>CM065702.1:21092413-21114913 GCA_017654935.2 Phymorhynchus buccinoides | reverse complement strand
TCTCTCCCCCTCTCTCTCTCTCTCTCTCTCTCTCTCTCTCTCTCTCTCTCTCTCTCTCTCTCTCTCTCTCTCTCTCTCTCTCTCTCTCCTCTCTCTCTCGCGGGGAGACGGGGGCATCGTTCATGCTGCTTTCTGCACCTCTTATTGTTGGAGCTTTTGACAATTAATACGATGTTGGCGACGAACACGAAAACAACTAAATGACAATGACAGGCACCAGTATAATGGTGTCGTCGATGTTTTAACCATTTGTGTCCCACAAAACCTCTGGTTTTCCTATGACAATAAAAATGGTGTTGTTGTTTGTTGTTGCACCGGTGCCCACGACGACGGCCAAGAAGAATGCAGGCGCTGTGACGTCAACACACGACACGAAGATAGGGAGGGGTGTGGGGGGGGGGGGGGGAGGGGGAGGGGATAAGAGGGTTTCTTCTTGTGATCGACTGACCCAGTTTGAGCAACACGGTGAAATGAATGGGGGTAGGCCCTGTCGCAGCCAAAAAAGTCGCTCAGTCAAATAAATCGCCCCGCTAATATGAGAGTGTGTATTTGCGACATTTTGCGACATTGAGCATGAACCACAAATTTCTCTTTTTTCTAGGGTTAGGGATAGGGTTAGGGATAGGGTTAGGGTTAGGGTTAGGTAAATGGTTCAAGTAAAGAAAGAGTGAAATTTGTGGTTGTCGCAAATACACACTCTCATAGTAGCGGGCGATTTATTTGAACGAGCGACTTTTTTTTACTGCGAGAGGCCCTAGTCCGGTGTGCGCTGTCATGGGAGGTGGGGGACGATGAAAAGGGAGGTGGGGGGAGAGGAGGGAGGGGACGATGGAAAGGGAGGTGGGGGGAGGAGAATGGGGATGATGGAAAGGGAGGTGGGGGGAGAGGAGGGAGGGGACGATGGAAAGGGAGGTGTGGGGAAGGAGGGAGTGGAGAAGAGAGGCGATGGAAAGGAAGGTGGGGGGAGGAGAAAGGGGACGATGGAAAGGGAGGTGGGGGGAGGAGGGAGGACGATGGAAAGAGGGTGGGGGGAGAGGAAGAGGGGACGATGGAAAGGGAGGTGGGGGGAGGAGAATGGGGATGATGGAAAGGGAGGGGGGGGAGAGGAGGGAGGGGACGATGGAAAGGGAGGTGTGGGGAAGGAGGGATGGAGAAGAGAGGCGATGGAAAGGAAGGTGGGGGGGAGAGAGGGAGGGGACGATGGAAAGGGAGGTGGGGGGAGAGGAGGGAGGGGACGATGGAAAGGGAGGTGGGGGGGAGGAAGGGGGATGATGGAAAGGGAGGTGGGGGGAGGAGGAGGGAGGGGACGATGGAAAGGGAGGTGGGGGGAAGGAGGGAGTGGAGAAGAGAGGCGATGGAAAGGAAGGTGGGGGGGGGGAGAGGGGACGATGGAAAGGGAGGTGGGGGAATGGCGGAGAGGAGGGAGACGATGGAAAGGGAGGTGGGGGGAGAGGAGGGAGGGGACGATGGAAAGGGAGGTGGGGGGAGAGGAGGGAGTGGATGATAGGTGGGAGGTGGGGGAAGGAGGGAGTGGAGAAGAGAGGCGATGGAAAGGGAGGTGGGGGGGGGGGAGGCGAAAGGGGACGATGGAAAGGGAGGTGGGGGGAGAGGAAGGAGGGGAACGATGGAAAGGGAGGTGTGGGGAAGGAGGGAGTGGAGAAGAGAGGCGATGGAAAGGAAGGTGGGGGGGAAGGGGGGGGGGGGAGTTACAACCAGCGCGCGCGTGAAAATGACAGCCCACGAAGTGGGTCAAAATCTAGTGTGGAAAACACAGGGCAGCATGCATTCTTTCTTGCGCGGATCTGGACCAAGGGATAATAACACACACACTGGTAATAAGCGAGACGGCTTACGCTCACGACCACAAAACAGTGCGAGATAGGACAGCAGGCCCAAAACATTAAGATCCTTAACTATAACGTGGAAAATTTGCTCACAAAAATTGGCGATGTCTCCTTTTTGCGACACATTAATGAATTTGATGTTGTATGTCTCACTGAGACTTTTGTTGGGTCTAATTTTGACTTTAGTTTTATCTTTCCAGAATTTTTGAGTTTTAGTACTCCAGCAAAAACTAATATCAACACATGGTCGAAACTTTAGTACTAATAAAGCACAAGTTTGTGAATTATGTCGAAAAGATTCATTTCAATTGTGACAATGTTGTTTTGATTAAAATCAACAAAGAATTACTGAGTGTCAATAAACATGTACTGTTGGTGGATTGCTATGTGCGCACAGAGGGCTCACCAGTGTATAACAACACAGAACTGAAGGATGGGGTTCAGATTGTGGATGAACAATTACTGTGTTGTGCTGAGTTGGATAGAGATGATGTAAACGTGTTGATGTGTGGCGATTTTAATGCCAGGACTGGTTGTGAGCAAGTGAGGATGGAAAGAAGGGAAAAGTATGTGAGTGGATTGGATTATGATGGCGATGATGACGATTGGGGTGATTCGGTTGAGTGTCGTTCTTCTAAAGATTCTGTTGTTAACAAATTTGGACAATCGTTGTTAGATTTGTGTTTTCTTTTAGACTTAAAGATTGTGAATGGGTCTTGTACTAGTGATGCTCAGGGGGAGCTTACTTTTGTGGCGCCACAAGGCAGTAGCGTCATCGATTATTTTGTGGCTTCAGAAGATCTGTTACCTTTTTGTGATCTGTCTGTGAACAATCGTTTGTTTTCGTGGCATTTGCCTGTACAACTCGAACTTAAAATGGGGGAGTGTGTTGTAGAAAAACAAACAGATTTTTGTTGACATTAAAGAAGAACAAATATGTTGGTCCGATTATTTTAAAGATACTTTTGAACACGAAACATACTCTGAACAGTTTAAAGAACACATGGAACACGCACGCTGTGAAATGGGAAATGATATAGATAAGTCTTTGGACATTTTTACAAACGCTTTGTACTCAGCAGCTGGTTGTCTTGTCAGGAAAGTTAGTTTTAAAAAATCGAAAGATAGTGAGTGGTTTGACAAAGATTGCAGAAAGCAGAGGACAGTATAGTGGAAAGATTGTTAAAGAGCTACCAGAGAGCAAAAACCGTAACATACAGAAAACAACAAAGACAAAAATATGTGGAGGAAAGAAAAATATATACTGATCTTAAAAGGGAGAAAATGAGGAAATTTGATGAACTTAGACTTGATAAATTAAAACAAGCAGCCAAGGACCCCAAACTGTTTGGGAAAACAATCCAGCAGAAAAGCAATGATATATAATGATATCAGTATTCAACAGTGGAAATATCACCTTTTTCATGCATTTAACGATTCTGATGATGTTGATGAACATGAAGGAATATACTTTGATGAAGATAACCGTGATGAAACAGAACCTTTATTTGATGATTGTATCACCAAAGAGGAAGTTAGGAAGGGCATAAGGAATCTGAAGTGTGGTAAAAGTCCAGGACCTGATAAGATCATTAGTAAAATGCTAAAGCATGCTGTTATAGATTACCTAACAGTATTATTCAACCAGCTTTTTAATACTGGCGTTTTCCCCAAGGAATGGGCTAAGTCTGTTATTGTACCAATCTTTAAAAAAGGAACTACAAACAACCCTGATAATTACCGTGGAGTGGCCTTGACAAGCGTTGTTATCAAAATTTATCAAAATTTACACGCACATTTTAAATAAAAGGTTAACTGCATGGGCAGAGCAAGAGGAAAAAATTATAGAAGAACAGGCAGGTTTTAGAAAAGACTATAGTACAATTGACCACATGTTCACGCTATATGCCATTGTCCAAAATTACCTATTGAGGAATTTAAAAAAACCTGTATTTATCCTTCGTGGATTTCCGCAAGGCTTTTGATTCGGTTGATAGAAATATTTAGTGGGATATACTGAGAAAAACAGGGGTCAATGGTAAACTATATAATTCATTAAAAGGAATGTTCAATTCAGTGCTGGCCTGTGTTCGGGACAAGAACTTATATTCTGACTTTTTCAACTGTCCGCGGGGAGTTAAGCAAGGGTGCTTATTAAGTCCACAAATATTCTCCTTCTTTATCAACGAATTGGCCCTAGAGATCAATAAAATAAAATAAAGGAAGACATGGGATACAGTTATTACCTAATGCAGTTGAAATTTTACTATTACTATTTGCAGACGATGTAATTTTGCTTTCTAATACTGTAATAGTTCTACAAAGTCAGTTACATGCTTTAAAGGAAGAATCGGATAGATTACACCTAATTATTAATTTAGACTAGACGAAAATTATGGTGTTCAGAATGGGAGGTTATATAGCAGCACAGGAAAAATGGTGGTACGGTAATGTCGAAGTGCAAGTAACAAACAGCTACAAATGTCTAGGATTAGTCTTTACGACTAAATTAAGCATGAGTAGGGCATGGCAAGAAATGCATAGGAAAGGAAGAAGAGGTGTAATTGATATTTTACGATAATTAAAAAGACTGAAGTGTATTGATCCAGCTACTTTCTGGAAACTCTTTGATACCCAAGTGGAACCAATGATAACCTATGGAGCAGAAGTATGGGGGCTATTGAAAAATGAATCGGTCGAAAAAGTGCACACGTTAGCCATTAAGCGTTTTCTAAATACCCCCTTACATAGTTCTAATAAAATGGCATACGGGGAGACAGGAAGATATCCTTTACAGTTACGCACAAAGGTTAAATGTATTAGATATTGGCTGCGCTTAGCTAAACTTCCAATAAGTAGAATAAGCAAACAGGCTTACAACATGTTATTAAACCAGCATGAGAATGGTAAGCAAAACTGGGTATCTGATATAAAGACGTTTCTTTTCGCTTAGTATTGGTTTATATACAAGGCGTTTACACTAGCAATTTTTCCCGGTCTCAGAGCGGTTTCAGAGCGGTTCTGTGCATTTATATTACACTTGAAACCGCTTTATCGAAAGTGCTCTCGGACCTGCTAGCGACCAGGTCTGAGACCGGTTCCGGTCTGTTTGGATGCCAGACATCTCTGGAATGTGCCCCCTCCCTTACCGCTTCGCGGCAAATTTCTTAGAGCAGTGCAGGCCTACATTCTTTTTTTTCTCCCTTTTCTTTTCTCTCACGAAAGACGAAGCTTCCAGAGGGTGTGTTTGGAGTTCTGATGAAACAAGTTTGTTGATTGATGTGTGGTCGGATGACCAAATACAAGTCGAATTGAATGTACCGAAAAGAAACATTTTAGTTTGTGCGCGTTTTGCAAAAAAATAAAAATAAAAATAAAACAATAAAAGAGGAATGAGGAAAAGTATTTATTTCATGGGTAAAATATGTTATGCAACACCGGTAGGATGGATGACACGAATTCACATAGCACGCATCCTGTGCGCTATTAATGGTCTGAATGAAGACCGGTGAGCGCGGGGCAGGATAAACATCCCCAACTGGAGGAAGAAGAAGAAGAAGAACAACCAGGAACACAGCGAAAGAACGTGCTGCTTCTTATGCGCCCGTGGTGCATAACCGAGTTTAAATAAAGCGGGTTTCACTGTATGTATTTCAGTTGTTATGTGTGAGTAAAGAAGGCAGAGAGGACTATGTATTTCAGTTGTGTTACGTGTGAGTAAAGACGGCAGAGAGCACTATGTATTTCAGTTGTTATGTGTGAGTAAAGAAGGCAGAGAGGACTATGTATTTCAGTTGTTATGTGTGAGTAAAGAAGGCAGAGAGGACTATGTATTTCAGTTGTGTTATGTGTGAGTAAAGAAGGCAGAGAGGACTATGTATTTCAGTTGTTATGTGTGAGTAAAGAAGGCACAGAGGACTATGTATTTCAGTTGTGTTATGTGTGAGTAAAGAAGGCAGAGAGGACTATGTATTTCAGTTATGTGTATGTGTGAGTAAAGAAGGCAGAGAGGACTATGTATTTCAGTTGTTTATGTGTGAGTAAAGAAGGCAGAGAGGACTATGTATTTCAGTTGTTTATGTGTGAGTAAAGAAGGCAGAGAGGACTATGTATTTCAGTTGTTATGTGTGAGTAAAGAAGGCAGAGAGGACTGTGTATTTCAGTTGTTATGTGTGAGTAAAGAAGGCAGAGAGGACTATGTATTTCAGTTGTTATGTGTGAGTAAAGAAGGCAGAGAGGACTATGTATTTCAGTTGTTATGTGTGAGTAAAGAAGGCAGAGAGGACTATGTATTTCAGTTGTTATGTGTGAGTAAAGAAGGCAGAGAGGACTATGTATTTCAGTTGTTATGTGTGAGTAAAGAAGGCAGAGAGGACTATGTATTTCAGTTGTTATGTGTGAGTAAAGAAGGCAGAGAGGACTATGTATTTCAGTTGTTATGTGTGAGTAAAGAAGGCAGAGAGGACTATGTATTTCAGTTGTTATGTGTGAGTAAAGAAGGCAGAGAGGACTATGTATTTCAGTTGTGTTATGTGTGAGTAAAGAAGGCAGAGAGGACTATGTATTTCAGTTGTTATGTGTGTTATGTATTTCAGTTGTGTGTATTTCAGTTGTTATGTGTGAGTAAAGAAGGCAGAGAGGACTATGTATTTCAGTTGTTATGTGTGAGTAAAGAAGGCAGAGAGGACTATGTATTTCAGTTGTTATGTGTGAGTAAAGAAGGCAGAGAGGACTATGTATTTCAGTTGTTATGTGTGAGTAAAGAAGGCAGAGAGGACTATGTATTTCAGTTGTTATGTGTGAGTAAAGAAGGCAGAGAGGACTATGTATTTCAGTTGTTATGTGTGAGTAAAGAAGGCAGAGAGGACTATGTATTTCAGTTGTTATGTGTGAGTAAAGAAGGCAGAGAGGACTATGTATTTCAGTTGTTTATGTGTGAGTAAAGAAGGCAGAGAGGACTATGTATTTCAGTTGTTATGTGTGAGTAAAGAAGGCAGAGAGGACTATGTATTTCAGTTGTGTTATGTGTGAGTAAAGAAGGCAGAGAGGACTATGTATTTCAGTTGTGTTATGTGTGAGTAAAGAAGGCAGAGAGGACTATGTATTTCAGTTGTTATGTGTGAGTAAAGAAGGCAGAGAGGACTGATTTCAGTTGTGTTATGTGTGAGTAAAGAAGGCAGAGAGGACTATGTATTTCAGTTGTGTTATGTGTGAGTAAAGAAGGCAGAGAGGACTATGTATTTCAGTTGTTATGTGTGAGTAAAGAAGGCAGAGAGGACTATGTATTTCAGTTGTTATGTGTGAGTAAAGAAGGCAGAGAGGACTATGTATTTCAGTTGTTATGTGTGAGTAAAGAAGGCAGAGAGGACTATGTATTTCAGTTGTGTTATGTGTGAGTAAAGAAGGCAGAGAGGACTATGTATTTCAGTTGTTATGTGTGAGTAAAGAAGGCAGAGAGGACTATGTATTTCAGTTGTGTTATGTGTGAGTAAAGAAGGCAGAGAGGACTATGTATTTCAGTTGTGTTATGTGTGAGTAAAGAAGGCAGAGAGGACTATGTATTTCAGTTGTTATGTGTGAGTAAAGAAGGCAGAGAGGACAGATTTCAGGACTATAAAGAAGGCAGAGATGACTTATTTCAGTTGTGTTATGTGTGAGTAAAGAAGGCAGTTGTTGTTATGTGTGAGTAAAGAAGGCAGAGAGGACTATGTATTTCAGTTGTGTTATGTGTGAGTAAAGAAGGCAGAGAGGACTATGTATTTCAGTTGTTATGTGTGAGTAAAGAAGGCAGAGAGGACTATGTATTTCAGTTGTTATGTGTGAGTAAAGAAGGCAGAGAGGACTATGTATTTCAGTTGTTATGTGTGAGTAAAGAAGGCAGAGAGGACTATGTATTTCAGTTGTGTTATGTGTGAGTAAAGAAGGCAGAGAGGACTATGTATTTCAGTTGTTATGTGTGAGTGAGAGGACTATGTATTTCAGTTGTGTTATGTGTGAGTAAAGAAGGCAGAGAGGACTATGTATTTCAGTTGTTATGTGTGAGTATGTGTGAGTAAAGAAGGCAGAGAGGACTATGTATTTCAGTTGTTATGTGTGAGTAAAGAAGGCAGAGAGGACTATGTATTTCAGTTGTTATGTGTGAGTAAAGAAGGCAGAGAGGACTATGTATTTCAGTTGTTATGTGTGAGTAAAGAAGGCAGAGAGGACTATGTATTTCAGTTGTGTTATGTGTGAGTAAAGAAGGCAGAGAGGACTATGTATTTCAGTTGTTATGTGTGAGTAAAGAAGGCAGAGAGGACTATGTATTTCAGTTGTTATGTGTGAGTAAAGAAGGCAGAGAGGACTATGTATTTCAGTTGTTATGTGTGAGTAAAGAAGGCAGAGAGGACTATGTATTTCAGTTGTTATGTGTGAGTAAAGAAGGCAGAGAGGACTATGTATTTCAGTTGTTATGTGTGAGTAAAGAAGGCAGAGAGGACTATGTATTTCAGTTGTTATGTGTGAGTAAAGAAGGCAGAGAGGACTATGTATTTCAGTTGTTATGTGTGAGTAAAGAAGGCAGAGAGGACTATGTATTTCAGTTGTTATGTGTGAGTAAAGAAGGCAGAGAGGACTATGTATTTCAGTTGTTTATGTGTGAGTAAAGAAGGCAGAGAGGACTATGTATTTCAGTTGTTATGTGTGAGTAAAGAAGGCAGAGAGGACTGTATTTCAGTATTTGAGTAAAGAAGGCAGAGAGGACTATGTATTTCAGTTGTTATGTGTGAGTAAAGAAGGCAGAGAGGACTATGTATTTCAGTTGTTATGTGTGAGTAAAGAAGGCAGAGAGGACTATGTATTTCAGTTGTGTTATGTGTGAGTAAAGAAGGCAGAGAGGACTATGTATTTCAGTTGTTATGTGTGAGTAAAGAAGGCAGAGAGGACTATGTATTTCAGTTGTTATGTGTGAGTTATGTGTGAGTAAAGAAGGCAGAGAGGACTATGTATTTCAGTTGTTATGTGTGAGTAAAGAAGGCAGAGAGGACTATGTATTTCAGTTGTTATGTGTGAGTAAAGAAGGCAGAGAGGACTATGTATTTCAGTTGTTATGTGTGAGTAAAGAAGGCAGAGAGGACTATGTATTTCAGTTGTTATGTGTGAGTAAAGAAGGCAGAGAGGACTATGTATTTCAGTTGTTATGTGTGAGTAAAGAAGGCAGAGAGGACTATGTATTTCAGTTGTTATGTGTGAGTAAAGAAGGCAGAGAGGACTATGTATTTCAGTTGTTATGTGTGAGTAAAGAAGGCAGAGAGGACTATGTATTTCAGTTGTTATGTGTGAGTAAAGAAGGCAGAGAGGACTAATTTCAGATGTGTGAGTAAAGAAGGCAGAGAGGACTATGTATTTCAGTTGTTATGTGTGAGTAAAGAAGGCAGAGAGGACTATGTATTTCAGTTGTTATGTGTGAGTAAAGAAGGCAGAGAGGACTATGTATTTCAGTTGTTATGTGTGAGTAAAGAAGGCAGAGAGGACTATGTATTTCAGTTGTTTATGTGTGAGTAAAGAAGGCAGAGAGGACTATGTATTTCAGTTGTTATGTGTGAGTAAAGAAGGCAGAGAGGACTATGTATTTCAGTTGTTATGTGTGAGTAAAGAAGGCAGAGAGGACTATGTATTTCAGTTGTTATGTGTGAGTAAAGAAGGCAGAGAGGACTATGTATTTCAGTTGTTGTTATGTGTGAGTAAAGAAGGCAGAGAGGACTATGTATTTCAGTTGTTATGTGTGAGTAAAGAAGGCAGAGAGGACTATGTATTTCAGTTGTTATGTGTGAGTAAAGAAGGCAGAGAGGACTATGTATTTCAGTTGTTATGTGTGAGTAAAGAAGGCAGAGAGGACTATGTATTTCAGTTGTGTTAAAGAAGGCATATGTGTGAGTGTGAAAGAAGGCAGAGAGGACTATGTATTTCAGTTGTTATGTGTGAGTAAAGAAGGCAGAGAGGACTATGTATTTCAGTTGTTATGTGTGAGTAAAGAAGGCAGAGAGGACTATGTATTTCAGTTGTTATGTGTGAGTAAAGAAGGCAGAGAGGACTATGTATTTCAGTTGTTATGTGTTATGTGTGAGTAAAGAAGGCAGAGAGGACTATGTATTTCAGTTGTTATGTGTGAGTAAAGAAGGCAGAGAGGACTATGTATTTCAGTTGTTATGTGTGAGTAAAGAAGGCAGAGAGGACTATGTATTTCAGTTGTTATGTGTGAGTAAAGAAGGCAGAGAGGACTATGTATTTCAGTTGTTATGTGTGAGTAAAGAAGGCAGAGAGGACTATGTATTTCAGTTGTTATGTGTGAGTAAAGAAGGCAGAGAGGACTATGTATTTCAGTTGTTATGTGTGAGTAAAGAAGGCAGAGAGGACTATGTATTTCAGTTGTTATGTGTGAGTAAAGAAGGCAGAGAGGACTATGTATTTCAGTTGTTATGTGTGAGTAAAGAAGGCAGAGAGGACTATGTATTTCAGTTGTTATGTGTGAGTAAAGAAGGCAGAGAGGACTATGTATTTCAGTTGTTATGTGTGAGTAAAGAAGGCAGAGAGGACTATGTATTTCAGTTGTTATGTGTGAGTAAAGAAGGCAGAGAGGACTATGTATTTCAGTTGTTATGTGTGAGTAAAGAAGGCAGAGAGGACTATGTATTTCAGTTGTTATGTGTGAGTAAAGAAGGCAGAGAGGACTATGTATTTCAGTTGTGTTATGTGTGAGTAAAGAAGGCAGAGAGGACTATGTATTTCAGTTGTTATGTGTGAGTAAAGAAGGCAGAGAGGACTATGTATTTCAGTTGTTATGTGTGAGTAAAGAAGGCAGAGAGGACTATGTATTTCAGTTGTTATGTGTGAGTAAAGAAGGCAGAGAGGACTATGTATTTCAGTTGTTTATGTGTGAGTAAAGAAGGCAGAGAGGACTATGTATTTCAGTTGTTTATTGTGAGTAAAGAAGGCAGAGAGGACTATGTATTTCAGTTGTTATGTGTGAGTAAAGAAGGCAGAGAGGACTATGTATTTCAGTTGTTATGTGTGAGTAAAGAAGGCAGAGAGGACTATGTATTTCAGTTGTTATGTGTGAGTAAAGAAGGCAGAGAGGACTATGTATTTCAGTTGTTATGTGTGAGTAAAGAAGGCAGAGAGGACTATGTATTTCAGTTATTGTTATGTGTGAGTAAAGAAGGCAGAGAGGACTATGTATTTCAGTTGTTATGTGTGAGTAAAGAAGGCAGAGAGGACTATGTATTTCAGTTGTTATGTGTGAGTAAAGAAGGCAGAGAGGACTATGTATTTCAGTTGTTATGTGTGAGTAAAGAAGGCAGAGAGGACTATGTATTTCAGTTGTTATGTGTGAGTAAAGAAGGCAGAGAGGACTATGTATTTCAGTTGTTATGTGTGAGTAAAGAAGGCAGAGAGGACTATGTATTTCAGTTGTTATGTGTGAGTAAAGAAGGCAGAGAGGACTATGTATTTCAGTTGTTATGTGTGAGTAAAGAAGGCAGAGAGGACTATGTATTTCAGTTGTTATGTGTGAGTAAAGAAGGCAGAGAGGACTATGTATTTCAGTTGTTATGTGTGAGTAAAGAAGGCAGAGAGGACTATGTATTTCAGTTGTGTATGTGTGAGTAAAGATTTCAGTAAAGAGTAAAGAAGGCAGAGAGGACTATGTATTTCAGTTGTTATGTGTGAGTAAAGAAGGCAGAGAGGACTATGTATTTCAGTTGTTATGTGTGAGTAAAGAAGGCAGAGAGGACTATGTATTTCAGTTGTGTTGATGTGTGAGTAAAGAAGGCAGAGAGGACTATGTATTTCAGTTGTTATGTGTGAGTAAAGAAGGCAGAGAGGACTATGTATTTCAGTTGTTATGTGTGAGTAAAGAAGGCAGAGAGGACTATGTATTTCAGTTGTTATGTGTGAGTAAAGAAGGCAGAGAGGACTATGTATTTCAGTTGTTATGTGTGAGTAGTAAAGAACTATGCAGAGAAAGAAGACTATGTATTTCAGTTGTTATGTGTGAGTAAAGAAGGCAGAGAGGACTATGTATTTCAGTTGTTATGTGTGAGTAAAGAAGGCAGAGAGGACTATGTATTTCAGTTGTTATGTGTGAGTAAAGAAGGCAGAGAGGACTATGACAGTTGTGTATTTCAGTTGTGTATTTCAGTGTGTGAGTAAAGAAGGCAGAGAGGACTATGTATTTCAGTTGTTATGTGTGAGTAAAGAAGGCAGAGAGGACTATGTATTTCAGTTGTTATGTGTGAGTAAAGAAGGCAGAGAGGACTATGTATTTCAGTTGTTATGTGTGAGTAAAGAAGGCAGAGAGGACTATGTATTTCAGTTGTTATGTGTGAGTAAAGAAGGCAGAGAGGACTATGTATTTCAGTTGTTATGTGTGAGTAAAGAAGGCAGAGAGGACTATGTATTTCAGTTGTTATGTGTGAGTAAAGAAGGCAGAGAGGACTATGTATTTCAGTATGTATTTCATTGTGTGAGTAAAGAAGGCAGAGAGGACTATGTATTTCAGTTGTTATGTGTGAGTAAAGAAGGCAAGAGGACTATGTATTTCAGTTGTGTTATGTGTGAGTAAAGAAGGCAGAGAGGACTATGTATTTCAGTTGTTATGTGTGAGTAAAGAAGGCAGAGAGGACTATGTATTTCAGTTGTGTGTATGTGTGAGTAAAGAAGGCAGAGAGGACTATGTATTTCAGTTGTTATGTGTGAGTAAAGAAGGCAGAGAGGACTATGTATTTCAGTTGTTATGTGTGAGTAAAGAAGGCAGAGAGGACTATGTATTTCAGTTGTTATGTGTGAGTAAAGAAGGCAGAGAGGACTATGTATTTCAGTTGTGTGTTATGTGTGAGTGTGAAAGAAGGCAGAGAGGACTATGTATTTCAGTTGTTATGTGTGAGTAAAGAAGGCAGAGAGGACTATGTATTTCAGTTGTTATGTGTGAGTAAAGAAGGCAGAGAGGACTATGTATTTCAGTTGTTATGTGTGAGTAAAGAAGGCAGAGAGGACTATGTATTTCAGTTGTTATGTGTGAGTAAAGAAGGCAGAGAGGACTATGTATTTCAGTTGTTATGTGTGAGTAAAGAAGGCAGAGAGGACTATGTATTTCAGTTGTTATGTGTGAGTAAAGAAGGCACAGAGGACTATGTATTTCAGTTGTTATGTGTGAGTAAAGAAGGCAGAGAGGACTATGTATTTCAGTTGTGTGTGAGTAAAGAAGGCAGAGAGGACTATGTATTTCAGGTGTTATGTGTGAGTAAAGAAGGCAGAGAGGACTATGTATTTCAGTTGTTATGTGTGAGTAAAGAAGGCAGAGAGGACTATGTATTTCAGTTGTGTGTGAGTATGTGTGAGTGTGAGTAAAGAAGGCAGAGAGGACTATGTATTTCAGTTGTTATGTGTGAGTAAAGAAGGCAGAGAGGACTGTGTATTTCAGTTGTGTTATGTGTGAGTAAAGAAGGCAGAGAGGACTATGTATTTCAGTTGTTATGTGTGAGTAAAGAAGGCAGAGAGGACTGTGTATTTCAGTTGTTATGTGTGAGTAAAGAAGGCAGAGAGGACTATGTATTTCAGTTGTGTTATGTGTGAGTAAAGAAGGCAGAGAGGACTATGTATTTCAGTTGTGTATGTGTGAGTAAAGAAGGCAGAGAGGACTATGTATTTCAGTTGTTATGTGTGAGTAAAGAAGGCAGAGAGGACTATGTATTTCAGTTGTTATGTGTGAGTAAAGAAGGCAGAGAGGACTATGTATTTCAGTTGTTATGTGTGAGTAAAGAAGGCAGAGAGGACTATGTATTTCAGTTGTTATGTGTGAGTAAAGAAGGCAGAGAGGACTGTGTATTTCAGTTGTTATGTGTGAGTAAAGAAGGCAGAGAGGACTATGTATTTCAGTTGTTATGTGTGAGTAAAGAAGGCAGAGAGGACTATGTATTTCAGTTGTTTGTTATGTGTGTTATGTGTGAGTAAAGAAGGCAGAGAGGACTATGTATTTCAGTTGTTATGTGTGAGTAAAGAAGGCAGAGAGGACTATGTATTTCAGTTGTTATGTGTGAGTAAAGAAGGCAGAGAGGACTATGTATTTCAGTTGTGTTATGTGTGAGCAAAGAAGGCAGAGAGGACTATGTATTTCAGTTGTTATGTGTGAGTAAAGAAGACAGAGAGGACTATGTATTTCAGTTGTTATGTGTGAGTAAAGAAGGCAGAGAGGACTATGTATTTCAGTTGTTATGTGTGAGTAAAGAAGGCAGAGAGGACTGTGTATTTCAGTTGTTATGTGTGAGTAAAGAAGGCAGAGAGGACTATGTATTTCAGTTGTTATGTGTGAGTAAAGAAGGCAGAGAGGACTATGTATTTCAGTTGTTATGTGTGAGTAAAGAAGGCAGAGAGGACTATGTATTTCAGTTGTTATGTGTGAGTAAAGAAGGCAGAGAGGACTATGTATTTCAGTTGTTATGTGTGAGTAAAGAAGGCAGAGAGGACTGTGTATTTCAGTTGTGTTATGTGTGAGTAAAGAAGGCAGAGAGGACTATGTATTTCAGTTGTTATGTGTGAGTAAAGAAGGCAGAGAGGACTATGTATTTCAGTTGTTTATGTGTGAGTAAAGAAGGCAGAGAGGACTATGTATTTCAGTTGTGTTATGTGTGAGTAAAGAAGGCAGAGAGGACTATGTATTTCAGTTGTGTTGTGTGTAAGTAAAGAAGGCAGAGAGGACTATGTATTTCAGTTGTGTTATGTGTGAGTAAAGAAGGCAGAGAGGACTGTGTATTTCAGTTGTTATGTGTGAGTAAAGAAGGCAGAGAGGACTATGTATTTCAGTTGTTTATGTGTGAGTAAAGAAGGCAGAGAGGACTATGTATTTCAGTTGTTATGTGTGAGTAAAGAAGGCAGAGAGGACTGTATTTCAGTGAAGGCAGAGAGGACTAATTTCAGAAGTAAAGAAGGCAGAGAGGACTATGTATTTCAGTTGTTATGTGTGAGTAAAGAAGGCAGAGAGGACTATGTATTTCAGTTGTGTTATGTGTGAGTAAAGAAGGCAGAGAGGACTATGTATTTCAGTTGTGTTATGTGTGAGTAAAGAAGGCACAGAGGACTATGTATTTCAGTTGTTATGTGTGAGTAAAGAAGGCAGAGAGGACTATGTATTTCAGTTGTTATGTGTGAGTAAAGAAGGCAGAGAGGACTGTGTATTTCAGTTGTTATGTGTGAGTAAAGAAGGCAGAGAGGACTATGTATTTCAGTTGTGTTATGTGTGAGTAAAGAAGGCAGAGAGGACTATGTATTTCAGTTGTTATGTGTGAGTAAAGAAGGCAGAGAGGACTGTGTATTTCAGTTGTTATGTGTGAGTAAAGAAGGCAGAGAGGACTATGTATTTCAGTTGTGTTATGTGTGAGTAAAGAAGGCACAGAGGACTGTGTATTTCAGTTGTGTTATGTGTGAGTAAAGAAGGCAGAGAGGACTGTGTATTTCAGTTGTGTTATGTGTGAGTAAAGAAGGCAGAGAGGACTGTGTATTTCAGTTGTGTTATGTGTGAGTAAAGAAGGCAGAGAGGACAATGTATTTCAGTTGTGTTATGTGTGAGCAAAGAAGGCACAGAGGGGAAAACAAGTTTTCATAACCGTTCATGGTCGCAAACGAGGCAGTGAATTAATCATCCACAATTAGTTCATGTGCCTGACCCCGACCTGATATAGGGATCGTCATTACCATCTGGGGGAGGCGTCCAGTGCTGTCTTACATATCTACAGGGGTGCTAATTTGTCCGGAACAAGTCAGAAATCTGGGAGTTTTCGGGTGGTGGTTCGAAAACATGTGGCTTCTGGTTTTGGGAGTGCCTACACTTGTGGCTTTCGGTTTTGGGAGTGCTAGAACTTGTGGCTTTCGGTTTTTGGGAGTGCTAGAACTTGTGGCTTTCGGTTTTGGGAGTGCTAGAACTTGTGGCTTTCGGTTTTGTGGAGTGCTAGAACGTGACTGTGGCTTCGTGTTTCGGAATGTGTTAACTGAATCCAGCGGGAAGACCAGTGACAAATGAAATTGGACACGTACGTATCTCATCGATTATGGCCATATGGCCTGGGAATTGAAAAGAAGAAGAAGAAGATGAAACGCAAACAAAACACAAATAAAGAAGACACAAAATGGAAAGTCGTATAAATGTACCCCCAGAAGGTGTTTAAATGTATTGGAGCACGTTTATCTGGCCTGCCATTTGGACAAATAGAGATAACAAGCCTCCTCGGTGGGACACACTACACATCTCTGGATAAACGGACGGAAAGAGAAACGCACGTGTCTCCGTTCCAGTTGCAGCATAACTCCAGTTGTTACCAAATGTCATGATTTTTATTTTGATGGCAGTATCTGCCGAACAAATGGTTAACTTGACTTCTGTCGGTGAGTCAGATGCTTGTTTTCGTTTGATCATACCACACTTGGCTACTCCGAAATTGGATTATATTGTATTGTACTGTACTGTTTTGGATTGTACTGCATTGTATTGTATTGTATTGTATTGTATTGTATTGTATTGTATTGTATTGTATTGTATTGTATTGTATTGTATTGTATTGTATTGTATTGCACTGTACTGTTTTGTATTGTATTGTACTGTACTGTATTGTACTGTATTGTATTGTATTGTATTGTATTGTATTGTATTGTATTGTATTGTATTGTATTGTATTGTATTGTATTGTACTGTACTGTATTGTATTGTATTGTATTGTATTGTATTGTATTGTACTGTACTGTACTGTATTGTATTGTATTGTATTGTACTGTATTGTATTGTATTGTATTGTATTGTATTGTATTGTATTGTACTGTATTGTATTGTATTGTACTGTACTGTACTGTATTGTATTGTATTGTACTGTATTGTATTGTATTGTATTGTACTGTACTGTACTGGTTTGTATTGTATTGTAAGCATTTAATTTGCTCAAACCACAGTTGGCTACTTCAGAATTGTATTCTACTGTATTGTACTGTATGGTATCGTATTACATTGCATTATATTGCGTTGCATTGTATTGTATATTAATGTATTGCACTGCATTGTAATAATTATATTGTATTGCAATGTATTGTATTGCATTGCATACAATAATAATGCAAACAATGAACGCTTCTGGTGGACCCACGTGAGATCCATATTCTGGTCTATTATTACTTCCCTTGGTCAAAGTCCCGGCCTCGCCCTTTTACCCCAGTTTGTCAGGATAATCGAACTGAACGTCCAGTCCTTCGGATGGCGACTTAACCCTTTCACCGCCAAAGTCGCATTTTAGCACCACAGTGGTTTAACACCTATGTCACTAAAAGGCATCAAATTGGGGTCTATTATCCAAAGACCCTATTGTCTTAGTTTGGGGAAGTACGGATAGACCTTGTTTTATACACGTCAGAGAAGAATCCCCAATACTGCAGATGGTCTTTGTTCTCTACCCAGGAAATTTAATGGAAACTTTTGCCGGAAGTATGGCTGGCGGTGAAAGGGTTAAAGCTAGTCCGACCCGTGCGATGTACGCACGTAAAAGCCCCACGGCTGTTGAAAGTTGGTAAGAACAGGGAAACGTCCCGCTGCCTGGTATTACCAAATTGATAGCTAGTTTTCCGAGTCCGTCCCCATCCCCTCCTCCTCCTGCCCCCCCCCCCCCCAAAAAAAAAGGGGGTTAGCACTGCGCTTGCGTCGACGCGCTCTCGGGGGGGGGGGGGGGGGGGGGGGGCAGTCTGAATTCACCAGATTGTGCGCCTTCCAGCACAGAATTCCCATTCACCAAGGCTGATTAAACGGTAGCAAGATTTATTAATAACTATGTATATCACAGTATATATAGTAGAAATTGGAATTTAGTAGGATTCGGAATCCTACTAAGTACTAGTACAAATTCGAATTTTGATGTGTACGATCTAGTAGAAATCGGAATTCCAATTTCTACAGCATCACTGGATTTTTTCCCCCCAGCAGAAATCAGAATTCTGTTAGTACAAATTGGAATTTCAACTTGTACTGACAGCCAGTGGGGAATGAAATTCAGTACAAGTTGCTACGACAGTAGTAGGCTATTTCACAGAGAATCATGCCTCACGAAATGTCACATTTGGCTCGCTGTATGACTGCGGTTGCCCGTGTGGGTCGGTCCATGATTAACAGTGGGTTATCTCGTGGGATGTTTGTTATCTTGAAAGGAACTTGAAGTTCAGTCAGTGATCGACTGAGAGGTTGAACTGATATTAAGCGAAATACGAGGCTGTTACTTGTGTGCTATGCTGTGGATACCAAGTGAGTGAGTGAGTGAGTGAGTGAGAGAGAGAGAGAGAGAGAGAGAGAGAGAGAGAGAGAGAGAGAGAGAGAGAGAGAGAGAGAGAGAGAGAGGGGGGAGAGGGAGAGAGAGAGAGGGAGATAGAGAGAGAGAGAGAGAGAGAGGGGGGGGGAGGGAGAGAGAGAGAGGGAGATAGAGAGAGAGAGAGAGAGAGAGAGAGAGATAGAGAGAGGAAGAGAGAGAGAGAGAGAGAGAGGGAGAGAGAGAGGGAGAGAGAGAGGGAGAGAGAGAAGGATGGAGACATCTGACAGACAGACAGACAGACAGACAGACAGACAGACAGGACAGAAGCAAAATGAGGTACAGCCAGAGACAGACGCGGAGAGAGAGAGAGAGAGAGAGAGAGAGAGAGAGAGAGAGAGAGAGAGAGAGAGAGAGAGAGAGAGAGAGAGAGAGGGGGGGGGGGGGGAGAGAGAGAGAGAGAGAGAGAGAGAGAGAGAGAGAGAGAGAGAGAGAGAGGGGGGAGAGGGAGAGAGAGAGAGAGGGAGATAGAGAGAGAGAGAGAGAGAGAGAGATATAGAGAGAAGAGAGAGAGAGAGAGAGAGAGAGAGAGAGAGAGAGAGAGAGAGAGAGAGAGAGAGAGAGGGAGAGAGAGAGGGAGAGAGAGAGAGAGGATGGAGACATCTGACAGACAGACAGACAGACAGGGACAGAAGCAAAATGAGGTACAGCCAGAGACAGACGCGGAGAGAGAGAGAGAGAGAGAGAGAGAGAGAGAGAGAGAGAGAGAGAGAGAGAGAGAGAGAGAGAGAGAGAGAGAGACAGAGAGAGAGAGAGAGAGAGAGAGAGAGAGAGAGAGAGAGAGAGAGAGAGAGAGACGCTTCAGAATCGTTTTTATTTGATATTGACAAGTACAGTCCTTATGTCAAGGGGGATTACCATATTTGCAGCGTCAGGAATTCATGCAAAAAACGAAAAAGATTAAATGTATTATGAATAAATGCAAATTGAGTCAACGTTGGACACAATATAACAACATATAATACAATATATTATATAAAGAAAGACCAATAACATTTACAGTGATAACAATTGTCGTCGTACTATACGAATACATGTACAAGTCTAAGAAGAAGAAAGAAAAAGTCAAACGAAAAACTGATCACGAAACTTATACACGTGATGTATATAAAGAACTAGAGCATCATTGTATGACGGTATTTCAACATTTACGTTATCGCAGAGGTAATACACATCTGACCTATGCTTTCAGCACACACACACACACACACACACACACACACACACACACACACACACACACGAGAGAGAGAGAGAGAGAGAGAGAGAGAGAGAGAGAGAGAGAGAGAGAGAGAGAGAGAGAGAGAGAGAGAGAGAGAGAGAGAGAGAGAGAGAGAGAGAGAGAGAGAGAGAGAGAGAGGAGAGAGAGAGAGAGAGAGCTTAACTTGAAATCTTGAAAACTTAAACTTTATTTTCCAAGGATATAGATTTTAGGCAACGCCTATTCTTCCAATCAATGCCCGGAGGCAGTGTAACACCAGGAAAGTCCCGAATTTTTAACAATACAGGTATTATTGTGACCTAACTGCTGTATAAGGGATCATCAGGAAAACACCCTTTATTATCGAAGATCGCAACACTCATTTTGCTCTGGTTTCCTAGAAATCAAGCCGTCAAATCGGCGATTCCTCCTTGGCGGAAGTGCTGGAAGTCAGATTCTTTCAGTGAAAGAGAAGGCATGTGCCTTCTGTTTTCTAATGGTCGCCTGAGTTTAGACCAAATCGTTTGCACGAAATTTCTATAGTACAAGCCTTTTTATACAGTTTTTATACAGTTTACCAAAAGGATTTTCGCTCACAACAAAGTAAATAAAAAATTATCTCCCTTTTTTTTTTACTGCACTACAAAGAAGAAAAAAGCTTCAACCACTCTCAGTGGCCTCCACCCACCTCGACCAAAATGGCTTATCTCTCCGGCAACTCCGCCACGGAGGAATCGCCGTTTTGTCGGTTTAATTTCTGTAGGAAACCAGAGCAAAGTGAGTGTTCCGATCCTTGAAAAGGCTGTCTTTCTGGTGACCTCGACGCGTTTCTTGCAAAAACTCATCCGTCAGGGTGTCCCTTTAAAGATTCACTGACGCGCCACGATTAAGTCCCTTGGTTTTTTTCTGAGTAGCTGTGGCCCACATACAGATGTCCCCAACTTCAAATTGAGGCTGCTCTTTAGAAATGACGTTTCGGTTTGAAACCCGTGATTTTGACACGTGATCTGGTGGGTCTTTAATGCCTCTGTACGTTTTTAGCCATGCGATGCTAAAGACCCACCAGATCACGTGTCAAAATCACGGGTTTCATGCTAAAGACCCACCAGATCACGTTTCAAAATCACGGGTTTCACGTATTTCCCTCTTACAGCTGGAAATGAAATCTTGTTTTGACCAAGTCTGACTCCCATATAAATGCCCCCCGCCAAATTCAAACCGAAACATCATTTTAAAGAGCAGCCTCAATTTGAAAAAGTTGGGGACATCTGTATGTGGGTCACAGCTACCCCCCAAAAAATCCAAGGGACTTAATCGTGGTGCGTCAGTGTATCTTTAAAGGACCAACAAAGACCCGGACCAACACATGTGTTTCCTCGGTGCTTGCAGACTAGCCCAGCAGCATGGCAGCTACAAACGTGGAACTGGAAATCATAGTGGCCTTTCTGGACAAAGACCAAGGGTTCGCCTACAACAACACTTTCCCGTGGCCCTACCTCAAGTGAGCCTTTGTCTGTCTAGCTTTCTGTTTGTCTGTCTGTCTGTCTGATCACTAGTCTGTCTGTCTGTTTGTATGCATGTATGTGTGACGTGGCAAGAAGGCGAACGGGCATGACGAGCTTTTTTTTCTTCTAGCTATGTCTATTTTTTTAATATTTTTTTCCACATTTGTATGTATTATTAGGTTAGGTATTAGGTACTTTTATAAGTCACAGAGGCGTCTCTATGACATTAGGATTGCTCCCACCTGGAGAGCGCGTCGCAGCCAGAGGCGCGCCACCCAATTTGTTTGTTTGTTTGTTTTTTGCATGCGATGTTTGTGTGACTGATGAGCAAGGAAAGGGAAGGGAGTACATTTTGACCAAATGACATCTTTTTCACTGCCACTGGGTTTAACGTGTGCTAAGTGCATGGGCACACGGGACCTCGGTTTATCGTCTCATCCGAAAGACTCCACGTTCGGACCGTAATGCCTAGTGTAAAGTGAGAGGAAAAATCCCCTGTACCCAGGTTCGAACTCGGGTTTACTTGACACGAGGCGAACGCGATACCTCTGTGCCACTCTGTGGTTTTAAACATCGAGAAAGCTTAAAGGGGCACCCTAACGGACGAGCTTTTTGTTGTTGCAAGAAACACGTCGAGATCATCAGGAAAACACCCTTTACAGATATTGCATCTCTCTCTCTCTCTCTCTCTCTCTCTCTCTCTCTC
The DNA here is from genome assembly GCA_017654935.2 of Phymorhynchus buccinoides. Classification (NCBI taxonomy): domain Eukaryota; kingdom Metazoa; phylum Mollusca; class Gastropoda; order Neogastropoda; family Raphitomidae; genus Phymorhynchus; species Phymorhynchus buccinoides. The sequence goes on along the minus strand of CM065702.1, from coordinate 21,093,293 downwards.
CTTTATTAAATTAATTCCGTTTGCTTTTACATTCCAGGGGAGACCACGAATTCTACATCAATCTCAGTGTCAGCCGCAATGACCCGAGTATGTTTTGTGTGTGTGTGTGTGTGTGTGTGTGTGTGTGTGTGTGTGTGTGTGTGTGTGTGTGTGTGTGTGTGTGTGTGTGTGTGTGTGTGTGTGTGTGTCTGTGTGTGTCTGTGTGTGTTTGTAATTGTGTATGTGTGTGTGTGTGATTATTATGAACAAATTATACCACAAAACACTACCAACCCTTCATGCACTGTACAAATGTGGCTTGAAAAGCGCTTTATAGCTTAAAATGCCACTGTTAATAGTGGTGGATCCATAAAGGATGCCAGTGGTTCTACCCATAATGGAGATAATATTTGATCAAAGAAACCACAAACACCACTAGCTGTGTATACTTTGAAAATAATAAAATAAAAGTAAAAGATTGTGCTGGTTTACTTTTTGTCCCAATGGGGGACAGATAGTGTATGAGCATGGTACATAGAGAGATCTTTCGAATTATGGAATTCTCGTCAGTATGTATATCTGCTAACAAACACTATCTTGTGGATCAACCCCAACAGGAAGACATTTCTAATAAAAGAATGGTGTCTTCTCTGCACTAGGCCGAAAAGTCCACAATTTAAGCAATTTCCGCATAACTTATCTATTTTACCCAAAATGTTCTTCATTTTTCTCTTCATCTTGTGCTGGTTTGCTTAAATTGTGGACGTTTCGTGCACCATTCTTTTATTAGAAATGTCTTCCTGTTGGGGTTGATCCACAAGATAGTGTTTGTTAGCAGATATACATACTGACGAGAATTCCATAATTCGAAAGAGATCTCTCTATGTACCATGCTCATACA
>CM065702.1:21077413-21087413 GCA_017654935.2 Phymorhynchus buccinoides | reverse complement strand
ACGTGCCACGTCATCACTCAGAACCTGCATTGTCAATTCGTAACGATTCACCAATTAGAACGTGCCACGTCATCACTCAGAACCTGCATTGTCAATTCGTAACGATTCACCAATTAGAACGTGCCACGTCATCACTCAGAACCTGCATTGTTAATTCGTAACGATTCACCAATTAGAACGTGCCACGTCATCACCCAGAACCTGCATTGTTAATTCATAACGATTCGCCAATTAGAACGTGCCACGTCATCACCCAGAACCTGCATTGTCAATTCATAACGATTCGCCAATTAGAACGTGCCACGTCATCACTCAGAACCTGCATTGTCAATTCATAACGATTCACCAATTAGAACGTGCCACGTCATCACCCAGAACCTGCATTGTCAATTCATAACGATTCGCCAATTAGAACGTGCCACGTCATCACCCAGAACCTGCATTGTTAATTCATAACGATTCGCCAATTAGAACGTGCCACGTCATCACTCAGAACCTGCATTGTTAATTCATAACGATTCGCCAATTAGAACGTGCCACGTCATCACTCAGAACCTGCATTGTCAATTCATAACGATTCGCCAATTAGAACGTGCCACGTCATCACCCAGAACCTGCATTGTCAATTCATAACGATTCGCCAATTAGAACGTGCCACGTCATCACTCAGAACCTGCATTGTTAATTCGTAACGATTCGCCAATTAGAACGTGCCACGTCATCACTCAGAACCTGCATTGTCAATTCATAACGATTCGCCAATTATAATGTGCCACGTCATCACTCAGAACCTGCATTGTCAATTCATAACGATTCACCAATTAGAACGTGCCACGTCATCACTCAGAACCTGCATTGTCAATTCGTAACGATTCACCAATAATGAAGTTTCCCGGCTATTTTTGAAAATAATGAACGATTCAGCGAGGAGAAACAGTGACATCGATTCAATAACACAACTGTTAGGAAATACAGTGGGACCTCCCTTATAAGACCCCCCCCCCCCCCCCCCCCCCCCCCATTATTAAGACTCCCTCCATTTCAAGACCTACTTCTCTGATACATTGCCCTTCTTTGTAAGTAATAAAATTATCTCCCTTATGCAACTCCCTCCCATCTAAGACCTCATTTTGGATGATTTTTGAACGTCTTATAATTATCTTTAAAAGGGCCATAACTTCCACACCGTTGGTCCTAGAGTCTTCAAACTTGTTCAGTTATTCATTCATTCATTCATTTGTGAATTTAGACATTTATTAATTCATTCTCTCTCTCTCTCTCCCCTCCCTCCCACCGCCTCTCTCTCTCTCTCTCTCTCTCCTCTCCCTCCCTCCCTCCGCCTCTCTCTCTCACCCCCTCTCTCTCTCTCTCAATCCACGAGTATAAAGTTTTTCACTCACTCTCTCTCTCTCTCTCTCTCTCTCTCTCTCTCTCTCTCTCTCCCTCTCTCTCATCTCTCTCTCCTCTCTCTCTCTCTCTCTCTCTCGATCTCTCTATCTCTCTCTCTCTCTCTCGCTCAATCCTCGAGTAATAAGGGTTTTCACTCTCTCTCTCTCTCTCTCACTCTTCACTCTCTCTCTCTCATCTCTCTCTCTCTCTCTCTCTCTCTCTCTCTCTCTCTCTCTCTCTCATCTCTCACTCTCTCTCTCTCTCTCCCCCTCTCTCTCTTTCCCTCAACAAGATGGTATATGAAGATATGGGCAGATTTCCATTATTTATTAATTCTTATGTTAATACATGGAGAGATTGGTTTCGATTATTACAAATGGATCAACACCGTTTACCTTTTTGGGCATATCAAATGCTTCTTGATTTAGACAGAAATGGAAAGTTGTGCTGTGCCTCTAAAATTAGAGAAATGCTGTGTGAAAGTGGCTTCAACTTTATTTGGCTTCAACAGGGTGTTGGTAATGTTAAAGGGTTTCTTTATATATTTAGACAAAGGTTGATAGATATGTTTATTCAAGAATGGTCAGGTAGTGTTAGAGACGGGGACAGGTATTTGTGTTACAGATCATTTAAAACAATATTTGAAAAGGAAATGTATATATGCCAGGCTGAAACTTATTCATTTAGAGTGGCGCTGTCTCAAATAAGATTAGGTGTGCTACCAATAAATAACAACGCGTTCAGATATAGTGAGAATGATATGTTAAAACGGTGCCCTTTTCGTCAAACTGAATGTGAGAATGAAGAGCACTTTCCATTAAGTTGTGATATTTATTCAGATTTGCGTTTGAAATTCCTTCAAAAGCTTGCAAGATTATCTTTGAATATCTTGTTGAAGTCAGACAATCAAAATATGAATCCTCAGTTGTCTAAATTCATTTTCTATGCCATGAAACGAAGGACTGCATATTTAGAGTAAACTAATTTATTGAAAGGAATTTTAAGTGTTAATAACATGTGCATATAATGGTATTCATGATATTTGTGTATGGAGTAATCCCATGTAATTATTATTCTATTTATCATTTCCCCATTCCCTGATTTGAATTGTGGTCTGTGGCCAATGTTCAATTAAAACATTTCGTTCGTTCGTTCGTTCGTTCTCTCCCTCCCTCCCTCCCTCCCTCTTTCTCTCCACCACCCCCAGTCTTCCTTTCCTCTTTGAAAACTGGACAAGGGGGCATTGGCATCAATCGTGACTTTGACTTGTCAAGCATAACACCCCAACCCCCATCCCCCTTCGCCTTTCCTCCCCCCCACCCCCCATTACCTCCCTTCTCTTCTCGAAATGCCTCCCATGTTATTATGATTGTCATCCGGAAGACGATATGAATCCATCAGGTTGTTTGTTTGTTTGTTTGTTTTGAAAAGATGGATCAGAGAAGACAGAGAAAGGAAGAGGAAAGATAAGGAGAGAGATTTTTTTTTTTTTTTAAATTCCACTTCGTATATTACCAAACAATAACCACCATTCAAAATGATTTTGTAATAATATGTGAAAAAATGAATGAGAGAGAATTTGATAAATAGAAACAGATCCATGCAGACGTACGCACGCACGTACACACACACACACATACGCGCGCGCACACACGCTCGCACACACACGCGCGCGCACGCACGCACGCATGCACCCACACGCACAGACGCGCACGCATACACACGCACGCACACGCACATAATACGCAGAGAGAGAGACAGACAGACTTGACAGAATAGTCAAGCGTGACTGTGGTCACTTATAGGAAGGAAGGAAGGAGGAAGACAAGAAGAAGACGGACATAGAGAGAGAGAGAGAGAGAGAGAGAGAGAGAGAGAGAGAGAGAGAGAGAGAGAGAGAGAGAGAGAGAGAGAGAGAGAGAGAGAGAGAGAGAGAGAGAGAGAGAGAGACGGACAGAGACAGACAAAGACACGTTATGGTACACAGAGAGAAAAACCAGAGGAACAGACAGACAGACAGAGACACAGATGGACACTGAGACAGAAAGACAGAGACATGCAGAAATACGTAGAAAGAGACACAGAGACAGACAGACAGACAGACAAGCCGAAGAACAGACAGAAGAACAGATAAAAAGAATGTTTAACCTTGACGGAGGAATGAAACATTAAAATGATCGATGGCATTGTCCAGTAGTCTGCCTTGATCTAAATCTGAAAGGCAGCAAAAAGCTTGTTCGGTGTGTGTCTGCCTGTCTGTCTGTCTGTCTGTCTGTCTGTCTGTCTCTTTCTTCCTTCCCTCTTTCCTTCATTCTTCTTTCCCGTCTTCTCTCTTCCTTCAATCTGATGGTGTATAGCATCAAAGTGGACAATAATGGATGTGGAATCACTGGTCGTAAAAATCAAGGTTTCTAAAAAATAAAAATAAAAGAGAGAGAAAGAGAAATGAGTCATGTAGAAAACATTGTATAAATATGCTACGCCCAATCCGTGAAGTTGCCCATTTCACGAAATGAAACTAAATGTCACAAAGAGTGATCACTTCGCAGCCCAACCGACCTCGCAAAAGAATGAAGCCAACTTTCTCACTTCCCCCCCCCTGGAAGGTGAAAAGGTGGAAGATGGGAAGTGTTAAGTATGGTAACAGTAGGCAAGTGAGTGAGTTCACATTGATCCCCACCTGTAGTGTAGGTGAAAGGGTGGGAGTAAAAAACAACCAACACCGGTTTCAGTCAGCCGCGGACTGCGAACTCTTTGTATATCAAGCTTTTAGATTCACACCCATTGAAATCAGTGTGAATCATTTGGTGGAAGTTGGCTCTGTCTTAGTGTTTTCTCTTTCTTTTTTTTTTAAATTTCATTGTATTTATTGTTGTGCCCTTTTATTTATCTTCAATGATGTTTAGTGATTTAGTGAGATAGTTCCCACACTACTGATTCCGATGTCTCTCTCTGACTTTGTCTCTATGTCTGTCTGTTTGTCAGTCACACACACACACACACACGCACGCACGCACACACACACACACACACACACACACACACACAGGTACGCACGCACGCACGCACGCACGTACGCGTGCCCACACACACACGCGCGCGCACACGCACACACACACACACACACACACATGTACGCACGCTCGCACGCACACATACACACACACGTACACGAACGCACACGCACATACACACACGCACACACACACGCACGAGCGCGCACACACAGAGACACACGCGCGCACACAGAGACACACACATACATACACACGTACGCACACACGTACTCACTCACACACGCACGCATACACGCACACACACACACACACGCCCGCTCCCACGCACGGACACACTCGCGCACGCACGCACACACACACACGCACACACACACACACACACGCACACACACACACACACTTATACACACACACACACACACACACACACACACACCACACTTTCTTACTTTTTCCATCATAACCCCTCACAACAACACCAAACTACAAGTTCTCCACACAGCGAAGGAACATGAACTTCACGGAAACATGCCATTGACAGATACTAGAGGTATGGTAATAAGGGAAATGTTCAGCTCATTCCGATTTGTTCCCCTCTTTCTCTATCTATCTCTGTTTGTATGTCAGTCACACACACACACACACACACACACACACACACACACACACACACACACACACACACACACACACACACACACACACGGACATACACACACACACACACACACACACACACACACACACACACACACACACACACACACACACACACACACACACACACACACACACACACACACACACACACACACACACACACACACACACACACACACACACACACACACACACACACACACACACACACGTGACACACATACACACGCCTTCCGGGTGTCGGTGAGGGTGTTTGGTGGAGAGAAGCAGTGACAAGGGAGACAATGATGTGTGACTGTGAGGAAAAGGGTGATGAAAGTGATTTATGACTAGGGGAAGACGGGGTAAAAAGCGCATGGGCGGGTAAGAAGCCCACCCCACTTATCTCATGAAATAAAGAAAATTTCAGTCAAATTTACCCATGAGACGAATGCTAGACATTAACGCTCGTCTCATGGGCAAAATGAGACTGAAATTTGCTTTATTTCATGAGATAATTGGGGTGGGCTTCTTACCCGCCCATGCGCTTTTTACCCCGTCTTCCCCTGGGAAAGAAACAAAGGGAACGACAGGGTAAAAAAAACAAGACTCATAATTGCAGGGGATTAAAACCCTTTCAACGCCAGCCATTCGTCAGCCAAAATTTACCATTAAACTTACCCGGGTAGAGAAAAGATTTCGTCTGCAATATTGGGGATTCCTCTGTGACATGCATAACATAGGGCCTATCCTTATATCCCAAAATGAAGAACATAAGGTCACTGGACAACAGTCCCTCATTAGAAGCCTTTTAGTGACATGGGTGCCAAGTCATTGTGGTGCCAAGAGGCGACAGTGGCGATGAAAGGGTTTCAATTGATTTGGGTTGATATTTGATGCTATGTCTGTTTGTATGGCGCCGATGTGTTATTGTGAATACAAATTATGTGTTTTTACGTAGGGGAAGACGGGGTAAAAAGCGCATGGGCGGGTAAGAAGCCCACCCCAATTATCTCATGAAATGAAGCAAATTTCAGTCTCATTTTGCCCATGAGACGAGCGTTAATGTCTAGCATTCGTCTCATGGGCAAATTTGAGTGAAATTTTCTTTATTTCATGAGATAAGTGGGGTGGGCTTCTTACCCGCCCATGCGCTTTTTACCCCGTCTTCCCCTACTTGTGTTTTTTGGAGGAGTGAGAGCAGTCAGTAGGTTTCCTAGGGTTGTGTGTTGTTTTTTGTAGTTGTTTTTTTTCAACGTCCGACCTTCTAGTAGTTCTACACACACTTCCATCATAACCCCTCACAACAATCCCGAACAATCCCGAACTATACAGGTTGTTCACACATCACAGGAACATAAGCTTCACGGAAACGAGTCAAGGACAGATAGAAAACATGGGAAATGTTATGTCGGTCAGCTATGCATGTACATGTATGTATGTATTCCTTCACGAATGACAGGCCAACAATGACCATTGGTCATACATAGCTAACGGATGGACATCGATAGTAAGTACATTGACAGTTGCCATCAGTCAGTTTCATGCCAAAACATTGACGGACGGATTATGTCTTACAACAACAACACACTTTCCGTCTTCCTCCTGCATTAATGCCCCTATTCTCCTCCCCCCCCCCCCTTTTTTTGTCTACACTCTCACACAAGTAGATAACATCAAGAATAAGTAATCCTGTATTTTACGTTAAGTGTATATGTGGAAATCAAATATCAATAAATCATTTGCTCCTATATTGTCCTAGAATTAAAGAACAAATAAACAAAACTGATGGTGAATTGCTGAACCATCAAACGCCTTTAACCATTGAAAAAATCTTAAACAACTTTAATCTCCTTAAACGTTTTTCAGAAATCCTGCACATAAGTCCTGTTGGTATTTTTCTTTGAGTTACTAATTAATTGTTGGTTTAAATTGTGTTATTATATTTTTGTTGTTAGCCATTTAGAAATTAAGACACACTTGTTTAATTCTTCATGTTACATAAGTCAGTTTGAAATGTTACTGTATGTCCTCCCTTCCCTCCCATCTTATATATCTGTTAATGTAATTTTTATATGCACTCAGTTAGATTTGTATGAATAGATGTGTGTTTAGATTTGTATGAATAGATGTGTAGGGAAAACACATACAATAATACTACCATTCACGCACTCACACACACTCTCACTTCAATAGCTATCTGATGTAGGCTTAATTAATTTCACACACACGCACTTCTTTTTTTTTCTTTTTTGTTGTTGTTGTTGTTGTCTAATATCACTTGCGGGTGAACAGACGTTAAATTAAAGAACGAACACGCATACGCACAAACACACAAACACACACACACACATACGCACACGCACACACACGCACACGCACACGCACATACACACACACACACACACACACACACACACACACACACACACACACACACACACACACACACACACACACACACACACACGCACACATACACACACACACACACACACACACACACACACACACACACACACACACACACACACACACACACACACACACACACACACACACACATTCCCCAGACCCCCCACCCCCCTTAATTATTCGCATTGACAATGTTCACCGAGGAAAAACATTCTGCCATTCCCTGAAGAGAAAAAAAAGGATACGATCATCCCATGATTTGTTTTCTTTTCTAAAGCTGAAGAAGACACTATTTTAGATTGAGGGTCGTATTCGAGGGTGTGGGTGGAGGGGTGGAGGGGTGGGGGTGTCGACTGGACGAGTCACTTCCCTCCGAATAACGACTGACCGAAAATCGTGCGTGCGTGTGCGTGCGTGTGTGTGTGTGTGTGCGCGTGCGCGTGCGTGTGTGTGCGCGTGTGCGTGCGCACCCCTACACCCCACCCCCCTGTGTTCTCACCGCTTCCTCCCCCTTCCTCCCCTCTCCATTCAACCCCCCCCCCCCCCCTCCTCGAGAGCATGTCCAAACATGGTCATCCCCCATGTTAGAAAGATGACCGTCACCTTGTCCAGTGTCTACGTCATTCTGTGCTCTCCCTGTGCGTATATAAACCGTCACTCTGCGAAACAGAGAGTAACAGGACAGAGAGACTTGGGGTTGTTTTTCAGAGGAGAAGTTGAGTCCGTCCTTTACAAACAGGCGTTGGAATAGTTCGGTTTTCTACCGTTGTTTATCAGTTGGTGTGCGGCTTCTGAACGAGACTGAACAAAAGGTAAGATCAGAGAAACAATAATTATACAGAAAGGGTGCTGCTAGACACTAGGTTTAGCGTAATAGGCCGAGAGACAGCAAGACAGCAAATGTTCGGATTATTTACACAACCTTCGACTAGCTTAAGCAAACAAAAACATTTGACAGACATGTTATAAGGAGAGTGAGAGATACTAGGCAGAGAGAGAGAGAGAGAGAGAGAGAGAGAGAGAGAGAGAGAGAGAGAGAGAGAGAGAGAGAGAGAGAGAGAGAGAGAGAGAGAGAATCAGAGAGACGAAGAAAGAGACAGACTGAGAGTTGAGCTTCTTAAATGTATTCACATTCTAATTTGTCCCGCCCTATTTAGTACAATACGATACAGTTTTGTCTTTTCTTGTGTTTTTAATCAATGTTTTGTTTTTTAACCCTTTCACCGCCAGCCATATTTCAGCCAAAAATGTCCCTTAAACTTACCTGGGTAGAGAATAAAATCCATCTGCAGTATTGGGGTTTTTTCTGTCACATATATAAAATAAGGTCTATCCATTACTTCCCAAAACTAAGACAATAGGGTCTTTGGATAATAAACCCCAATTTGATGCCTTTTAGTGACATAGGTGTTAAATCACTGTGGTGCGAAAATGCGACTTTGGCGGTGAAAGGGTTAAAGTGTTTATTTGTTTTCAAAAACCAGAATAGGAAACGACGACGCTGTTGTTATTGTTGTTGATGGTGATCATGCTAACGACGACGACGATGATAATATGATGATGATAAAGAAGGTGATGATGATGATGATGATGATGATGATATTGATGATGATGACGTCAGGGCTCCCAGGGACCCCCATTTGGGGGTCAATGAAGCAGCACTAAAATTTTCAAGAACCCTCTAAAAGAATGTGCAGGTGGTCCCAGGGATGCACTAGAAAAATTATTTTTAGCATTCACAATGTCACTGGGACCCTCTATCCCGCCTCTAGGACCCTCTATGCTGTAAGTGAAGGAGTCCCTGGGAACCCTTGTTTTGCGGGATGATTGGGAGCCCTGCGACGTTGATGATGATGATGATGATGACGACGATAACGATGACAATGACGATGATGATGTTGATGACGATGATGATGATGATGATGACGATGATGATGATGATGACGACGATGATGATGATGATGATGATGACGATTGATCTGTTGTTTCAGATGACCATTAAGGGCACCGGTCTGTTTGCTCTCTGTCTGTTGCTACCCACTCTGTCCCATGGCATGTATCTGGTCAACAGACCTTATTATGCAGGGGGAGGTATGTGTATCACATAGGACTACATGCAGGTGTTCGTATCATTTACATTATCTACTCTCTCTCTCTCTCTCTCTCTCTGTCTGTCTTTCTTATGTACTAGCATGTGAGGTGGATGGTTGTTGTTTTTTATTCCAATGTATTTATTTCAACTCTCTCTCTCTCTCTCTCTCTCTCTCTCTCTCTCTCTCTCTCTCTCTCTCTCTCTCTCTCTCTCTCTCTCATGCATATGCTTCCAAAGTTTAATGTCTATGTTGTTGTTTGGTTTGTGAGAAACGGGAGTGGACGAATGTTCTTTCTCATGTTTTCTTCTATCTTTCGTGCCTAGTTCGATGTTAATGTCTCTTTGTTTATTTCTTTGTTCTTTAGTTAGTTTCTGGGTGTTTTTTTGAGGGCTGGTTGAAAAAAAGCAATATGTTTGCTTAATCTACTATCCTCATTAAAGACAATTA
>CM065702.1:21062413-21064913 GCA_017654935.2 Phymorhynchus buccinoides | reverse complement strand
GTGTGTGTGTGTGTGTGTGTATGTGTGTGTGTGTGTGTATGTGTGCGTGTGCGTGCGCGTGCGTGCGTGCGTGCGTGCGTGCGTGCGGGCGGGCGGGTGTGTGTGTGTGTGTGTCTGTGTGTGTGTGTGTGTGTGTGTGTGTGCGTGCGTGCGTGCGCGTGGGTGTGTGTCTCTGTGCGTGCGTGCGTGCGTGTGTGTGTGTGTGTGTTCAAACCTCCCCCAGGTAAAGACCACCGCGAAGCGTAGTGAGCGGGGTGGAGCTGCTAGTCTGGATATAACAAATAAGTGTTGCCCACTACTAAGACTTGCATAGAGTGCTGACGATGGCGTGAATATGATATGATGATCACCATGACTGAATTGATTTTGATGAAAATATATCATTGGACTTTCTATGGCAGAACGAGCGTTCATAAAGAATGAGTAAATCTGAATATTTTTGTATTACAAAAAGAAAATAAAGCATGGTCTTTAAAAATAAAACAGCGGAAACGTGTTCTAACTTTGAAGAGATATTTTCTATGACAGAACGAACGTTCATAAAGAAAGAGTAAATCTGAATCTTTTGATTACAAAAGCATTCCATAGGCAAACAAAATAGAGCATGGCCTTTAAAAAATTCAAAAATAATTTTAAAAAAGAAGAAAGAAAGCGGAGAAGTTTTTTCTAACTTGAAGAGATATGTTCTATGACATAACGAACGTTCATACAGAATGGGTAAATCTGAATCTTTTGATTACAAAAGCATTACCTAAGCAAGCAAAATAAACGTTGGCCATTTTGAAAAAATAAAAAATAAATAAAAAATAAAAAATAAAGAAAGGGGGAAAGTGTTCTAACTTTGAAGAGATAATGTTCTATGACAGAACGAACGTTCATACCTAATGGGTAAATCTGAATCTTTTGATTACAAAAGCATTCCCTAAGCAAGCAAAATAAAGCATGGCCTTTAACAAATTTAAGAAAAGGGGGGGGGGGAGTTTTTAAAAACTTTTAAGAGATATTTTCTATGACAGAACGAACGTTCATACAGAATGGGTAAACCTAAATATTTTGATTACAAAATCATTCCCTAAGAAAACAAAATAAAGCATGTCCTTTTTCCAACAACAACAACAACACTTACAACACAAACAACAACAACAACAACAACAACAACAACAACAACAACAACAACAACAACAAACACACAACAACAACAACAAACAACAACAACAACAACAACAACAACAACAACAACAACAACAACACAACTTACAACACAAACAACAACAACAACACTTACAACAACAACAACAACAACAACAACACTTACAACGCAAACAACAACAACAACACTTACAACACAAACAAAGACAGAAATGGAAAAAGCTTTCTAACTTTGAAAAGGGGAGCATCCCATAAGCGCGCGTTTTACCTACTCACTAAAAGCGCGCGTCCAAAAAATGAAGCTAGAAAGAGCGCAATGTTTTGTCCAACAAGTCCGCATCTTTAGAACCTAAGAAAGATCGAGGATGTCAAGACGAGCGCGTTGTAAAATGTGATGTGAAACCCTAAACCTATCCCTAACCCTATCCCTAACGTGGTGATGTGTTGAATCGTGGACATATCGAAAGTTTCTTTCTCCAAAACAGCAAGAAGACTGAAGTTTAGCAAACAGACGAGTGCAAATGGTAAATGTCTGGTGAGAACGATTTCACCTATGCGCGCTTATTAGCACGAAAACCACACATTCACGTGCGCTCTTTTTGGCATGAACACGCGCTCTTATTAGCATGCAAAATGCGCTCTTTTAGGCGCGCGCTTATTAGCGGTGCGCTCTTTTCGACTGCTCCGTTGAAAAGACATTTTCAAACCTTCAACATTGTACAAGATCTAGTTCAAAAGGAGAAACAAAAATATTGTTAACAGAATGTATCAGAACGAGCAAGACAAAAAATAAATCACACACTAAAATCAATCAACAATAAATTAAAAAAAATTGAAAGAAAAAAATGGACAACCGTTAATGCCTAACCGTTAATTTTCTGACGCTGGATTTTCCATCATCAAGAACACAACCAGGAAGTAATGAGTGAATTAAACACCTAAGACCACCCCCTCCCCCTCCTTTCCCTCCCCCTCCCCCAACCTTTTTTTGCTCTACGACCCAAAAGAAACAGAACGAACGTTTAGGTTTTACGTCCTCTCAGTCCCTGAGGGGTTCACGCGGAACATTACTTCCGATATAAAAGAAAAAGAGGAGAGGTCTACGTCATCTTTTAAAGCCGAATAGGACCGTCCCGTCTAAGTTAGTCGAGCAGAAGAAGTTGTGAATGTTACTTACGCAAGTGAACTTTTATACCTTTTAAAGAGCCACCACGTCACGTGTCAAAATCATGGTTTCCACGTGTTTCCCTCTTATAGCTGGTAAGAAATCTTAAGAAATCTTCCAAGCATAAGAGGGAATGTGACACGTGATGTGGCGGGGTCTTTAAATTTAGGCCTACATAATAATAAT
>CM065702.1:21054913-21059913 GCA_017654935.2 Phymorhynchus buccinoides | reverse complement strand
CAACCGAGGACAAAGTATTTGACAAAGTTCACTTCTTATAACAGGTTTTCGATTGCATGATAGTATTGTTGTTTTGTTGGTTGTTTTTTTCGTTTTTGTTGTTGTTGCTGCTGTTGATTTATGTTCGTGTAATATCACTGTGAAGTGAACACACGTTTAATAAAATATTCATTCATTCATTCATTCATTCATTCATTCAGCACGATTGCTGACTGCTTTTCATTAAATGTGAGTCTGTAGTTCAGCATGATTGTTCACTCAATGTTTTTGTTCAGTAAGCCTTTCGTCTGTATGTACCGAGTATTTGTTTGATAAAAGTTCAGTCTTTCTATTCAACGTTCAGCATGTTGGTTGGTATGTGTATGTTCAATAATATAGGGGAAGACGGGGTAAAAAGCCCACCCCAATTATCTCATGAAATAAAGAAAATTTCAGTCAAATTTGCCCATGAGACGAATGCTAGACATTAACGCTCGTCTCATGGGCAAAATGAGACTGACATTTTCTTCATTTCATGAGATAATTGGGGTGGGCTTCTTACCCGCCCATGCGCTTTTTACCCCGTCTTCCCCTATGTTCATTGGACATTTTGTTTCGTAAAACTTCAGGCTATATGTTGAACATGTTCAGTACAGTAAAATTCCAATCCTTTTGTTCAGCATGCTCATTGAACGTTTTCTTCAATTAAAGCTCAGCACATTTTCCATTCGTTTTGTTCTGTAAATGTTCAACACGTTCTCCAAAAAAAAAGATGTGACCTAGCATCACGAAAGGGACATTAAGTGTCAAACTGACAAATCAGAGACAATTATACATTTGCACACGTCAGACAATTTTCTTTCTAATGATACAAGAATCATGTTTGTATGTTTTTCCGTTCTAGAATTATGAGCATTTAAAGTTAGCAGGGTGAGCGTCGGCCATTTTGAGAAAACACAGTCTGAAGTCTAGCTTAGCTGAAGAAAATCTATTGACTTATTACTCGTTTTAAAGCACTTAAAAGACCATTTAGAGACCATATTAAAGATAGTCCTTTATAAATATGAAAGATAAGATGTGAGAGAACACGAAAATACCCATAACTCAAAATGGACCAAACATGAGAATTGTGACTTTTCAAGGCTGCTGTGAGAACCTCGCCCAGCAACTGAATGTGCCTTTCGTGGCTTTGGGTCACATATGGTTCAGTAAAGCCTTCGTTCGATTGTTCAGCTTGCTTGTTGAACAACCTGTTTTCAATACTTTGTGTTCTAAAAAACAATTCAAGTTCTCTAAACTTCATGTTCAGCGCAAGACCAGTCTGCACCTTTTTGCACGTTCTCTGAATATTTCTTTTCAATAAATTCAAAAGTTCACTCGCGGTTATGTAATTCACAACCCAGTCTGTTTCGTTCGACTAAATTTGACGGTTTTGAATCTCCCCCTTAGGAAAATGTCCTGCCTAGCGTTGCCTGTCTGTCAGAAGTGATGGAGCATGCGATGATTGAATGGGGTATATAAGCATCAGGCCTCTAATTACTGGATTCAGATGCAAGAGGCAGACTTGGAAAGGTGAGATGTAGTGACGTGTGTCTGTGTTTGCATGAGTGTGTTTCAAGTCAAGTCAAGTCAAAATCATCTTTATTGAGGATAAAGGAGTAAGCTTTCTCCATCCTGTCCTCAGAATGTGTGTGTGTGTGTGTGTGTGTGTGTGTGTGTGTGTGTGTGTGTGTGTGTGTGTGTGTGTGTGTGTGTGTGTGTGTGTGTGTGTGTGTGTGTGTGTGTGTGTGTGTGTGTGTGTGTGTGTGTGTGTGTGTGTATGTGCGTGTGTGTATTATGTGTGTGTGTGTTTGTGCGAATAGACCTACCTGTGCTTGTCAGTGTGTGCGAGAGACCAAAATAGACCCAAAAAAAGCTTGATTGGATTCGAATTCAAAATAGAATCTATCTTTGAAGGGAACTCCGACTGAGTAACAGCAAAATACGCCTTCTATGGATTTATCTCCCAACGTAATTTACAGGGAAATCGTGATATCATGTGACCTAGCACCACGAAAGGGACATCAAATCGCTGAGCTAGTTTCTCACAACAGGCTTGAAAAGTTTTTTAAAAATCTCATTTTTATCCATTTTTAGTTTGGGGCGTTTTCGTGTTCTCTAACATCTTATGTTTATTATTTATAAAGAACAATCTTTAATGTGGTCTCGAAATGGTCTTATTAATAAGTGCTTTAAAACGAGTAGGTCAATGCATTTTCTTTAGACTGTGTTTTCTCAAAATGGCTGACTCACCCACCCTACTAACTTTAAATGCTCATAACTCTGGCACTGGAAAAAAAAAGATACAAGAATGGTTCTTGTATCATTAGAAAGAGAATTGTCTGAAGTTTTCAAATGTATAATTTTCTCAGAATGGTCAGTTTACTAATAGTTGCCTTCATTTTTATGCTGGGATTTGTCAGTGCATGGAATAGTTTTTGTGTAAGGTCTGTTTAAAAATCTAATATTTCAATTTTCGGAGCCATTTCCGTTCCAGAGTTATGAGCATTTAACCCTTTCACCGCCAATGTCGCATTTTAGCACCACATTGATTTGACAGTTATGTCACTAAAAGGCATCAACTTGAGGTCTATTATCCAAAGACCCTATTGTCTTAGTTTTGAGAAGTAAGGATAGACCTTATTTTATATATGTCACAGAAGAATCCCCAATACTGCAGATGGATTTTGTTCTCTACCCAGGTAAATGTAATGGAAATTTTGGGCTGAAATATGGCTGGCGGTGAAAGGGTTAAAGTTAGTAGGGTGAGCGTCGGCCATTTTCAGAAAACACAGTCTAAAGTCTAGCCTAGCTGAAGGAAATACATTGGCCTACTCGTTTTAAAGAACTTACAGGGCCATGTTTATACCATATTAAAGATTATCCTTCATAGATATGAAAAATAAGATGCTAGAGAACACCAAAATAGACAGAACTCAAAATCGACATAAAAATGAGATTTTTGACTTTTGAAGCCTGTTGTGAGAAACTAACCCAGCGACTTAATGTCTCTTTCGTGGTGCTGGGTCACAATTGTAATGCAGTAAGCTAGGTTGACTGACCTATGTTATAAATATACTTTCCTTCCCAAATGTTTCTCCATTAGTTGGAAAATACAGTAGTCTATTGGCCACTGCAACGACCACCTTTTGCAAGGGTGAATGCCCTTGATGGATGCTTGAGTACTGACCAAACAAGGCCGTAACTCTCGCCAATAACCCTATTTGAGGCCACTGAATGACTGCTTTTTTTGCAAACGTGAATGCCCTTTTGGATACTGACCAACAAGGGATTAACTCTCACTGTCAAGGGCGTTAATAACCCTAGTTGCAGTGGCCAATACACTTGTGCTAAATATGATTCATTCGTGAATTCTTCATTTTTCTTTTTCTTTTTGTAACTGTTGTCACCTCACCTGCGTTATCACTGTCATTTATTACTTTGTGATTAGTACTTTTTTTTAAAAATTGTTAATATTTGCCTGGCTTAAGCATTCTTTTGTACTTCAAAAACAAAAAAACAAGGAAAATGCTGTCGTTGTCGTTATATTAGTAGTAGTAGTAGTAGTAGTAGTAGTAGTAGTAGTAGTAGTAGTAGTAGTAGTAGTAGTAGTAGTAGCAGCAGCAGTAGCAATAGCAGCAGTAGTAGCAGTAGTAGCAGCAGCAGCAGTAGTAGTAGTAGTAGTAGTAGCAGCAGCAGCAGCAGCAGTAGTAGTAGTAGTAGTAGTAGTAGTAGTAGTAGTAGTAGTAGTAGTAGTAGTAGTAGTAGTAGTAGTAGTAGTAGTAGTAGTAGTAGTAGTAGTAGTAGTAGCAGCAGCAGCAGCAGTAGTAGTAGTAGTAGTAGTAGTAGCAGCAGCAGCAGCAGCAGCAGCAGTAGTAGTAGTAGTAGTAGTAGTAGTAGTAGTAGTAGTAGTAGTAGTAGTAGTAGGAGTAGTAGCAGCAGCAGCAGCAGCAGCAGCAGTAGTAGTAGCAGTAGTAGCAGTAGCAGCAGCAGCAGCAGCAGCAGCAGCAGTAGTAGTAGTAGTAGTAGTAGTAGTAGTAGTAGTAGTAGTAGTAGTAGTAGTAGTAGTAGCAGCAGCAGCAGCAGCAGCAGCAGCAGCAGCAGCAGTAGTAGTAGTAGTAGTAGTAGTAGTAGTAGTAGTAGTAGTAGTAGTAGTAGTAGTAGTAGTAGTAGTAGCAGCAGCAGCAGCAGCAGCAGCAGCAGCAGCAGCAGCAGCAGCAGTAGTAGTAGTAGTAGTAGTAGTAGTAGTAGTAGTAGTAGTAGTAGTAGTAGTAGTAGTAGTAGTAGTAGTAGTAGTAGTAGTAGCAGCAGCAGCTAGTAGTAGCAGCAGTAGTAGTAGTAGTAGTAGTAGTAGTAGTAGTAGTAGTAGTAGTAGTAGTAGTAGTAGTAGTAGTAGTAGTAGTAGTAGTAGTAGTAGTAGTAGTAGTAGCAGCAGCAGCAGCAGCAGCAGCAGCAGCAGCAGCAGTAGCAGTAGTAGTAGTAGTAGTAGTAGTAGTAGTAGTAGTAGTAGTAGTAGTAGTAGCAGCAGCAGCAGCAGCAGCAGCAGCAGCAGCAGCAGCAGTAGTAGTAGTAGTAGTAGTAGTAGTAGTAGTAGTAGTAGTAGTAGCAGCAGCAGCAGCAGCAGCAGCAGCAGCAGCAGTAGTAGTAGTAGTAGTAATGGAACCTCCCTTATAAGACTTCCCATTATAAGACTCCCTCCCACATTAGACCTACTTCTCTGAGACATTGCCCTTCTTTGTGAGTATTAAAATTACCTCCCTTATAAGACCCCTCCCTTATAAGACTTCATTTTGGATTATTCGTGAAGGCCTTACAAGGGAGGTTCCACTGTATTAAGTTTAAGTTGTTGCAGACAAGTTGTGGTTGGCTTAAGAACGTAGGCCGAGATCCCATAATCATTACCATCCTTGTCAGCCTCTTCTTCCTCCTCCTCCTCTTCTTCCTCCTCATCCTCCCTCTTCCTCTTTCTCCTCTTCCTCCTC
>CM065702.1:21032413-21044913 GCA_017654935.2 Phymorhynchus buccinoides | reverse complement strand
GTACAAAGACACACTGACGCACCACGATTAAGTCCCTTGATTTTTTCTGGGTAGCTGTGACCCACATGCAAATGTCCCCAACTTCAAATTGAGGCTGCTCTTTAAAATGATGTTTCGCTTTGAATTTGGGGGCATTTTGTATGGGAGTCAAACCTGATCAAAACATGGTTTCTGACCAGTTATAAGAGGGAAAACACGTGAAAACCGTGATTTTGACACGTGATCTGGTGGGTCTTTAACATGACTTACAGCTCACTGTGTTGCCCTGGTGGGGAAATAGAAATGTCTCGTGAATAATGTTAAAACCCTTTCACCGCCAAAGTCGCATTTTAGCACCACAGTGATTTAACACCAATGCCACTAAAAGGCATCAAATCGGGGTCTATTATCCAAAGACCCTATTGTTTTAGTTTTTGGAAGTAAGGGTAGACCTTATTTTATATATGTCACCGAACGATCCCCAATACTGCAGATGGTTTTTGTTCTCTACCCAGGTGAATTTAATGGATTTGGTTTTGCTGAAATATGGCTGGCGGTGAAAGGGTTAAGCGTGTACACAGACCTTTAACGAGTGTTATTCCTGTCCAGGGACCTTTTCCTCTTCATCCACCCAGCGGCCCGTACTCGGCGGGACAGAGCATCATGGGTCCTCAAGGCTACCTGAACGAGGAGGGCAACGAAGAGGGCCCCTTCATGAACTGGCAGCAGGCCATCTCCCCGCCCGGCAGCTTCGATAGCAGCACCAGCGACGGCGGTGACATGCCTATGCTGGGGATCAACGGGGTGCCCGGACCAGTCCGTAAGTACCAACTGGAATTGGAACACCACCGGAACCCCTCTTTTTCAGTCTTTTTGTTTTCGTTCTCAAAAGGAGCCAGAATGGTCGTGTCGGCTCATTGACCGTGGGCCCTCAAACCCGAGAATAATAATAATAATAATAATAATAATAATATTAATAATAATAATAATAATAATGAATATTTATATAGCGCCTATTCTCTTATTTAGGGCTCTAAGCGCTTTACATATTTAATGCAAATACAACATAGAATATACATTATCTTATACAATAAGAACATGACGAACGTACATACATTTTTCATGAGTAGAATATAGAAAAGTACATATATACAATTGATCAAAAACACATATCTTGAAAAAGGTACACAATTGACAGAAACACACACACACACACACACACACACACACACACACACACACACACACACACACACACACACACACACACACACACACACACACACACACACACACACTCTAAGCACACACACACACACACACACACACACATGAGTAGAATATAGAAAAGTACATATATACACAAACACACGCACACACACACACACACACACACACACACAACACACACACACACACACACACACACACACACACACACACACACACACACACACACACACACACACACACACACACACACACACACACACACACACACACACACACACACACACACACACACACACACACACACGGGACTTCTAAGAAGAAGAAGAAGAAGAAGAAGAAGAAGAAGAAGTGTTTATTTTCTTTTTCTTTCCGATTTGGGGATGTTTATCCTGCCCCCTACACGTACGCCCAAAGTCTTCGTTTAGAATGCCGCTTTGCGCAACAGGATGCGTGCTTTTGCGAGTTCGTGTCATCCATTCCAACGGCACAACAAGGCCTATACTCCTACCGAACAGTGGGATGGGCTTTAACGTGTCAAAAATCACGTGTTTTCCCTCTTATAGCTGGTAAGAAATCTTGTTTTGACCAGGTTTTACTCCCATACAAATGCCCCCAAATTGAAAACGAAACATTATTTTAAAGAGCAGCCTCAATTTCAAGTTGGGGGCATTTGTATATGGGTCACGGCTACCCAGAAAAAAAAAAAAGGGACTTATTCGTGGTGGGTCAGTGTATCTTTAAAGACCCACTGACTCAGCAAGATTAAGTCCCTTGTTGTTTTTTCTTCCGGGTAGTAGGTGTGACCCATATACAAATGCCCCCAACTTCAGATTGAGGCTGCTCTTTAAAGTCTCTGTTTCGTTTTCAATTTGGGGGCATTTGTATGGGGGGAGTCAAACCTGGTCAAAATAAGATTTCTTACCAGCGAGAGAAGGAAACCCGTGTAAAACCCGTGAGTTTCACTCATGGATCTGGTGGGTCTTTAACAGGAGGCTGGTACTTCTCTCTGGCTGTTACTTCTCGAATTGTATACAGTGGAACCTCCCTTATAAGACCTCCCATTATAAGACTCCCTCCCATATAAGACCTACTTCCCTGAGACATTGCCCTTCTTTGTAAGTATCAAAATTACCTCCATTTAGAAGACCCCTCCCGTGTAAGACCTCATTTTGGATGATTTTTGAAGGTCTTATAAGGGAGGGTCCACTGTACCGTATAATGCTGGTTCGCGCGTGAGTGTATTTTCTGCGCGCACAAGCGCGCGTGTGTATTTGTGAGTGTGTGTGTATGCGTATGTGTGTATATATATATATATGTGTGTGTGTGTGTGTGTGTGTGTGTGTGTGTGTGTGTGTGTGTGTGTGTGTGTGTGTGTGTGTGTGTGAGAGAGAGAGAGAGAGAGAGAGAGAGAGAGAGAGAGAGAGAGAGAGAGAGAGAGAGAGAGAGAGAGAGAGAGAGAGAGAGAGAGAGAGAGAGAGAGAGAGAGAGAGAGAGAGAGAGAGAGAGAGAGAGAGAGAGAGAGAGAGAGAGAGAGAGAGAGAGAGAGAGAGAGAGAGAGAGAGAGAGAGAGAGAGAGAGAGAGAGAGAGAGAGAGACAGACAGACAGAGACAGACAGACAGACAGACAGACAAAGAGACAGACAGAGAGAGGGGCGAGTTTCGGCTGCTTGTATGTGGAGTGATGTTTGTATGAGGCTTAGTCAAATCATAGCTTTTCATTACTGACAAAAGGGAGCGTTAACTGTATTGCGTGTAAGTTTCCCTCGTGTGTTGTTGCTCTCTTTACCCTGGCTTAGCGACTCCAGGGATCATCCCAACAGCCGAAGCACCCGAACACCACGGTACCAAATATCACACCAGCTAGTGGTGAGAACGTTACGCGCGTGACCGTTTTTCGATCACCTCGACACCTGGGCAGCCGCACTCCGACTTCGGATCATTGTGGATCATGTTACGCTAGGAGCTTGCCGTGGCTAAAGACAATAATAACTATGCAGAACATAGCACCATTTTGATGTAGCCTTGGTGTTCTAAGCTTGTGTCAATTGTGTCTGACACAGCCTTAGGCCGTGTACGCATTAGACGCCGTAAGTTCCGTACGGAAACCCCTAAGTAAGAAAAAGAAAGAAGGATAATAATGTATGGATGTGGGAAAATTCGGACACGTGCGCAAATCTTTCCCCTCTTCTTTCTTTGACTTATTGACGGATTGCGCACGGGTTTCGGCAGGGAATCTCCGCATATATAGGGTAAAACGGGGTAAAAAGCCCATGGGCGGGCAAGAAGCCCATGCCAATTATCTCATGAAATAAAGCAAATTTGAGTCAAATCTGCCCATGAGCCGAATGCTAAACATCAACACTCGTCTCATGGGCAAAATGCGACTGAAATTGTCTTTATTTCATGAGATAATTGGCATGGGCTTCTTACCCGCCGATGGGCTTTTTACCCCGTCTTAGCCTATATTATGTGCACGGCCTTATGCTCAAGGCGGATGGTTTTAGCGTGTTTTCCCCCATTGTGATTGCAGAGCTTCCGGTGAAGGACCTTCGCAGTCTGATGCAGTTCGAGAACAACTTGCAGTACTTGCGAGCCCAGCTGCTCAAGAGCTTCTACACCGACCTCGTTGCTTAGTGAGTGTCGTGTTGGGGTTGTTTTGTAGAGTTGAGAACCGGTTCAAAAATCCGAACCGGTTTTCAACCGGTTTTCCCTCTTCGAACCGGTTTTTTAACCAGTATTCGCATCACTAGCTTCACCTATGCACACATATTTATTTGTCAGAATATTCACACACACGCACGCACGCGCACACACGCACGCACGCACACGCACGCACGCACACGCACACGCACGCACGCACGCACACACACGCACACACACACACACACACACAGTAAAGAAAAGTATGACTTATGACACACACACACACACACACTCAACTCAACACTCAGTCAAAGTCAAAGCCACACACCACCACAAACTAGCAACAGCTACTCTTGGTTTACAAACACCCAATCTGCGCTGAGAATCAGTGTTGTTCTTCAAAAAGAATGCGTTATTCCAAGAAAAACTTACTTTCAGTTTGCAGTTAAAAAACCGGTTCACAGCAACTCGAACCGGTTTTTCGAACCGCGAAAGTTTAGCACCGGTTTTTCGGTTCAAACCGGTTTTTCCTCTTTCCCTGGGGGGGTAGGCTACTCTTTTGTGCTGTAGTGGCCTTCATACAAGGGCGCAACTACACAAAATGGAAAAAAAACCCTGAAAGGCCGGGGTCTGCAGCTGAAGAACAAAACTGATTTATGAAGGTATTTTAGTTTGCTTTTCCCACAATTTATGCGAATGCTGATTTTAAAGTGTTTGAAAAACACAGTAGACACACAAAGATCTTGTTTGACAAATTTAAGAAAAAAAGGAAATTCCTTTTCTGGTCAAATTCAAAAACAGGAAATTCTTGTAGATCAGGAACAGTTACACCCATGTTAATGTGTATACGTCACGGGAATGTTTTAGAATCCCGGAAAATTCCCAATTTTACTGGGGAAATTCGGAATCTTCCCAAGCATGCACAAGAAGTCATTGTAGATATCAACTGAGAGAGAGAGAGAGAGAGAGAGAGAGAGAGAGAGAGAGAGAGAGAGAGAGAGAGAGAGAGAGAGAGAGAGAGAGAGAGAGAGAGAGAGAGAGAGAGAACAATTGAATCTCTCTCACACACGCACACATACACATACACGCACGCACTCACACACACACACACACACACACACACACACACACACACACACACTTTACATTTGTTCAGCTTGCAGCCACTTGCTTGGAAACATTCTAAATTTGGAGGTTGGGAAAATTCGGAATTTTCCCAGGAAAGACCGGGATTCTAAAGTTTCCCGGTAAACTTCGGAATTCATACATGAACTCACAGGTGTCTCATAAACAAGTCAAAAGCACACTCACTGGGATGTAGTCTAGTTTAAAGGGAAATTTTCAATGCATGTAGTAGAATGCGCGGAGAATGAAGCAGGCTTACGTGGGAAACACTAACACATTGCCTACCCCGTACACATATTTATTTATCTCTTTTTAATAGTTGAATGTTTTCAGACTACCGTGAATTGAAACCTTGTAACTGTGGGTACGATTATTTTACTCCATGGTAAAGTATATGAGTTTGTGTTGTCGCCTATGACTATGTTCGTTCGTGTCGATATACTTGAACGAACACCGTCTTATTTTGGGCTTGACGCCAATTTGAAATAATAGTAATAATAATAATAATAATAAATGGACACTTATATGGCGCTTTTTATCGAGCACAAAGCGCTTTACAAGCAGCATTGAAACACTCACACACGCACGTACGTGCACCCACGCGAGTGAACGCGTTCTTGCACACAGACATGCACACACAGACCCACACACATTATAATCAAACACACAGAAGACAACATGCTCACTGAAACGCACACACACTTACACCAACATACACTTGAACAAACACGCGCGCGCGCGCACACGCACACGCACACACACACACACACAGTCACACACACACACACACACACACACACACACACACACACACACACACACACGCGCGCGCGCGCGCGCGCACTCACATAAAGTAGTAAGCCAATCTGAACAGAAGTTGGCACTGTGTCAGAAATAGCTATTCTATAATTAAAACATGCTTTGTATTCGTCACTTTGTTGCGCTAATATTGTCCATTTTCAGCTGTCTGATCAACCAGACAATCCAAAGAGAAGGTGGCGAGGAAAGTGCAAACTACATTTACGATTTGTTTGTCACATTTTGACACTAATGGTTTCCCGTCTCTTTGCACAGCCGTCTGATCAGCCAGTAGATTCAAAGATGGTGATGAAGCTGTTATCGATATATGTTTTAAACATTTATTTGACATATCGACGCCAATCGTTTCCCATCTCTTTTCACATCCATCTGATTCCCCCTATCAGACACAGATGCGCATGGTAATGACTAATGAAGCTGTTATCTATATCTTTTCCATTTGATTTTTACATATTGACACCAATGATATCCCATCTCTTTCCACAGCCGTCTGATCAGCCAGCAGATCCAGAAGCGCATGATGACGAAGCTGGCCATGCTCCAGACGGTGGAGGCCCGTATGGCCATGCCCCTCAGAGGCACTGTGGCCATGGGAATTACGCCCCCTGCCTACTCCAGCTGAGCGCGGCCATCTTGGATTTGATGGTAGAAAATGTTTGGGGAAACCTTTCTTATTGTGTCGTTGTTGATTGGTTTTTTTTGCTTGAGAGGTGACATTTAAATGTTCTTCTGTTCTTCTTGGGGAATGTGGATGGGGCTGGATGGATGAAGAGTTGGGGGGGGGTGGAATAGAGCATTTGCCACGCGCCGGTGACCTTGAATTTCACTGAGTTGAATTTAGAGAGTTGAATTAGAGAGGTCAGCGCAACTCGGGCAGAACGAGCTCGGGCAAATTAGTAGTCTAGTATAGTGAACGAACACTCGTGGCAAACGCCCTATTGGGAGGATTGTGGTCGTTTCCTTTGTTTTATCAAATAATGAAAACAGTTTGTGGTATTTGCCCTATTTCATACTAAACAAAAACATGACATGTAATTTCTACTTTTGAAAACAAAATATGTATCGTAAAAACAAAATGTTGACAAATGTATTCAATGTACGTTTAAATTAAAAACTAGCTTTCGGGTATAAAGCTATGAATGTCTCCCCCCCCCCCCCCCCCCCCCTGCGCTCAGATTGTAAACGAGAGGTGAAAAACGTGTGCATTTATTTCGTAGAAAAGGTTTAAAGAAAAAGAAAGTCAGTTCATGAATATGACACTGTTGTAGCGTTTGCTTCAACAATGTTATCCGTGAAATATCTACATTACGACATCATGTTGGAATAAATATAGAAATGGGGAGTAGATTGTTGTGTTGTTGTTGAAATGTACACGGAAATGCGTGTGTGCGCGCGCGAACACACACACACACACACACACACACACACACACACACTCCACTCCACTCATAAGCTCACTGACTCCACACACACACACACACACACACACACACATACACACACACACACACACACACACACACACGCACACACACGCACACACACGCACGCACGCACGCACGCACGCACGCACACGCACATACACACACACACATACACACTCAGTTTTGAATGGTATTGAATCAAAATATATAGGCCCGATATGCACTGTATTTGTGAACAAATTGTCTTTCACATTTCGTTATAAAACAGGTCATGCCAATATACATAAACATAAAAAATAATTACTATCCCCATATTAATCTTTCCAAAAAAACATTGAGCAATTTTCGTCCCTCAGACAAACAGACAGACAGATATACTAACAAAAATAAAAATAAAAACATCTTGAAGAAGGAAATCATTAATGCACACAACCCATCACCTCAGCAGCCAAACTAATAAACTCAAATTGTACTTTCACTATTATTAACAAACATCACATTATGATTTAGTTTTCTCCCGTTGTAAGTACTGTATATAAACAATCATGAAAGATATACATGACATAATTATAAAAAAAACAATATGTTATGCGCATAGCTTTTTTTAATTTTATAAACACACAAGGTTTTTTAAATAAACATAGCTTTTGTCATGCGTTCTATACAAACAAAAGTTCAAAAATGTAAATGCAGACAGAGAAGAGAGAGAGAGAGAGAGAGAGAGAGAGAGAGAGAGAGAGAGAGAGAGAGAGAGAGAGAGAGAGAGAGAGAGAGAGAGAGAGAGAGCTCACCAGTCACACATACCTAACACAACATGATAACTATGCTTGAAACGATGTTCAATAACTTTTTGTAAACAGCCTCATTCGTGTTTTGCTGAATATTTTATAAGCATTTCAAGAAAACTCTTAAAAAACCCTTTCATCGCCACTGTCGCCTCTTGGCACCACAATGATTTAACACCCATGTCACTGAAAGGCATCAAATGAGGGTCTGGTATCCAGTGACCTTATATTCTTCCGTTTGGGAGGTAAGGATATGCCCTATTTGAGGCATGTCACAGAGGAATCCCCAGTATTCCAGACAAAATCTGTTCTCTACCCAGGTAAGCTTAATGGTAAATTTTGGCTGAGGAATGGCTAGCGTTGAACGGGTTAATTAAACTTGCTGTTGTTATTTTTATCGTGAACCATACTATATATCACACAGAAAATCTGCTAACTAATTTGTTATCCTCAGTGGAATCTATGTATAATGTTCATATTCATTTTTGTCGTAATCTATTTTTTAAAAACAAAAAACTAATACATTCATCAAAAGTGGCAAAAATGCTCCAGCACACACATATTTTAAATTGTTGTCTTCACGCGTACGTAATTTGTCCTTTGGGCATAAGGCCTTGTGCACATTTACAAAAACCTTCCGCACACAAACCCGTCCGAAATCCGTACGCAAATAATCTGGAAGTAAGAAATATGAAGGAGTGAGCACATTACACGCGGAAACACGTCCACATATCCCATCCGCTTATTTCTCACTTTCTTTTACTTTATTTGCGGATTGTGGATGGGTTTCAAATATGGTATGGTTAGGTTAGGTTAGGTACATTATAGTCACAGAGGCGTCTTTGTGAAATTGGGGTTGCTCCCACCTGGAGAGCGCGTCGCAGCCAGAGGCGCGCCACCCAATTCTTTCTTCTTTTTTGTTGCATGCGAGTTTTGTGTGACTGATGAGGAAGGAAGGGAGGGGGGTACATTTTGCTCAAATGACAACTATTTCGTTGCCACTGGGCTTAGCGTGTGCTAAGTGCATGAGCACAAGGGACCTCGGTTTATCGTCTCATCCGAAAGACTCCACGTGCGTTCAGACCGCAAGGCCTAGTGCAAAGTGAGAGAAAAATCCCCTGTACCCAGGTTCGAACTCGGGTTTACTTGACAAGAAGCGAACGCGCTACCACTGTGCCACTCTACACTGTGCCACTGTAAGTTTTCATAAATGTGCACACAGCCATAATCTTTCGGGTGAGATGATAAACCGAGGTCCCGTGTGCCCATGCACTTAGTACACGTTAAAACCAGTGGCAACGAAAACGTTGTCATTTGGGCAAAATTTACCACCCCCTCCCCCCTTTCCTTCCTCACCAGTCACACAAAATTCGCATGCAAATAAATAAAATAGGTGGCGCGCCTCTGGCTGTGGTGCGCTCTCCAAGTGAGAGCAACCTGAATTTCACAGAGACGTCTCTGTGTGACTATAAAGTACCAAATACCAACAAATGACATACGCCGATTCCAATCATCTTCGATATAAAAAAAAATATAAAAAAATGAAACTAAAATAGTGAGTGCACAATTTTCATAAGGCACAGCAGGATATTTCTCATTGAACATAGAAGTTGAAATCTACACACATTTTAAAAGTGACATAAGTCACTTTACTTCATCAAACAGGCGTTATAATACATTTACAGTCACATTAGGAGCATGCGAGAGGCAAAAAGTCGAACCCAGTAAACAAGCACAAGAGTAAAATTGAGCGCAAATTAGCAAATTGTTAGATTTGCCCTTATTGTCAGAAAAAAACACCAACCCACTGATAATGTGGAACTCGAAAATGTGCATTAATACAAATTAACCCTTTCACCGCCAACGTTGCATTTTTGCACCACAATGATTTAACACCCATGTCACTAAA
This sequence comes from Phymorhynchus buccinoides, assembly GCA_017654935.2. NCBI lineage: Eukaryota > Metazoa > Mollusca > Gastropoda > Neogastropoda > Raphitomidae > Phymorhynchus > Phymorhynchus buccinoides. Next base: position 21,034,996 of record CM065702.1, on the reverse strand, counting down.
AGGCCTCAAATCAGGGTCTGTTATCCAAAGACCCTATTCTGTTAATTCTGGGAGGTAAGGATAGGCCTTACTTTATTCATGTTACAGAGGAATCACCAATATTACAGACATATATTTTGTTCTCTACCCAGGTAAGTTTAATGGAAATTTGTTGCTGAAAAATGGCTGGCGGCGAAAGGGTTAATTACATTGAAAACGGTTATTAACAAAATGAAACGCATGTCAACTTCGTTCGTCGCTTCGTCACGACAGGCTTAGGCTTCTAGCTCTTCTTCTGTCTTCTTCTTCGGCGTTACCAGGCCATAATGGGTAAGGTACGTACGTACGTGTCCGGTATTTTCAGTTTTCACTGGTCTCCCCGCTGCGTACAGCCGACACAATCCGATTTCGGAGGAGCTCAAAGGAAAAAAGGAAAAAAACAAAAAGACAGGAGAATGGGCCAATAAGCCGGAAAGATAGTAGATGACAGAAAGCAAAAGGAAAAGGCAGAGTCAAAGAGAGTGGCAGATTAGAGGAAGTTACAAGCACATAACTTCCAGAAGGTGGGGGAACTATTTTTACGAAAGACTCCCCGTTATCCCAACGGGTAGAGGCTTCTAGCAATTCAAGCAAGCACAGACGCGCATGCAGAAGTGCAAACACTCGCACTCTCTCTCTCTCTCTCTCTCTCTCTCTCTCCCTCTCTCTCTCTCTCCTCTCTCTCTCTCTATCTTTCACTCTCTCTCTCTCTCTCTCTCTCTCTCTCTCTCTCTCTCTCTCTCTCTCTCTCTCTCTCTCTCTCTCTCTCTCTCTCTCTCTCTCTCTCTCTCTCTCTCTCTCTCTATCTCTCTCTCTCTCTCTCTCTCTCTCTCTCTCTCTCTCTCTCTCTCTCTCTCTCTCTCTTCTCTCTCTCTCTCTCTCTCTCTCTCTCTCTTTATCCTCTCAGTGTTCAGTGTTCTCTCTCTCTCTGTCTCTCTCTCACCCCCCCCCCCCCACCCCCTCAAATACACTATCCTACGACTACGATATCTCTATTCGGGGAATGGCGCCCAGTTTGGGATCTACGCTCTGGCCAGTGTTGCCGTCCACGTCATCGGTTCGGTGGAAGACGTCATCGTCTTGCGTGTTGTTGATGTTGTTGTCAGCATTCCTTGCTGCGTTGTTTGAAACGCGTTGCTTGCTGTCCGGACAGGGAAAAGTGGTGTCCACCCCACTCTCGGATCTGTTAGTGAACAAAAAAAAATCAACAACAACAAAATCAATAAAGGGGAAGTAAAAGAACAAAAGTAAAAGAGGACTGTCGCAGTCAAAAAAGTCGCTCAATCAAATAAATCGCCCGCTACTATGAGAGTGTGTATTTGGTGACAACCATGCGCTTTTTATTTCCCCTAACTGTTTTCAGTCAAATAAATCGCCCGCTACTTGAGAACGACAACCAGAAATTACCTAACCCTAACCCTATCCCTAACCCTAGAAAAAAAGTGAAATTTGTGGTTCATGCTCAATGTCGCAAATACACACTCTCATAGTAGCCGGGTGATTTATTTGACTGAGCGACTTTTTTGGCTGCGACAAGGACAAACCACCATTTAAACGCGTTCCCGTTTCTTAAAGACCCACCAGGTCACGTGTCAAACTCACGGGTTTCACGTGTTTTCCGTCTTACAGCTGGTAAGAAATTTTGCTTTGACCAGGTTTGACTCCCATACAAATGACTCCCAAATTGAAAACGAAACATCAATATTTTTAAAGAGCAGCCTCAATTTGAATTTGGGGAGATTTTGTATGTGGGTCACAGCTAACCAGAAAAAAACGGACTTAATCGTGGTGCGCCAGTGTGTCTTTAAAGACCCACCAGGTCACGTGTCAAATTCACGGGTTTCACGTGTTTTCCGTCTTACAGCTGGTAAGAAATTTTGTTTTGACCAGGTCTGACTCCCATACAAATGCCTCCCAAATTGAAAACGAAACATCATTATTTTTAAAGAGCAGCTTCAATTTGAAGTTGGGGATATTTGTATGTGGGTCACAGCTACCCAGAAAAAACACACCAAGGGACTTGAAATCGTTATGGGTCAGTGTGTCTTTAAGAAGAGAAAGATGGGGGCTAACGCGGGTTCAACGTTCAGGACACCCCCCCCCCCCCCCCCTGCCCGGAACACACACATAGTTAACACACACACAAAAAGTAACGGGAAGGTATAACACACAGTCAAACAAACCGTGTACCTCAGAGGGCTTCCAGGAACGACGACCGTGCTGACGTCATCAGGGTCTGACGTCACGGTGAAGTGGCTGACGGCCAGTGAGGTCTTCCTCAAGGCGCTGTACATACCGTCCCCGACAGTCAGCGAGGCGTTGGAGGACGGGGACTGGGGTCTGGAGTTGGCCTCTTCCAGGGTCAGACGGAGCCTGCGAAAGCAAGTTTTCACAAAATGTAATTGAACATATTAAATCGAAAGGAAAAAAAAGGCCTGACAGACGATTGAAATACGAAGAGCATCATTAACTTACTGACAAGTAACGGTTGTTAGGTAAGGTTTGGCTAGGTACATTATAGTCACACGAGGCGTCTCTGTGGAATTCGGGTTGCTCCCACCTGGA
>CM065702.1:21024913-21027413 GCA_017654935.2 Phymorhynchus buccinoides | reverse complement strand
ACAGACACTACAACAGACACGACGAGTATGCGGTGCTTCTTTTGATGAGAATAAGTAGGATACATAGTCTTAAATGTTTTCCAAAAGATATAAAAAGTTACGAAATGGTGCAGAGAAAACATTCTGGTTTACAGATTAAAATTATTGAAAAGCCAGGGGAGGTAACTCATGATTGGAGTGGTAAAAATAGACTGCGTGCCACAAACTATTGCGATTTCGCGCTTGTTTAGACATAATGGAAGTTTTGCGAAAAAAATTGAGATTTTGGTTTCAGAACATACAGCTAACATTCAATACAAAGATACAGGAAACAGAATGAAATAGCTTTTCTAGTTTTGATGTCTAGAGTTTTTAAAGATACATCAATTGTGGAAATCAGGCGCAATTGATGCACATACCTGGAGAGGCGTAAAGGAGTAGTTTTCGAATATGCGCAATTGCGTGGTACCCCTTTCCCCATGGCCACACAGTAATGACCAGTCATAAGATCACTTGCGTATCACTGTGTTGCCATGGAGGAAGAGTGAAAAATGTCCACGTGTATAATTGTCTTGAGACCTTTATACTGTCTTGTGAGCATGTAGGCCTTAAACGAATGAGTCTTCAATTTCAAATTCAAAATCACTTTAATATTATCTCTCAAGGAGAAATGTCGTCCAGGTGCCGTACAACAGAAACATTGACATTCAGCATGCATAAATATAAGCACCATTTTGGATGACAAGTCACATAAGAATTGCAAAGACGAATGAGTATTAGGGGAAGACGGGGCAAAAAGCGCATGGGCGGGTAAGAAGCCCACCCCAATTATCTCATGAAAAGATGCAAATTTCAGTCTCATTTTGCACATGAGACGAGCGTTAATGTCTAGCATTCGTCTCATGGGCAAATTTGACTGAAATTTTCTTTATTTCATGAGATAATTGGGGTGGGCTTCTTACCCGCCCATGCGCTTTTTACCCCGTCTTCCCCTACAAAGATGAACAAAATGCGTAGGGATATTGACATTTGGCACGCATGAGTATAAAATACATATTTTTGGATTACACAGGTCACATAGATACATACACCATAAGGATTAGTTGTATAGGGGGTGGCGGTTTAAGAGCGAGGCCTTGTAACAATACAGTGCAGAGTGGCACAGTGGTAGCGCGTTCGCTTCGTGTCAAGTAAACCCGAGTTCGAACCTGGGTACAGGGGATTTTTCCTCTCATTTTGCACTAGGCCTTGCGGTCTGAACGTGGAGTCTTTCGGATGAAACGATAAACCGAGGTTAAGAGCTCATGCACTTAGCACACGTTAAATCCAGTGGCAACGAAAAAGTTGTCATTTGGTCCAAATTTACCCCCCCTCCCTTCCTTCCTCATCAGTCACACAAAAATCGCATGCTAATTTTTTTTTTAAATGGGTGGCGCGCTTCTGGCTGCGACGTGCTCTCCAGGTGGGAGTAACGCCTCAGTGGCTATTATTAACCCAACCTAATCTAACCTAATTACTGACGTCACCTATTGTGTAAGCCCTAGAAATGATGACGAGGCGTCACAGTCGTTTGTGTGTGATCAGAAACGATGCAAATAATAAGGTTCAAACTTTGTCCATAAGAACGACGTACATCGTGTGTAAACGAAGTTGTGTAGCCAAGCCTATTATTAAGTTAACTATAATAAGAAATAATAACATGATAATAATAAATAATAATAAATAAAGCTTATATAGCGCACAATCCAGGCACGATACCTGAATAGTACGATGCTTCTTAATCTGACAAACCAATTATAGAGTTTGGGACTCTCAGTTAGATGCATATGATAATGAACTGACAGCGTAGATCGAGTTGACGGTTTGCAAACAGTTACGGTAAGCACAACGGCAGCATGACGCATCTACGCTCATTATATGTCTGAGCGATGGACACACCAAAAAGCGATCCCTTACCTTGTACACGTCACGCCTGTAAATGACGTCATCAAATGCTGTGTACAGATCGTTGAGAAGATCAACAACCTGAAACCAGAGAATGGGGCCAGTGATGATGATCAATAAAAAAAAAATGAATCAAATAGATAAATACACGTTTTATTAACAACGAGTATTACTAATTACTAATTACTTGCATCCCTTTAATTAGAGGATCACCTCAGTGGTTGGCTCTTTCTACCCACATGTATTATAAATTATCTAATCGCAATTTCCTCATTTTAATAACTTATCTATTTTACCCAAAATGTTCTTCATTTTTCTTTTCACATATGTACCATGCTCATACACTGTCTGTCCCCCCATTTCACTTTTCACAGCACAGAGATAACTTCAAAAAGTATACACAGTTAGCGGTGTTTGTGGTTTCTTTATTCCTTTATGGTACTCTCTCTCTCTCTCTCTCTCTCTCTCCTCTCTCTCTCTCTCTCTCTCTCTCTCTTCTCTCTCTCTCTCGGTACCTCCCCTTGCTCTGATTGGGACAAAAAGTAAACCAGCACAATCTTTTACTTTTATTTTATTC
>CM065702.1:21012413-21019913 GCA_017654935.2 Phymorhynchus buccinoides | reverse complement strand
AAGATAGAAAGATAGCAGATGACAGTAAGCAAAGGAAAAAGGCAGAGTCAAAGAGAGTGATGGATTAGAGGAAGTTACAAGCACAGAACTTCCAGAAGGTGGGGGAACTATTTGTACAAAAGACCCCCCGGTATCCCCACGGGGGAAAGAAGGACTATAAAACAACTCATAAATGCAACGTTGTTGTTGTTGTTGTCTGTCTGTCTGTCGTTTCCGACAATGACTGCCACATAGCAGAGGGGGCAGATACTATTCTGGCGGGCTGGTGGGCGAGAATCAGTTTATAGTGGAGATGCCTTGCCCAGGGTACATCCCCACTCTCTCGGCCAAAGGGATTTGAGGACGAGGGTTGGCGCTGGGGAAGGTCCCCAAAGGCCAACCACTCCCTTTGCATACGCGTACGCTCGCTAACCACCATCACACCACCACCCAACTCGCGCAAAAAAACCCGACAAAACCACTCCAACATTCTGGATTTATGTGGGGGTCTATGCCATTTCATAATGTATGTGCATGGTACAGTGTACAATGTATATTTCTGGACGTCATGGTATGTTCTCAGGGCTCCCAATCGTCCCGCAAAACAAGGGGTCCCCGGGGACTCCTTCACTTACAGCATAGAGGGTCCTAGATGCTGGGATAGAGGGTCCCTGTGGCATTGCGAATGCTAAAAAGAAATTGTGTAGTGCATCCCTGGGACCCCCTTGCACATTCTTTTAGAGGGTCCTGTAGAATGTTAGTACTTCACAGGGCTCCGCAAAACAAGGGGTCCCAGGCACTCCTTCACTTACAGCATAGAGGGTCCTAGAAGCGGGGATAGAGGGTCCCAGTGGCATTGCGAATGCCAAAAAGAATGTTTCTAGTGCATCCCTGGGGCCCCCCTGCACATTCTTTTAGAAGGTCCTTGAGAATTTTAGTACTTCACAGTGCTCCCAATCGTCCCGTAAAGCAAGGGGTCCCAGGGACTCCTTCATGTACATTTTACATTATACATTATAGAAGGTCCTAGAGGCGGGATAGACCGTCCCTGTGGCATTGCGAATGCTAAAAAGAAATTTTCTAGTGCATCCCTGGGAGCCCCTGCACATTCTTTTAGAGGGTCCTGTAGAATGTTAGTACTTCACAGGGCTCCCAATCGTCTCGCAAAACAAGGGGTCCCAGGGACTCCTTCACTTACATTATAGAGGGTCCTAGAGGAGGGATAGAGGGTCCCAGTGGCATTGCGAATGCTAAAAAGAATTTTTCTAGTGCATCCCTGGGACCCCCTGCACATTCTTTTAGAGGGTCCTTTAGAATTTTAGTACTTCATAGACCCCCAAATGGGGGTCCCTGGGAGCCCTGATTCTAATATGATACACCAGCGGGCGGGGGTGGGTGGAGGTGGGGGGGGGGGGGAGGGTGTCGTTACCATTGCACACGGCGTGATGACTCGTGTCGTCATGCTCGTCAACAGGGGAGGTAGCTGCCCCGAAATCCGTCACTTTCAGTACCCAGCGGCTGTCGATGACGCAGTTACTGGACTTGAGGTTGCCGTGACACTTGAGGGCGCTCTTGTGCAGGTACCCCATACCCTGGGAATGACAAAAAAATAAATTAAAAAATGTAACGCGTTGTTTTAAAAAAAAGAACGAATTTTGTTATTATTATTATTATTTCTATTTTGTTCACTCTTAAATTCTTCTTTTGTATTCACAGTTGTAATAACTTTCTAAAATGATACTGATTAACAATACCTTTAGTTTTGTTTATCATTATATTACTTGGTTTAAATGCAGTCTTTCATCTGTTCAATCAATTGTGCAATTATGATGTTAATTTAAGGAGCACGGTATTATACCTTCGAGCTTGTTGTTGCTCTAATTGTCTTTCTGTTTGATCGTTTTCAAAATGAATAAAGATTTGTTTAAACCAAAGAATTATGTTTCTCAAATTGTGGACAGTCTTGGGATGTTTCGGACAAGGCTGAATAGTTTTAAAGTTTTAAACCACTATTGTTCAAACGTGTTTTAACCCTTTCACCGCCAGCCATATTTCAGCCAAAAAATTCCATTGCATTTACTTGGGTTAAGAGAACAAAATCCGTCTGCAGTATTGGGGATTCTTACGTGACATATATAAAATAAGGTCTATCCTTACTTCCCAAAACTGACACAATAGGGTCTTTGGATATAATGGACCCCAATTTGATGACTTTTTAGTGACATAGGTGTTAAATCACTGTGGTACTAAAATGCAACTTTGGCGGTGACTGGATTAAAGTGCCTATTTCTAATTGCATCCGCAAGCTCTTTCTCTGGTTAAGATACAGATCAACACCCACCCACCCCTCAACGTCTTCGTTCATTGCGGTTTTTTCGGTCGCACCCTGTATATTCTACTATTAGCAAATGCATTTTGTAATTGTTTAAAAAGGATGACAATACACTTTAAATAATGAAACGAATGAGGCTTATGTGCTCAGTCTGCAGTGAGAAAGACAAGACTGAAAAAAACAACCGGAAAGAACCAAGAAAATGGAAGGGGGGGGGTGTTGATATGCACCTTTGCCACTATTTCCCCAACCTTGATCACAACCCAACATTTTCGGGCTGTAAGGCAATACCTTTTCCACCCAAAACTAAGACCCCTGCGCCTTATAATAATGATGAATAAAATAGTAAGGAAATTATTTTTTTTATTGTAACAAAATCTGACTTTTGTGTAAAAATGGTTTGTTTGTTTTTTGGGAGAGGTCAGGGGTGCGCCTTATAACGAGGTGCGCCTTACAGTCCGTAAAATATGGTAACAGGAACTTAGTGTTTGCCTGTGCGAAAGGAAAGGAAGTGATTCAAACGCCTAGATCTAGAGCCCCATAGCGGTTAAGTCTGAAGACAAACTAAAGCACAGTGGGACCTTTCTTCTACCTTGAACTCCCCCGCGGGCTTCCACCTTGTCGTGGTGGGGCAGCTTTAAACTAAGAGTAGCCCCTCATCCCCATTTTTCATTCTCTCCATCCTCATTTACAATTTATGACATGCCAGGTGGGGGGTTTGTTCACTGGCTTTCAAGCGTGAGAGCTTCGCGCTTGAGTGTGCACATGTTGCCCATTCTGCAGTGCATATTTGCCTATGTCGCTTTTGTATATATATTTGTTTTTACTAGGATGTGTTTGTTATCCTTTTTTACATGTTTTTTTTTAACCTGGATCCGATAAGTAGAGTAGAGTGGCTCAACGTTTCCAGCACTGTGTGAATTATGAGCTATAGGGTACAATGATGGAGATGCCATGTCGTGAATTGTACTGTTATTTTTTGTGTTGTTGTTTATTTCAGGTTTTTGGACGTTGTTAAGAATCATTGATGTGTGTTTTGTTATATGTGGTCGAACTTTACGCGGTGACAGTCCTGAGATGACCATAGCTGTTGACGGGACTATAACAGACTAACAAACTAACTAATTACTACCTTGAAATATCAGCACAAAAAAGGCATAATATGGAGGGGGATACTCCGTTGTCCGGATATAAATGACAATGAGAAAAATCGGCGAATGTTTTTTAACTGAGTCACAACTTAGAGGGAATCTTAATAGGGAAGGTCTTAATAGGGAGGTTTCACAATAGTATTGCAAGGAGTACATAATGATGAAAATCGTGTACAAATTAAACATTCATCAAAGAAAGTTGTGTTAACCCTTTCGTCGCCAGACATATTTCAGCCAAAAACGTCCATTACATTTACCTGGGCAGAGAACAAAATCCATCTGCAGTATTGGGGATTCTTCTGTGACATATTTAAAATAAGATCTATCCTTACTTCCCAAAACTGAGACAACAGGGTCTTTGGATAAAATAGAACCCAATTTGATGCCTTTTAGTGACATAGGTGTTACATCACTGTGGTGTTAAAATGCGACTGTGGCGGTGAAAGGGTTAAAATCCCGACTGGTTCGTCTCACCCTGGCCAGGTCTGTGGCGAAGGACATCTTGAACATCCAGTCCAAGGCGATGTCCTCGTTCTCCAACACGTCCTGAATAACATATACACACTGGAAGGTTTATCTTCCTTTCTTCTTCTTCTTCTTCTTCTTCTTCTTCTTCTTCTTCTTCTTCTTCTTTTTCTTCTTCTTCTTCTTCTTCTTCTTCTTTTCTTCTTCTTCTTCTTCTTCTTCTTCTTCTTCTTCTTCTTCTTCTTTTCTTCTTCTTCTTCTTCTTCTTCCTTTCTTCTTCTTCTTCTCCTTCTTCTTGTTTTTCTTCCTCTTGTTGTTTTTCTTCTTCTTCTTCTTCTTCTTCTTCTTCTTCTTCTTCTTCTTCTTCTTGACACAAACACACGCCACACAGAGAGGCACACAAGAATCGCGCGCATTTCCACACAGGACTCGTGCACATTTTTTTAATGCCAAAATTCACAGACTCTCAAAGACCTTTTCAAAGACCCTTTAATATCCTATTTTCAAAGACCTCTCACGACATGCAATGGTGACGATTGCTTCGATCACAATCACTCAGGTTTCACCGGTGGGCGTAGCAAAAGACCCAGATATTAGAGGTATTAGCTAATATGAGTCTTATAACACGTTCAATTCAAAAATCCAATTCAACTTGGTGGGAGTGATGTGGGGACAGGAATGGGCGGTCAAATGTTGGCTAGTGATTTGTAAGTAACAAAATAAAATAAAATGAAATAACGCGAAATAGTTCATGTTGGGCGAAGCGAATTGTGTGTGTTTTATTTTTTTTTTTATTAATTTACTTACTATCCACAGGTCTAACACGCGTAAGACACATGTCGCGTGCGCACCGAAGCTAATCATCGCCGTCTTTATTGTCATCGTCTTCATCGGTTGTCGTCATTATTATCATCATCATCATCATCATGACCAATATCATCATCATAGTTGTCATCATCAACCTCGTCGTCGTCGTCGTCATCATCATCATCATCATCATCGTCATGACCACGTCGTCATCATCATCATCATGATCATCATCATCATCATCATCATCATCATCATGACCACTATCATCATCATAGTTGTCATCATCATCCTCGTCGTCGTCATCATCATCATCATCATCATCATCATCATCATCATCATCATCATCATCATCATCATCATCATCATCATCATCATCGTCGTCGTCGTCGTCGTCATCATCATCATCATCATCCTCATCGTCATCATCATCATCATCATCATCATAGTTGTCATCATCATCCTCGTCGTCATCATCATCATCATCATGACCACTATCATCGTCATCATCATCATCATGACCACTACCATCATCATAGTTGTCATCATCATCATCATCATCATCATCATGACCACTATCATAATCATAGTTGTCATCATCATCCTCGTCATCATTATCATAATCATCATCATCATCATCATGACCACTATCATCATCATAGTTGTCATCATCATCCTCGTCGTCATCCTCGTCGTCATCGTGGTACACTCACCTGCAGACTGCCTTTAGCACAGTATCTATAGAGGACATAGGTGTTTCCTGGCTCCATGTGCGCTCCTATGAATGTGTTGAGGTTATCCTGCGTCAGCTCTTTCATCTAAAAACAACAACATAGTACGAAAAAAAGAAAGCTCATAAGAAACAAAATTTTACCAGGACAAAATAACTTGTACAAAAATGAAATGTTTTTCCCCTCCAAGATAAGTTCAATTCCTGATTTAACACAAAAAAAGCTAAACAGAAAATTTGAAATTTCTTACTATTTTTGATGTTCATCAATTTATATTTGGCTTTCCAAACAAGCCTACACCGTTCTGCAGAACGTGGAATTTATATGAAGAGTTCTTGCTCTTTGTTTTTACACAATTTGTTTTAAAAAGAAAAGAAGAATAAAAACGAACAGACGTGTGGAAATCATTCACATGTTATGTTTATATTTTGAATAAATATTTCAGTTTCTTGCAGAATACATGAAAGCAAACGTGAACAGGCCTATGTCTAAGCCTAATCAGAAATATTCAAATTGATAACTTAAAGGTGTGAATGACTCTTCAGGCCTTCTTTGTTTTGCTTACAACCATAGTATGAATTTCTATGGTTTTTACGTTTACTCTTTGACACACGCAAAACAATGGTTGAATGATCTAAAACATGAAACAGGTCAGGTAAAATCAACATGAAATAAGACACTTGGAATTAGTGGGATGGAGAGTTTTTATGATAAAGAAACAAAAAAGAGGTAAAAGCAAGAGAGGGACATAATAATGCGATAATAATGTGATGCGATCCACATGACAACGTGCACGCTTGGTCTTAGCTACTTCGCGCTTCAATTCCTGTAATTGGCCACTGCAAATAGGGTTATTAACGCCCTTGAAGGCAAGAGTTAAGCAAAAGATTTAAGCAGCCGTTAACCCTTTCGCCGCCAGCCATTGTTGGCCAAATATCAGTAATTCATCCAAAAGGGCATTCCTTACCTCCCAAAATTAAGCAAACTCTTAACAGCAAATGCTTTTTAGGACAGCCATTGTGGTGCATAAATGCGACATTGGCGATGAAAGGGTTAAGTGGCCTCAAATAGGGTTATTGGCGAGAGTTATCCCCTTGTTTGGTCAGTACTCAACCATCTTCCCTCCACCCACCAAGGGCATTCACTCTTGCAAAAGGTGTTCTTTGCAGTAGCCAATCGGCAAAGATATTAGATGAGCTATGCACACAAACTTAGAGATTGTGAGTCACGTATTGAGGCTACGCATTATACTCTGAAATCACCCTAAGTTAGAATACCCGTCGTGCGTGAGATTTACTCTTTAAATTTCTATGCTATGGGTGAGATGAACCTTTAAATGCGTGCTTTATGTTTTAGAAGCGTCTCACTTTTCGGAAGCTAAACTTTGACTGTTCGAAGAAGAGGTTGCACTAGACATGATTATATCTTTTAGGTAAAACATCACATATATAAATTTACTCTTTAAATTATATGAAGGAGATTGAAACGCGCATTCCATTTCAAAGCATGGGATGAGTCCACACTTTAAGCAGAGAGCTTTATAAAGTATCTCTGATTTAATTAAGAGAGAGAGGAAAAAAATCAGGAGCTCAGAACCACTCGGATATTATAAACTGATACAGTCAAGGACTCACAAGGACTCACAATGTGCTCTTTTTTGTCACAATTTGTGTGGGGTGTTTTTTTTTGTTTTTTTGTTTTTTTTCCTTTTCTTTTGCTCAATTATCATGTATTTAATTATGTATTATTGCACTTACACAGTCTGTCATTCACCAAATATTGTTCATGAAATATTTCAGGAGCACGCTATAAGCGCTAGCTTGTTGATGCTCTCTTTTGCTTTCTGTTATATGTGTTGTTTGGAAATATTCAAGGTTTGTTTGAACCAAGGACTCACAATGTTGAGATCAGCTATGACATCAGGAGTCAGGCGGAAGGATCGACACTGGATGGTTTTTACAGCCACCACCGTTCCCTGTAAACACACACACACACACACACACACACACACACACACATACACACACACACACAC
>CM065702.1:20997413-21009913 GCA_017654935.2 Phymorhynchus buccinoides | reverse complement strand
GTAAATCATGAAAGAAAACGGTAACGCAAACCAGTCACGTCAAAATCAACATTTGAAGCAGAAATTGATGTAAATTAAAAATGCAAAATACAAAATAAAAGGCACTACAGGAAACAAAGACTGACAAGAAGAAAAAAAGAAGAAAAAAACCCACAAAAAAACCATGCGCTATAGGCCTCTGCAACTAGGGTTATTAACGCCCTTGACAGTGAGAGTGAGAGTGATGCCCTTGCTGGTCAGTACTGACAAGGGCATTCACTCTTGCGAAAGGCAGCCATCTAGTGGCATCAAATAGGGTTATTGGCGAGAGTTATCCCCCTGTCTGGTCAGTACTGAACCATCTTCCCCCACCCACCAAGGGCATTCACTCTTGCAAAATGCAGCCATTGCAGGCATCAAATAGGGTTACAGAGAAAGAATGTTAGCACCCTGTTTGAGAAAGTAACAAAAAACAATAAGGCCTACTTTTTTAAAAATTGACAAAGGAGAAATGACTCTAAAGGAAACGCAATAATTTAGTGGCATAATCAAATACATTTTGTCCCCATTGGGTTATCTACTCACGGATTAAGATTAAACCATCTTATAGCCCCGTCGACAACAAAGGCCATGTCACTCTTGCACCACGTTAAATCATTACCTCGTATTAAAAATAGGGTTAAAAGCACATGGTAAAAAACAAAATGAAAACTTTTGTTGGTCAAATACTTCTGATAAAAAAACCATTTTCCCCCTTTCAACGCCAGGGCATTCACTCTTGCCAAAACTTTTCATTAATCTTACCTGGCAGAGAAAAGGGTTATTGGCAATAGTTATCCCCCTGTCTGACAGTAAAACAGGGCCTATTCTTACCTCCCCCAATTTTAGAAAATAAGGTCATTCACTCTTGCAGACCCTCATTTGATGCCTTTCAGAGACATGGGTGTTAGCATTGTGGTGCCAACGACAGTGGCGATGAAAGGGTTTTAACAACAAAAAAGCAAGTAAGGCATACTTTTCTACTCACGGAAAGTTGTTCACTCAATAAAGGCGAGCCAAATGAATTACCTGAAAGGAAACGGCTGACAGCAGAGCCAAAAGACAAAAGAAAGTGCCCAACACCGCTCCTACAATTGGTCCGTATGGCTTCCCTCTGATTAAAAGAAAGAAAAAAGATAGCCCCGTCGAATAGCAAACCATGTCAGGGCATCTTCACACACGTATAAATATATATATATACGTATTAATAAATATATATATATATATGGTACAGTAAACAAAATGAAAACTTTTGTTTCCTAGAATTTTCAGTACATTTATGAAGTTACTGTTTCACTCGGGGAATTTACAAATTTCCTAAAAATGTTAGGAAATTTATAAATTTCCTGAATTGAGCATGCTTATTTTTGATGAATTTACTAAGAAGTTAAAGTACTTTCAGTAAATTTGTCAAACTGAATATTCAGCCCATAGCATAAGGGATTCAGTGACTGTGTGATCTTGGGATGTGAACTCACTTCACCAAAAATCATTCAATAGGGTTTGATAAGGGAATCAGTGACTGTGTGGGGGTGTGACAAGACCTTTCCAACGGTACCAACATTTTTGACCTTGTGACCTTGACCATATAACATTCAAAAATCTGACCAAAAAACAAGCTTGGTTAAAATCTTCCCCGACGTTTCGTCTCTGGACTTGTTCCAGGGGTCTCTATATTCGGAACAAGTGGTCAGTACAAATGACATTTTCGCTTTCCACCCCTGAATAAAACTCACCAAAAATAAAGCCGGGTAGATATCAGATATAATGATTTTCAACTCAGTCTTCTCTTTCTATTTTGAACTCTTACTTTTTGCTTGCTGTCTGTCAGTCTGTCTTTTTTACATCGAAAACGTATGTACCATACGAAACGTCTGGTTATTGACTTTCATTAAAGGACCAAATACTACCTGAACGCCTTGTGTCTTTTATGTGTCTACCACAGTAGCTTTTCTCAGCTCCTTTCAGTTCATGCCTTTTGCTAACACTCATCACCCCGCACGTCACGTGTCAAAATCACGGTTTCCACGTGTTTTCCCTCTTACAGCTAGTAAGAATCTTAAGAAATTTCCTAGCATAAGAGGGAATGTGACACGTGACGTGCGGGGTCTTTAAAGTGCTTTATCCATTAGGCTTACATTGTTTTATGGTGGCATACCACTTGTTAAGGTCTTTTCCTATCCCCAACCACAATCTGATAAGAAGTTTGCCTCTGTTAAAAAAATAACTTGAAACAAACTGAAAACTGAAAGGAGATAGATAGAGGGGAATCAGTGTTCTGTGCTTCCGAAGTCGGAGTTGGCTGCTCACGTGGCGGGGTAGTAACTTATATTTAAAAAAAATCGGTTCGCACACGTACGTAATGCTTCATCCCTAGCCTGGTGCATTTGTACCGCAGTGTTCAAGTGGCTGTTGGTGATGACCCTGGAGTTTCCAAGCCAGGTAAGACAACAACAAACTGGACCCAATGCAAGCAAAGAATCTACGACGCAGACAGTAACTTTATAATAACAAGCGCGAAATCGCAATAGTTTGTTGCGTTATTTTTACCACTCCAATCATGAGTCCCCCCCGTTTTTTCAATAATTTTATTCTGTAAACCAGGGCCTGTATTCATATTCGGAATAAGTGGTCAGTAGCAATGATGCTAACTTAGAAGCTCTTTTCCAATGTCCTATAATTTAATAGGACTTTTGGAAGAGCTTCTAAGTTAGCATGATGCTAAGTTATCATGCTATATCAACGTGAATACAGGCCAGAATGTTATCTCTGCACCATTTCGTAACTTTTTATATCTTTTGCTTGCTGTTAAAAGTATGTATCCTACTTATATCTCATCAAAAGAATGCACCGCATACGAAACGTGTCTGTTGTAGTGTCTGTATTACGTATGTTTATTATTTTGTACGCTTTTAAAATACATCATTTGAAAGAGCGGCCTCGATTTGAAGTGCGACAATTTATGGACCGACCGACAGACAGCAGACAGACAGACTCCTTTCGACAAAGTGAGTTATAGCCTTTTGGCTTGAGCCACAAACAATAAATACAGATCTGAGGGGGGAAGAAGTCAAAAAGCACAGCATTTTCAACATTTCGATTTATTAATCTTTATCAAGACTTCCAGAATCAGTCACACTCCCATTACTAATGTTCCTAACCATATTACACCAACAGTGAACAAACAGCGTGCGGGGTCAAACAACCGAATTTTAAAAAAAAATTCCCATATCAAATTATTCTTAAAAGTAATATTATTAATTTGTTCATGAAGCACATGGTAAAGAGAAGAAGAGATGGAGAACCAAATCAAGAGAGAAGAATATTTGAGAGAGAGGGGGGAGCTTAAAGAAAGAAAAAAAAAAGGAGACAGAAGAGGAGGGAGGGAGAGAGAGGGGACATAATAATAATAATAAATATCAAGGATGGAAATTGTCCGCTAAACAGCAAATTTCCGCCGAAATAACATTGCTTTTCCGCCGAAAAAAAAGTCTGTCAATCGCAAAATACAAAACGTTAACTAAATTTACCTATTCTAATGCTGTTTGAGGGCTTCAATTACAACAAGAAAAAGTATTTGCTTGATGCATGGTGTGAGTGAGAGAGAGAGAGAGAGAGAGAGAGAGAGAGAGAGAGAGAGAGAGAGAGAGAGAGAGAGAGAGAGAGAGAGTGCACGGAGTTAAAAAAGCTAGAGAGATTTTACCCTCACATTCGTATTCGTACTCTCTCTCTCTCTCTCTCTCTCTCTCTCTCTCTCTCTCTCTCTCTCTCTCTCTCTCTCTCTCTCTCTCTCTCTCTCTCTCTCTCTCTCTCTCTCTCTCTCTCACTCACTTACCTGTAGACTTATGGAAGACACTCAGAAGGCAGCTGTCCTCCAGGCCATTGTACAGGGTGAACCAAGGTGAACTCATCACCCCTCACCTCGGCCACCCTCACC
Source organism: Phymorhynchus buccinoides (assembly GCA_017654935.2). NCBI lineage: Eukaryota > Metazoa > Mollusca > Gastropoda > Neogastropoda > Raphitomidae > Phymorhynchus > Phymorhynchus buccinoides. The sequence goes on along the minus strand of CM065702.1, from coordinate 21,005,958 downwards.
TGCACCCCTCCCTGGAAGTGCCACAGACTTCTGGCACTCTGTCGGACACCAGCGTGGTCCAGACGAATGGTGCCCGTGCGACCTAAACACATTTGATTTTAGGACTTGGTCCTACAAAAATAAAAATAAAAAGTATCCCCCAACAACACAGCTGTTTCGAGAGGAACATTTAGTATATCTATATTATTTTCATGTTTTTTTCAAGCCAACTTTTAGTTTACCATGAGTAGCTTTTCAGTCTTTGGCATCTTGACCTTTACCAAAACGTTTCTATTCCAACGCATACACACACAAACATAACCCAAAAAATCGCAGTGTTTTTTTCTCTTCACCACGTCTATCTCACCTGTTGTGGTCAGGTTGGCAAAGCGAGGTCTCCGCCCCCCTCCTGCGATCTTCTGAGCCGCTGCCCACAGCAAGAAGGCGTCGTAAAAATAGTCCAGGAACTGCTCCTGACGAAGAAAGAACAGCGGACACGCTTTTTGTTTTTTAACCCTTTCACCGCCAGCCATCTTTGAGCCAAAAATGTCCATTCAACTTACTTGGCTACAGTAAAGATTTTCTCTGCAATATTGTGGGCAAAACTAAGGAACACAATGTCATTGAATAATAGACCCTGATTTGAAGAGTTTTAATGGCGTGGGTGTTAAATCATTGTGGTGCAAAAATGCGACATTGGCGGTGAAAGGGTTACAAATATTATTATTAGAGAGGAAGGGATATGATGGGAGGATGATGATGAAGGGAGGGAGGCGCTGTTTTTGTTTGTTTTTTGTTTTTTTACCAGAAGATTTTTGTTATTGTTGTTGCTTGGTTTTGTTAACTACTTCTACAGTGTAGGTCTATCCATTCATAATACTAGATACTCACATGCATATACAGATATACACACATACATGCACACACTCACATGCCTGCACCCAATCTCACAAACCTATTTTTTTCTTCTCCCGTCTAATATCACGAGAAGTGGAAAGACGTTAAATGAAAGACACACACACACAGCGGACACGGAAAGTGACCCATTCTGTATCAACTCAACTCAAACAACTTTAACATCTCTTAAGAGAGAAATTAAGAGTGGTGATGTCTGCGATTGACACAGTTAAAACAAGACACATTATATGCTTCTAAAACATAAATGACAATACCAAAATAAAACACACATGATATGGCTGCAAGGGCTCACGTTTATGTCTGAGGGGTAGATAAGGGAGACGAAAGGTGGCAGAGTGGCTAAGACGTTCGCTTGCCAAAATGTAATGCGAGACTGCAGCGTGAGTGACCCGGGTTCGAATCCCGGCCTCCTCGCCCTTTCTACTTTCTAGTTTGACAGGTAAATCGAACTGAACGTCGAGTCCTTCGGATGGGGACTTAAAAGCTAGTCTGACCCGTGCGCTTTACGCACGTAAAAATCCCACGGCAGTTGAAAGTCAGTAAGGGCAGGGAGAAATCCCGCTGCCTGGTATGGCCAAATTGATAGCTAGCTTTTCCAAGTGTGCCCACACCCCCTCCTCACCCTGTGGCCAAATTTTTTTTAAAGTTGCGTAGGCGCTGCACTTGCGGCGACGCGCTCTCCCGGAGAGAGAGCAGCCCGAATTTCACAAAGATAAGTCTCTGTGACTAGAGTATACCAAATACCAAATAATTTGCAGGGGTAAAGCACACAAAGTACAAGGTACTATTAGTATTAGCCATCTCCATTAAAAATCGACCTATAGACACTGTCAACCTTTCTAAATCCTTTGTAAATTTAAAAAAAATAAAATTGTTTTTTGTTTCCACGCCTCTCTGCATATCATAGTTGGACACGACTCCACGACTCACCGACTTCGCTGTATAAGACGAAACATCAGAACCATTCCTGAAGTTTTGATTCCCCGCTGCTCGTTCGACCCTGAACGAAGAAGCTTCGGCGAAACTGCCCAGAAGCAGGACACTGCTCAGCAGATTCCGGCACGAGATGTCCTCCTTGAAGAGCTCTTCCCCTTCCGGCCACGTGCCCAAAGTCACGTGCAGGATGACGTAGTCCCCTGACGTCATTTCCTGTCGCTCTGCCGACTTGAGAAGTTGGCGGAAGACGTCATAGGTGGAGCAGGTCATCAGAACTGAAATTAAAAAAACCGGGTCAGATGATTATGCATTGCGATGTCTTTGCATCAAAAGTAAATTATAAATGCTTTTACCAAAAACTGTACACGCGCGCGAGTGTGTGTGTGTGTGTGTGTGTGTGTGTGTGTGTGTGTGTGTGTGTGTGTGTGTGTGTGTGTGTACAAGAGTGCGCACGCGCATATGTGTATGTGTGTGCGTGTATGTGTGTATGCTTGCATGTGTGTACATGCGTATGCGCACATGTGTGTGTGCTCCCAAGTCCGTGTGTTTAATGTGTTTAATAGTAGTTAGTAGTAGTAGTAGTAGTAGTAGTAGTAGTAGTAGTAGTAGTAGTAGTAGTAGTAGTAGTAGTAGTAGTAGTAAATTATTATTATTATTTCAATTTTTGACTTGCACACTTACTGCGAAATTGGTTTCTCACAGAGCCCAGAACCTCGTCAACGGAAGTAACATTGCGAGCATTGAACCTGAAACGTCTGGAGTTGATCGCAGCACCGTCTAGCATTGGGCATAATAATAATAATAATAATAATAATAATAATAATATTAATAATAATAATAATATTAATAATAAAATTATTATTATTATATATATATATTTTTTTTTTTTTTCTGTCCCGTCTTCTGGGTCGTACATTGGCGTAACTCCCACACCGCTCATTCCAAATCCCAATTCGCAGCTTGTCCAATTCGCAGCTTGTTCAAGTCGCAAAATTATAATAATAATAATAATTATTATTATTATTATTATTATTATTATTATTAATTACAAATTATTATTATTTTTCAATTTTTGACTTGCACACTTACTGCGAAATTGGTTTCTCACAGAGCCCAGAACCTCGTCAATAGAAGTGACATTGCGATAATTGAACCTGAAACGTCTGGAGTTGATTGCAGAACCGTACAGCATTGGGCCCAGCACCTGGTGCAACTCGCTGCAGAAATCATCCTCACTGTATATTGTTGCTGGGGAGGGGAAAAAATCACACACACACATACATACATACACGCACGCACGCACGCACGCACGCACGCACGCACGCACGCACACGCGCGCGCGCACGCGCACGCACACGCGCGCACACGCACACACGCACACACACACACACACACACACACACACACACACACACACACACACACACACACACACACGCACGCACACAAACACAAACACACACACACACACACACACACACACACACACACACACACACCAATATACACACTAGAATATACCAAAATACCGAACAAGATCCCCTTAAGATTACTTGCGTATCAGTGAGTTGTTGCCATGGGGAAAAAGTGAAAAATATTCACGTGTACAGAGGCCTCAAGATTACTTATTTGCATATCGGTGTGTTGCCATGGGGAAATAGTGAAAAATGCCCACGTGTACAGAGACCATAAGATCCAGTGCAAATGCCTCCTAGTGTGAGAGTCGTGGTGTATATATCTCCTGATTCACGAACTTCCATTACTCAACGAATTTCCACGACTCGCCCTTACTGTAGAAAAGAGTGGTTTTTGTTGGTGTCCCCCCCATAGATCTCATTTTTTTTAACTCATTCAAGTTGTTCCAGCCATATATGTGCAGAATTAATAGATAGCTGTCAATTTGATGCATTTGCTTCCAGGAAGGGTAAATCTGTGTGCACACCATAACTTGGTCACTTCTAAACTCGCTTCGCTCCTTTAGATCACAACTTTGCCTCTGACTTTGCTTTTGTAGTGGTTTGTTTGCGGGGAAGCCAATTGGTGTGGAGAGTTTTTCTAGTTTGCTTTGATAAAACTTTCTTGTGTCCAATGTCTGTATTTGTGAACCTCAGAAACAAACTCAGTTTACTTTAACTTTGCGATTTTTGTTCTGTGTTCTGAAAAGAAAAAAAGAAGAAGAAAATAATGTGCTGATTTACCTTTTCTCCCAATGGGGGAGATAGACATATATATAAAACAGTCTGATCTACCACTTCCCTTTGTCTAAACCTGAAGTTAAAAAAATCTGTAATCTTCTTTCATTACTCGTTTTGTTTATGCATGTTTTGTTTGTGTGTATGGCTGGAGTGGTTTGTGAGTGGGTTTTTTAATAATTCAAAATCGTTGGAAGTTCAGTTTAACGTCTCGTATCGGCTTTCGCCATGTACGACGGGCTGAACAAACCAACCAGGGTATAAACAAAAAATTATGTTCCCGAATCACTGTCTTAGCCAAAAGGCCGAGAAGCGATCAGAATCGTTGCGATGCGAATGAGTTAATATTGACCAAACCTCCAAGCCATTGTCAGGCAATGAAGAACGAGCAGGCTTGCCGGGCTTACCTCTCTACACACAGTGTCTTCATTTGCACCAAGACATGACAGTCAGACAGATGGGTAAACAGGGGCGGACCAAATTATTCGTAAGTGTGTGTGTGTGGGGGGGGGGGGGTGTTCCGTGGGGAGTCCTGAGAGCTGCATAGGTCCTGGATGAAGGTGTGAAGGTCTTGTGGGGGTCCAGGGGGCGAAGCCCCCGAACATTGCTGCAATTGAGTGATTATTAAAGCAAACATTGAGCCATGTTCTTACTTTTTACCCTTATATAAGGTACATACTTCGGGCTAAGGGGGGGGGGGGGGGTCCGGAACTCATGTAAACCCCCATCAGATCCGCCCCTGGGTAGTAGGAAAGGCAGGCGGGCAAAGACAAAAACATGTTCTACACACAAAACACAATCATTTATATATTTTGTTAAAGTATATCCCATAAGCAAATTAAATAATTTATATCAAACATATTCCATGTGCAAATTCAATCATTTTTAAATATAAAACATGATTATTCTATACGCAAATTCAACCATTTATACAAACAGAAGCAAACATTTTCTATGTATGCAAATTCGATCATTTAGTTAAAAACATAATTATTATTCTATGTCCAAATTTAATCATTTATGTAAAATATATTCTACATACAAACATTATAGTCATTTCTAATGTAGGGCCTGTGCACGCGGAAACCCATCCGTCATCCCATCCGCTTATTTCTACATACAAACATTATAGTCATTTCTAATGTAGGGCCTGTGCACGCGGAAACCCATCCGTCATCCCATCCGCTTATTTCTACATACAAACATTATAGTCATTTCTAATGTAGGGCCTGTGCACGCGGAAACCCATCCGTCATCCCATCCACGTATTTCTTATATACTGGTCTCCAAAATTTAAGGGCCGGAAGAACGATCTTCTCTCTTCTGTCTTGGAGGCATGCTTATTGAGAGCTCTGGTTGCCGCCCTTAAATACACATTCGTGTCTAACTTTTGCTCAGCAGTGTTCACTACAGTCATGCCTTGCACGTGCAATAGGCAAGAAACCTGCATCAGCCCTGATTCTTCAGCGAAAAGAGACCAAACTGTCCTGAAATTCTCGTGAATTTGCCACATTTTAAGCGTACCTGAAAACGCTGTTGCTGTACTGCAATGTCTGCAAAACTGGTTCAGGCACGTGCAACAGGAAGGAAAGTTATTGAGTAGCCTAAGTTTTGCCATTTTCTTCATTGTTGTCTTAGTGTACAATAAATAGATATCAAGCTACTGAAAACAGAAGCCGGCCCTTAACTTTTGGAGACCAGTATATAAGCAAACGGGATTTCCCGTGCCAAACTTGCGGATTGCGAATCTAATATGCACAGGCCTACCATAATCAAAAGCAAAAAAGCATAAAGCCGTATGTTAAGTCCTCTCGCGATCTGTTTGTCCTTATGTGCACATTAGTCTAAAATGACCCGGTTTCTGCTTAAAAAAACAAATTATTGCAAGTATTGATTTCATTGCTCGCCATGTTACAGTACCACACAAAATGTGAAGCCATTCGGCCCCACTGGTTCATGAGATACAGCTCGGACATGAAGGAAGGAAATTTCGGTTTTGTGAGTCTTCCTCGGCGGAGATTTGCACTGGCGGTTTCAAAATTCAGGATCTGAATAGGTTGTCACATGCTGATCAAGAACATATATGGCAATGGGAGACCCTAGGCTTATTGTAGGTCATGGTATCCGCGAGAGGACAAATGGCCGCGAAAGGACTTAACAGCCGTACATACATTAGACGCGGAGACCTCACGCGCTTAATTGCAAATATGTTTTAAAAAAAGTAAGAAATAAGCGCATGGGATAAAAGCGCGTGAGTTTTCCGCGCGTAATATGCTCAGCCCCTTATGCGTAAAGCCCTCACCGATTGTTTTCCACTGGAAATGTTCCAAGGTTAAAACCAAAGACTTCGCCACGCTCTCGTACCGACCGAAACTGCTGACTGCCAGAGTTTCCGTCCGACCTTCACCCTGGCTTGAATCTTGACCTTGATGGCCCTCGAGTTCAAGGTCAAGGCTGACCAGCAGAGGTATCCAAGTGACAACGGGTCGGCCGATCACGCTGATTATATTGGCAGCTAAGAGAGAGAGAGAATAAGAAAATCATACGCGTCCACTTAGTAATAATAATGATAATTGGTTGGTTGGTTGGTTGGTCTGTGTCTATGCTTGTCACGCAGACACATTCGCACACATACATCCACACACACATACATCCACACACAACACACAGACATATACATTTACGCGAACACACTCGCACATACGCGCACAGACACACTCACACACAGACACACGTACACACATAAACACACACGCGCACACACGCACGCACACATGCACACACACACACACACACACACACACACACACACACACACACACACACACACACACACACACACACACACACACACACACACACACACACACACACACCTAGTGCCGCGAGTACAAGCAGAAAACATCCGCGACAATGCATAATAATAATAATAATAATAATAATGATGAAAATGATGTTTTACGTCCTCTCGGTCATATGGGACATTTGTAAATACAAAGATGGTGGGAACAATACTGGCTGCAATGCCCGAAGGCAGTGCAACACCAGTAAAGTCCCGAGTTCTTAACAATATAGATAGGTGTAGAGGTAACCACGCATCGGTTAAACGTCATCGGCTACATTACCGCCACATTATTACATCTTGCGACTCTAACAATAATAATAATAATAATAATAATAATAATAATAATAATAATAATAATAAATGAAACTTTATTATAGCACTGTTCGATGGCATGCCATCCTCACAGCGCTTTACAAAGATAAAATTTAAAAAAAACACCAATTACACTCACTCATACATACCCCCCCCCCCACACACACACACACACACATATATATATATATATACATACACACACACACACACACACACACATACACACACACACACACACATACACACACACACACACACACACACATATACACACACACACACACACACACACACACACACACACACACACACACACACACACACACACACACACATCACACACACACACACACACACACACACACACACACACACACACACACACACACACACACACACACACACACACACACACACACACACACACACACACACACACAAACACACACACACACACACACACACACACACACACACACAGGGAGGAACCCCTCTCACTCAAAGCAGTACAAACAAACCTGACGCAGAAACAAAGGCAAGCACTTCCCTCCCCTTTCCACACCTCCCTCACAGCAATCAAGGGGGAAAAATGACAGACACAAAATGCATCCAAATAGTCAGTGGGTTTAGAAAACGTACAAAGTTATGAACAACCGTATTTATTGTTAATTTTAAGAAACTTCTGTAACGCACCACCTTATTTCGTTCTATGTGTCAAATTCACAGTACAGTTGTATATAATTATGTATGATACAGTAAATTTGTGAGAAAAATAAAATTAAAAAATAATTAATAATGCTTATATAGCGCATAATCTTGCAAAGCAACTCAATGCGCTTTTCACTCACCATTCGTACAAACATTTCTAACAAACTGGCCCACGCATCCTCACCATACATCTCTATGAAAATGAATACATATTAGAGAATGCATTGCATATAATCATAACACAATTTGAAGAAATTTCAAGAAATTCCGAACAAGTTTCAGTAGTTTCATGAAATTACTGTGACCCCCTAGTAATTTCACGAAAGTACTGTTTAAAAAAATCCTAGTAATTTTCATGAAATTCTTTAAATTAGGCATCAGTAATTTCGTGAAATTACTAAGCGCGACTTCCTTGGCCTAACTTTAACAACAGTGTCATACGCAAGAAGAAATTTGATTCCATTTGAATGTTAACATGCCAGACTGTTTCCAGCCTTTCGAATCGTTTTCTGCTTAGCCTTTGCAAGCTGAGAATTATGGCAGGGTTCACATTAGACGCGTAAGTTCCGTACGGAAAACCCTTTATACCGAACATTCATACATCTATATCGTTAAAACTTCGGGGACTTTCCTGGAGTTGCACTGCCTCCGA
>CM065702.1:20967413-20992413 GCA_017654935.2 Phymorhynchus buccinoides | reverse complement strand
GTGGTATGGAGATGGTGGAGATTCGTGGGCATTTTGCTATAATATCAGACAGGTACAGTCAGTTGCTTATGATTTCGTTGTACATTTGCTAATCCTTCCTTCCCAGCAGACGAGTAGCCGTGTGGTTATGCCAAACACGTCTTTTTTGTTGGCTACATTGGCTCTAAGTAAAGATAGAACTGCGTCTGATTGTGCATTATGTAACAGCACAATGTGAATTTATATTTAAAGTATATTTTCTACGAAGCAGCCACGTCTCTTTCGCTGAGTAATTGAGGCTGGTATGAGTAGAACAATGTGCATTGTTGTTCACATTTTCACAGTATCTTTTTTTTCCAACTTGTTAGTGTTTATTTGGAGCCATCGTGTTGATACTTCGTTTGGCCTTAATTGATAGAACGTGGTGATGATACGTAAGTCAAGTTTTATTCCTTAGTTGTTGTGTTCAATGTCTGTCAGTCTACCTGGAAAAAAAGTATCTACTATCTTCAAAACAGTCAAACAAGAAAATGAGGAAACTGTGGAACACTTTGAATTAGAACATTTCGTCAATTTTTAATTACCCTAATCAAAAGATATTTGTGCATTGTCTATTCAAACACTCATAGGGATTAGCATGCACCTGTGTTTTCCTTTCCAGTGATAGTAAGTTTGTGTCAATGCTATCAACAAGCAAAAAACAAACGTCCGTAAAAGGTAACTGTGTGTGTGTGTGCATGCGTGCGTGCGTGTGTGTGTGTGTGTGTGTGTGTGTGTGTGTGTGTGTGTGTGTGTGTGTGTGTGTGTGTGTGTGTGTGCGAGCGCGCATGTGCTTTTTTAAGTGTATGTGAGCGCACACGCAATAATGTGATTGTGCGTGTGTTTGCCTATGTCTGTGCACCGGGCATCTTCACAAGTAGGTTACGTTTACACCTGGTGCTAAGGAGACGCTGATAACCTACGGTGACTATGAGGTTGATGATAGTCATTCAATGTCCTGGTTCCGTTTTGTCATTCAAATCATTATTGTTGTCTTGCTTGCTTCAAAGGGAGTGGCTTCAAAATATATCGTAAACATTTGCGGTTACGCACTTAGCACGTTCTTCATTCTCTGTAATCTCTCTCTCTCTCTCTCTCTCTCTCTCTCTCTCTCTCTCTCTCTCTCTCTCTCTCTCTCTCTCTCTCTCTCTCCTCTCTACTCTCTCTCTATCTCATTGTCTCTGTGTCTGTCTCTCATTATATGTTTGCCTTTCCGGCTGTATGTCAGATACAAACTAAATAAACAAAAACAAACGAACAACGTCAAAAGATATTTCAAAATACGTTTAATTGCAGAAGCTCAATGGTCGTTATTTCTACAACCACATGATATGATCATTATTATTTGATGTAACAACTTAGGCCTAACTCCCTGCAAATGTTTTCGGTGAAAGTTTCACCACAATCGTCTTGGAATGATCGATTTCCTTTTCTTACAATTAAAGTAGATTACCAAATTAACTGGACAAATTAAACGATAATAACGATCAGAATAGTTCAATTCTAAACCGATAGGCCTACTCACCAGAACACAACGATAAACTTCACTTCAACAACGATTTAACAGATTTTGTTTTCTTCTGCTTTCTTTTCCTTTTAGGCAACCAACTTCATCACGTTGAAGATTCCTTTTCTGTCCTTGTATCCACCGTCGAAGTTTTAAGTTGACTGTTTTCACAAATTAAAACCCACTTCAAAGAATAAGCGTGGCGATTCAGTCGAGAACAGAACAACTACTACTATACAACGATCAAACCACACACCAAAATGATCGTCTGCATGTAAACCTCACACCCGGGACACAATGTTGGACTTCAGAGACGGGAGAGTTGCCACTCAGGGCCCGTTATCCATGACAGCTGAGGGATGAAGTGGGGACCCTGGATTAACGGCACAGACCGCCCTAGGTGTTAGTGGGTGGGTAGGTGTACCCCTAGGTGCGTTCAGTTGACTCGGTTGGTGGCCATTTTGTCTTTCTTTCTTTCATTCTTTCTTTGAATGGCTGTCAGTCTACATTTTGTTACATTTATGAACTTTGTTTCAGAGTTGGGATGGCCGGTGGGTGTTGTTGTTGTCGTCGTCGTCGTCGTCGTCGTCGTCGTCGTCGTAGTAGTAGTAGTAGTAGTTCAAATTTTTGTTGTTGTTGTTGTTCTTCTTCTTCTTCTTCTTCTTTTTCTTTTTCTTCTTCTTTTTCTTCTGTTACTACTGTTTGCTGTTGTTGTTGTTGTTGTTGTTGTTGTTGTTGTTGTTAATCTTCTTCTTCAGTTTCTTCTTCTTCTTTCTTTTTCTGTTTATTCGTCTTTCCTCTCCTCGTCCTCCTGCTCCTTCATACCTTCTTCTTCCTCTTACTCCTCCTTCTATCCCTTTATATCTTCTTCCTCTTCACTCTTCTCCTCAATATCCTATATCTTCTTCTTCTTTTTCTTCTTCGTCTTCTTCCTAAGTAAAAGTTTTTAAGTAACCAGCGACTATGCCTATGCATTTATTCTCTCTAAATCCCACACACATCCAACAGTTGTATAATTATGTATATATTATTTTTTATTCAATCCATAAAATATTTAAAGGAAAATCTGAACAATATAATGAGATAATATGACATGTTAATGTAGGAAAGGATGTTGTGCATCTGTACACGTACACGTTATCCGTATCTCTTTTATCTGTTAAGTTGACTACTTCTGTGATCGGGGTGGATGCGTGCTTTGGCCTGTTGGTGACTGTGTAAGAGAGAGAGAGAGAGAGAGAGAGAGAGAGAGAGAGAGAGAGAGAGAGAGAGAGAGAGAGAGAGAGAGAGAGAGAGAGAGAGAGAGAGAGAGAGAGAGAGAGGGAGAGAGAGAGACAGAGAGAGAGACAGACAGAGAGAGAGGGAGAGAGAGAGGGGGGGGGTAGAGAGGGAGAGCATTGAAAAATTTATTTTTCTGAGATAAATATTTTAGGCAAAGCCTATATTTACAATATCCACTTTGGGATAATGCTCTTAACTTTATTCGGAATCAGGAAGATTTGGTCTTCATCTGTTGATCTGTGTGTTGATGAGGAGAGAGAGCGAGAGAGAGAGGTACAGAGAGAGAGAGAGAGAGAGAGAGAGAGAGAGAGAGAGAGAGAGAGAGAGAGAGAGAGAGAGAGAGAGAGAGAGAGGGGGGGGGAGAGAGAGAGAGAGAGAGAACTCAGAACTCAGAACTCAGAAACTTTATTTTACAAGGAACAGAATTTAGGCTGGGCCTAGTCTTCCATTCTGTCCTTGGTTCTAAGCATGCAATACATAACTAATACTATAAATGAACATTGAGACACAGGAACATCGCCAACAAAAAATAACAACTAACAGTAACATAGCAACGACATAGTAGGCAGAGCATCAACATAAGCAATAAAAAAATAAAAATAACCAACCAATTAAACAAAGTAAGAGAGAGAGAGAGAGAGAGAGAGAGAGAGAGAGAGAGAGAGAGAGAGAGAGAGAGAGAGAGAGAGCATTGAACATTTTATTTTTCAGAGATAAATATTTTAGGCAAAGCCTATATTTACAATATCCACTTTCACTTTGGGATAATGCTCTTAACTTCATTCGAAAACAGGAAGTTTTAGTATTCATCTGTTTATCTGTGTGTTGATGATGATGAGCGGGAGAGAGAGAGAGAGAGAGAGAGAGAGAGAGAGAGAGAGAGAGAGAGAGAGAGAGAGAGAGAGAGAGAGAGAGAGAGGGGGGGGGGGGGGGAGAGAGAGAGAGAGAGAGAGAGAGTCAGAAAGAGAAAGAGAGAGAGAGAGAGAGAGAGAGTCAGAAAGAGAAAGTGAGAGAGAGAGAGAGAGAGAGAGAGAGAGAGAGAGAGAGAGAGAGAGAGAGAGAGAGAGAGAGAGAGAGAGAGAGAGAGAGAGAGAGAGAGAGAGACAGAGAGAGACAGAGTGAGACAGAGAGAAACAGAGTGAGACAGAGACAGAGCGGAACAAGGTATTCGATAAACCCAAAACGAACACCATTTATCTGCCCATCATTGTGTGTGACTCACGCTTCCTAGGACAGAATGCGATGATTAGGCCTATCTCCCATCTTAGATGAAGAAGCAAATGCTCACCAGGTGGCGTTCTATCTGCATTCCATCACAGGTGTCACATCCGGTACAAGCATGCGCGCATGCGTGTAAGCACGTCAGCCAAGCCACACATGCATGCGCTTAGACGCTCAGGTCATGTGACTCTATCATGTATGATTTTGTTTATGGATGTGAGTGTGTGTGGTGTGGGGTGGAGTGGCAGTAGCATTCAAAACACACACCCTTCATTGCCAAAAAAACAAAACAAAAACTTCAACAAGACCTAGGATGTTTTCTTCACACACACACACACACACACACACACACACACACACACACACACACACGCATACGCACACACACACACACACACACATATATATATATATATATATATAGACAGACATAGGCATTGTCTATCTCCCCCATTGGGAGAAAAAGTAAATCAGCACATTATTTTATTTTATTCTTTTCAGAACACAGAACAAATCGTAAAGTTAAAATTAAATGTATTGAGTTTCTTTCGTAGGTTCACAAACTTATATATTGGACACAAACAAAGTTTTATTAAATCAAACTATATATATAAGAGGAAAGTTTAATGGTGTGGTTGTTTTTTCTTCTTCAATTCTTGTACGTTTATATATATATATATATATATATATATATATATATATATATATATATATATATATATACGGATGCACGCACACACACACACACACACACACACATACACACACACACGGACGCACGCAAGCACGCACTCACACGCGCACGCGCACGCACGCACACACACACACACGAAAACGTGTGTTTTCCCCTGTAATTATTAAGCATTTTTCATGATGTTTGTATTTTTGTTGGAGGGCAGGATTAAAAAAAAAGCCTTATTAGCTTATTCTTTAACCTCAATAAAGATCATTTTGACTTGACTTGACTTGACACTCACACACACACACACACACACACACTCTCTCTCTCTCTCTCCCTCCCTCTTTCTCTCTCTCTCTCTCTCTGTCCAATGCTTATGCCAACGTAATTCCCTTATCTCGTATTGTCCAGTTCCCTTGTCTTCCAAGCGATTCTAGATCAAAGAGTGAGTGGTATTCAATAGCGCTAGTGTATTAGTTACCCAGACCCCGCCCTATGGACAACTAATGCCTTTAAGCTTTAGTGGATTTGGGAAAAAGTCTGTTTCTAATAATGGTGTGAACTGGCCAAATCGTGTGTCTTTGAGATTGAATGTTGGGAGCCGAACGAGAGAGAGAGAGAGAGAGAGAGAGAGAGAGAGAGAGAGAGAGAGAGAGAGAGAGAGAGAGAGAGAGAGAGAGAGAGAGAGAGAGAGAGACAGAGAGAGAGAGAGAGAGACAGAGAGAGAGAGAGAGGGAGAGAGAGAACAGAGAGAGACAGAGAAAGAGAGAGAGAGAGAGAGAGAGAGAGAGAGAGAGAGAGAGAGAGAGAGAGAGAGAGAGACAGAGAGAGAGAGAGAGCACAATTGAACACAATTCAACAATTGAACACAATTTTAATGTTTTAGGCCTCCGGCCTATAACATAGGAGGTGCGTGTGTGTGTGTGTGTGTTTGTATGTGTGTGTGTGTGTGTGTGTGTGTGCGCGCGCGTGCGCGTGTGTGTGTGCGTGCGTGCGTCCGTGTGTGTGTGCGTGCGTTCGTGTGTGTGTGTGTGTATGTGTGTGTGTGTGTGTGTGTGTGAAGAAAACATTTTAGGTCTTGTTGAAGTATTTTCCCACAAGGGTGAACATCGTTCAAGCATGATCCTGAAACTCGGGAATAAAAAGGCTGATAGAAAGTCTTCAGTATTGACCATCTTGGGTCATCCGGATCCCTGGTCTTATAAAATCAAACATTTGTTGCCCACATTGAGGGCAGCTAGAAACAAGGAGGCCATTTACACTTGCCTTTCTTACCGGTCTCAGACCGGTTTGAAAGCGGTTATGTGCATTGACATTACACTTGAAAGTGCTTCGGACCTACTAGCGACCAGACCCGAGACTGGTTTCGGTCTGTTTGGATGCCAGACATCTCTGGAATGTGCCCCCTCCCTTACCGCTTCGCGGGAAATTTCTCAGAGAAGCGCAGGCCTGTATTGATTTCCCTTTTCTTTTCTCTCACGAAAATGGAAAACGAAACTTTAATTTAAGGGTGCGTTTGGAGTTATGACGAAACAAGTTTGTGTGGTCGGATGACCAAGTACAAGTCGAATTGAATGTACCGAAAAAGCTTCGCGAAATGTCTCAGGTGAGTGTGTCTGTGTATTCCTGGGTGCTTGCATGAGCGCGTGTGCGTGTGTGTGTGTGTGTGTGTGTGTGTGTGTGTGTGTGTGTGTGTGTGTGTGTGCGTGTGCGCGTGCGCGCGCGTATGTGTGTGCAAACTGGCAAACAGATGTTCATCAAGGAAACTATTGGTTTGCACTCAGCAGCATCAAACTCGCAGGCTTTATTTCCACTGACTCCATACGCTTTTCTCAGCTCCTTTCAGTTCATGCCTTTTGTTAACACTCGTCACCAGCATAAACCAATTTAATGTGTTGTATCCATTAGACTTACATTGTTTTATGGTGGCATGCCACTTGTAAGGTCTTTTCCTATCCCTAACCACAATCAATGATAAGAATATTTGCCGCTCTGTGGAAAACTGAAAGGAGCTAGAATGAGGGGAATTCGTGTACTGTATATACGCCAAGCAATGGCCAAAACATTAATCAAGGGGGGGAGGGAGAGGGCAGAATGGAGGTGCGCCGTCCCGTTCAGTGTTCCTTCATTGCTATGTGCATGTCCACACACATTTACAAAACGCGTGCATCAATGCAAGCTTAAGGGGATACGCGGCGTTTACTTCCCACGATGACAAAACGAACAAGACTTTTGTCATAGCATCTACACATACTTCTAAGGTCAAAACTGAAAAGAAAATACAGGGTCACCGTGCTACTTTTCTGGTAATTCGTGGTCGGAATGTGGGGGGTTGGACAATTTTCGGGTGATATCAGGTCTATTGAAAACTGGACACCTTTCACACATACCATAAACAGAAAAGTATAATTGTGCGTTAACTCATCCGCATTAAATTAAAATAGTTTTCCTGACCTGTTTTAGTGTAAGCACGCGCCCTTGCATACACGCATACGCACTCACACGCGCACGCACACATACACATACACACACACACACACCAATGCTAATTCTTAAGTACAGACGTGCGTCTATCACGCTCAAATCTCCTATCTGATGCATTAGATATTAGGCCAATGCGTCACATACCGTAGCACATTTTCATTTCACCCTTAGGCCGTGTACACACATATGCGGAGATTCCGCGCGGAAACCCGTACGCAATCCATAAATAAGTGAAACAAAGAAGGGAAAAGATTTGCGCACGTGTCCGAATTTTCCCAATTGCGTAAACCTTTATACCTTCTTTCTTCCCTTCCACTTATTTAGGGTTTTCCGTACGGAACTTATGCGGCTAGTGTGAACCTGGCCTTACATTTATTTTTAAAAGTTAACATCTTGGCCAAATTGACGTTTTCGTCGCCACTGGGCTTAACGTGTGCTAAGTGCATGGGCACACAGGACCTCGGTTTATCGTCTCATCCGAAAGACTCCACGTTCAGACCATAAGGTTTAATGCAGAGTGAGAGGGAAAATCCCCTGTGCCCAGGTTCGAACTCGGAATTATTGCATACGAGCTGAACGCGCGTTACCGCTGTGCCATTCTACACCTGTTTGTACGCTGTTCGTGAGTGCAACAAAACAAAATGGAGGGAGAACATGGAGTAATGGTGGTGATGGTGGCGGGAGTATGACCACACGTTTATATATTGATAACTACAGTGGAACCTCCCTTACAAGACCTTCAATAATCATCCAAAAATGGGGTCTTATAAGGGAGGGGTCCTAAAATGAGACAATGTTAATGCGTACAAAGAAGGGCAATGTCTCAGAGAAGTAGGTCTTACGAGGGAGGGAGTCTTATAATGGGAGGTCTTATAAGGGAGGTTCCACTGTATATATATATATAAAACGCATCACTCTTCCTTGTGCTTCCGCTTCCTACAACACAGCCATCGTAAACCTACACAACAACACGAACCAAACAGTAAGCTGAAGACACACACTGCACACACTAACAACAACAGAACATTCCCCCTTTCACTTTTTATGAAAAACACTTGACCCCCCCACCTCTAAATGAACTGATCCGCCCCTGCACCCTGTTCTCAAACGTTTTGTGTTGTTGTTGTTGTTGTTGTGTTTGTTGTTGTTGTTGTTGCTGCTGCTGTTTTTACCGTTGGTTAACATTTACCTTGAATTTGGGGTAGCAGAGAGAGAGAGAGAGAGAGAGAGAGAGAGAGAGAGAGAGAGAGAGAGAGAGAGGAGAGAGAGAGAGAGAGAGAGAGTGGAAAGGAAAATCGAGAACGACAGACGGAGAGAGACGTTGAGGAGAGAAACGCTTCCCCTTCCTCTTCCAGTCAGGGGGGGATCCGGACAGACAATGTCCTTCAGTACCTCGCACTCGTCCTTATCCCATTTCTGACAGAAACAAGGACAGAAAATCGAGAACGACAGAAAGGAAAATCGAGAACGAGACGTTGAGGAGAGAGAAAAAAAGATGGGGGGGGGGGGGGGGGGGGGGGGGGGGGGGAACGACACTGATCACACATACACACGCGCACGCACGGAGGACAGCCCTCACGTACACATGCAGAGAAATAAATTGAGAGTGAGTGATCTACACAAGACTATAATAATTATTATGATTGACGAAACATGTGTTTTAATACTGTTGCAAGGACCCACTGAACCAGCAAGATTAACTCCCTTGTTTTTTCTGGGTAGGTGTGACCCACATACAAGTTTCCTCCATACATGTAAGCGATACATCACTTTGAAGAGCAGCCTCGATCGTGTATGGGGAATTTGCATGGGAGTCAGATGTGTTCAAAATAAGATTTCTTACCAGCGAGAGAGGGAAACCCGTGAAACCCGTGATTTTGACTCATGGATCTGGTGGGTCTTTAAAGACCACGCACGTCACGTGTCACATTCCCTCTTATACTAGGAAGATTTCTTAAGATTCCTTACTAGCTATGAGAGGGAAAACACGTGAAAACCGTGTTTTGACACGTGACGTCCTTCGCTTACAGTATAGAGGGTCCTTGAGGCGGGATAGACTGGTCCCAGTGGCATAGCGAATGCTAAAAGCATTTTTTTCTAGTGCATCCATGGGACCTCTTGCACATTCTTTTAGAGGGTCCTGTAGAATGTTAGTGCTTCATAGACCCCCAAAGGGGGGTCCCT
The DNA here is from genome assembly GCA_017654935.2 of Phymorhynchus buccinoides. NCBI lineage: Eukaryota > Metazoa > Mollusca > Gastropoda > Neogastropoda > Raphitomidae > Phymorhynchus > Phymorhynchus buccinoides. The sequence goes on along the minus strand of CM065702.1, from coordinate 20,983,039 downwards.
GGGAGCCCTGGGGGAGGGCGGCATTTTGGCTCTGGTGCTGCAGCCAAAGGGAAGGGTTGGCCTTTGGGGGCCTTTGGGGACCTTCCCCAACTCCAACAGTCCTCAAATCCCTTGAGTAGAGAAAGTGGGGATGTAACCTGGGCAAGGCATCTCCACTGTAAACAAATTCTAGCTCATCCCGCCAGAAGAGCATCTGCCCCCTCTGCTATCTGGCAGTCATGGTCGGAAACGACTGACAAAATACATAACTGCATTCTTTCTCTGTATAGGGTATAAGGACTGGGCCTGTCACTAAAAGGCATGACATTAGGGTCTCTTATCCAATGACCTTATGTTGTTAATTTTGGGAGATGCCTGCTCTTGTGTTTACTAGGGGAAGTGTCATGTCATTGATAATTTCATAACTTTTGATGTTATAGTTCTGAGATAAATCTGGAAAAATACATCTCTAAAAAGCTATGTCTAGCTGGTGCCGACTTAACCAAGTACCCCCATCCCACTGATCCAAAGTAGGGGGTGGGCGTTTACAAAGTACATACCCCTATGCACGAATTTGCTCCAAAGAGGAGGGTGGACGTTTTTTCGGTAAGTACTCCTATGCATGAAAATCGCTCCAAAGTTAGAGGTGGGCGCCTAAAAGAACATGGCTTATACAAGGTACTTCATTCTGCTCCACTTCCCTAAGTTGCCTTTAAGCGACTTTAAAACAATAAATCAAACTGTTTTGTGATGCGCATGGGTGCTTCTACAAAATCGTGGAAAACCTGAAAGGCAGGGATCCAGAGGCTGCCTTGTCACCTACTCCCCAGCAGGGAACAGAGAAAGCTTCTCTGTTGCAGTATGAAGGGGGCAGTGTCCTCTAAATCAAAATGCAAGTTGCTTGGCAACCATAAAAAATAAAAATGTTCATATATTTTGTCCTGATTATGTAACAGTATATATTTTGCATTAACATATATGTAAGCGTCTGCTATGTTTGGTGATCATTGCTTGAAATTTGCAAGTCTAAACCATAATTCATTTTGTTATTTAGTCATACTTCAGCTTATTGGTGGCCATTTTGAATTAAAAAAACCCCAAAAAACCATAGAAACCATGCATTTAGTTTGTTGCGATTGTGTAACAGCATAACACAGCCTGCTTAGCATTTGCATGTGTGCATGCTTGCTAAGTTTGGTGCTTATATAATTAAATTTGCAAATCAAAACTTTTGTTCAATCTAGTAGTAATTATTTGGCAGACATTTTGAATTTATTTATAAATAAATATGCATATATTATTATGCTGTCAAGATTGTGTAAAACATTGTAAAATATTTACAAATGTACATGTGAATCAAATTTGGTGCTTATATATAATGAAATTTGAAACTTTAAACTTTAACTCTTTTCATGTGGTAGCCATAACACAAGCTGACTGGCAGCCATTTTGAATTGATTTAAGAATATAAATATGAATATAATTTATCATGATTGTGCAGCAGCATGTATTAAGCATTTACAAGTGTCAATGTATGCCAAAGTTTGTGCTTATAATCTTAAATTGTTTTATAAGATAGTCATAACTCAAAACGTTGGTGGCCATTTTGAATTTATTAGAAAAAGCACTTATAAATGTACATATTGTGTCATAATTGCATAATAGGTTTAATGTTGTATCTTCATGTGTGCCTGTGAGCCAAATTTAGTGCTTATAATATAAAATTTGCGTCTCTTAAACTCGATTCTTTCTATGTGGTAGACATAGCTTAAGCCGATCGGCGGCCATTTTGAAAAGTTTAAAAATCAACATAACCGAAACAAAATTAAACTGCCCCTGTATCAATAATTGTTTAGTACCCAAAGACAATCACCTGTACCAAATTTCATGCTTGTAGCACGAAAATGCACGGTTTGGGACACTACTTGCTCAGCTATCAATATTAAATAACATGAGGAAATAAACAGTGGAAGGAGCTCACTGCATGACTTAAATAGCATGATTAAACTAACATTGATACAAGCCTAGCTGGGGATTGGAAACATAACATAGGTCGGCTTTACCTGACCCTATGCTTGCTTAACTCATACCCAAACATATGGCCTGGGAACGCAGAAGAAGAAAGAAGGATTATTGTCTGAAGCTGGTAGAGTAGTTCAATTGTTGTAATATAAGGGACACAACTGTTGTAGTGCAACCTCTTATATTGTTCACTGCGTTTGTCTTTCTTATTATGACTTGACTTTGAGCATGCGCAACAATCTAACAACTGACTCAAGAACCCGTAACAGTGATTTAAAAATACTAACCTAGTACAGTATAGCCGAACTAATATTCGAAAAAACAAAATTCTAACAGAGTAACAAAGTTTTGGAATACTCTTCCTGCACATATTAATTAATTAAACGAGCACAGAATCTAACACAATTCCAAACCTCCTTGATAAATACACCAACATATCAAAACTACCATATGAGCATAACTAAAAGGCAGATTTGCCCAAAGCAAAATATAAAAACCTCTCAGCTGTGCAAAAGTTCAAACAAAAATGAAAGGACAGTGAAGAGGCCTTGAGGCCTAATGTCCTAACTACCTGACCTGACCTGAATAAAGAGCGTCTCCTTGCTCATGCATGGTTGGAACATGGACACTACATTAAGCATCTAGCATACAGCATCCATGGTTGGAACTAGCCATTGGATAGAGGTCTGCTGTACATTATGGATGACTGTACGCCCTGTGGATAGGCTACTATACTCGGCACCCTGACACTTTAGTTGTGTATAATTACCAGTCGCGAAGCGAAGCTGGTATTGTTTTCACTTGGTCCGTCCGTCCGTCCGTGTTCAAATTTGCTCAAAATGCTTATTTCGGTGTAAAATGGCCTCACATAGAGTTATCAGTGTGTTTCAACACACACACAAAATGTTTGTTTGTCTGTCTGTTTGTCTCAGTGTTTGTTTGTTTGTCTGTGACAGCGATAACTCGAGAACGCTTGGATATATCAACACGACAATTTACAGGTGGATACTAGGGGTCAAAAGCTTGGACAAGTGCGAATTTGAGCAAAATCGGGTTAGTGGTTAAGGGTTTAGGTTAAGATTAGCGTTAGGGGTGCAAGCGTGTGTCGCGACTGGGTCAGTTTACGCAAGTACTCTAGTTACGAGTTATAGTCATCTTCGGAAATACATATCTTCCACTCCGGATGAATGTCGATGCCTGATACTTCATTCTTGAATTGCCTAACTATTTCTTCGTTAGGCGCATAACGGTAGCATGACGCATCTGCGCTCATAATTGACAGGAAACTGTCTGAGCGATCGAAGAAGAAGAAGATTCTTGAATTGACGTTTTGTGTTAACACTACCTGTCTATCATAGTTGAGGAAAGCATCTATCTATTCAGTACAGGTGCTAAAAGCTGTTATGTAGCAATCACAGATGAGACAATCTATATATACATATGAATACCCATTACAGAGCAATGCATCTTGCTTCATAGACGAGGAATGGTTCTCAAAAATGGATGACGAAAGCTTCATTCAAAGAAAGCGATGACCACTAAAAGCATCAATCGATACTTCATTCAAAGAAAGCGATGACCACTAAAAGCATCAATCAATACTTCATTCAAAGAAAGCGATGACCACTAAAAACATCAATCAATACTTCATTCAAAGGAAGCGATGACCACTAAAAACATCAATCAATACTTCATTCAAAGGAAGCGATGACCACTAAAAACATCAATCGATACTTCATTCAAAGGAAGCGATGACCACTAAAAGCATCAATCGATACTTCATTCAAAGAAAGCGATGACCACTAAAAACAGCAATCAATACTTCATTCAAAGGAAGCGATGACCACTAAAAACAGCAATCGATACTTCATTCAAAGGAAGCGATGACCACTAAAAGCATCAATCGATACTTCATTCAAAGAAAGCGATGACCACTAAAAGCATCAATCGACACTTCATTCAAAGGAAGCGATGACCACTAAAAGCATCAATCGATACTTCATTCAAAGGAAGCGATGACCACTAAAAACATCAATCGATACTTCATTCCAAGAAAGCGATGCCCACTAAACACATCAATCAATCAATCATACTTTGTTATCTCAAGACAGAGAAATATGCATGAGGTGCACTAACAGAAACACAACATTGAAACACACAAAACCCCGTTAACATAACCACTAAAAACAGCAATCGATAGTTCATTCAAAGAAAGCGATGACCACTAAAACATCCATCAATACTTCATTCAAAGGAAGCGATGACCACTAAAACATCAATCAATACTTCATTCAAAGGAAGCGATGACCACTAAAACATCCATCAATACTTCATTCAAAGGAAGCGATGACCACTAAAAACAGGGAAGCGATGACCACTAAAACATCCATCAATACTTCATTCAAAGGAAGCATGACCACTAAAAACATCAATCAATACTTCATTCAAAGGAAGCATGACCACTAAAACATCAATCAATACTTCATTCAAAGGAAGCGATGACCACTAAAAACATCAATCAATACTTCATTCAAAGGAAGCGATGACCACTAAAAACATCAATCAATACTTCATTCAAAGGAAGCGATGACCACTAAAAACATCAATCAATACTTCATTCAAAGGAAGCGATGACCACTAAAACATCAATCAATACTTCATTCAAAGGAAGCGATGACCACTAAAAACATCAATCAAAATCAATCATTCAAAGAAAGCGATGACCACTAAAAACAGCAATCGATAGTTCATTCAAAGGAAGCAATGACCACTAAAACATCCATCAATACTTCATTCAAAGAAAGCGATGACCACTAAAAACATCAATACTTCATTCAAAGGAAGCGATGACCACTAAAACATCATCAATACAAAAGGAAGCGATGACCACTAAAAACATCAATCAATACTTCATTCAAAGGAAGCGATGACCACTAAAACATCATCAATACTTCATTCAAAGGAAGCGATGACCACTAAAACATCAATCAATACTTCATTCAAAGGAAGCGATGACCACTAAAACATCAATCAATACTTCATTCAAAGGAAGCGATGACCACTAAAAACATCAATCAATACTTCATTCAAAGGAAGCGATGACCACTAAAAACATCAATCAATACTTCATTCAAAGGAAGCGATGACCACTAAAAACATCAATCAATACTTCATTCAAAGGAAGCGATGACCACTAAAAACATCAATCAATACTTCAAAAGGAAGCGATGACCACTAAAAACATCAATCAATACTTCATTCAAAGGAAGCGATGACCACTAAAAACATCAATCAATACTTCATTCAAAGGAAGCGATGACCACTAAAAACATCAATCAATACTTCATTCAAAGGAAGCGATGACCACTAAAAACATCAATCAATACTTCATTCAAAGGAAGCGATGACCACTAAAACATCCATCAATACTTCATTCAAAGGAAGCGATGACCACTAAAAACAGCAATCAATACTTCATTCAAAGGAAGCGATGACCACTAAAACATCCATCAATACTTCATTCAAAGGAAGCGATGACCACTAAAAACATCAATCAATCAATCAATCATTCAAAGAAAGCGATGACCACTAAAAACATCAATCAATCAATCATACTTTTTTTATATCTCAAGACTGAGAAATTTACATGAGGTGCAATAACAGAAACACAACATTGAAACACATAAAAACCCGTTAAAATGCATCCACAGAAAATATAATACGTGTACTAACATTAATTCAGATTAAGATTCACGAAATCAACTAGGAAACATTTATATTTCAACAGAACTTCTGCAAAACGAAACAAAAATTTATCCCCCCCAAAAAAGAATAAGAAGAAAGAATAGCTAAAACAATATTCAGGAGATGAATGGAACGTGGAATTAATGTGTTTTGCGCACGTGAACAGCAATAATACAGACCTTACCACAGATGAGAAAACCCAAACACCACCACCACCATCTCTCTCTCTCTCTCTCTCTCTCTCTCTCTCTCTCTCTCTCTCTCTCTCTCTCTCTCTCTCTCTCTCTCTCTCTCTCTCTCTCTCTCTCAATGAGGTCATTATCCTTAGTGTAGAGGAGTAGAGTGGCACAGCGGTAGCGCGTTCGCCTCGTGTCAAATAAACCCGAGTTCGAACATGGGTACAGGGGGATTTTTCCTCTCACTTTGCACTAGGCCTTACGGGTCTGAACGTGAAGTCTTTCGGATGAGATTTCGGTCAAAATGTACCCGCCCCCCTTTCCTTCCTAATCAGTCGCACAGAAATCGCATGCATACACACACTCTCCTTGTTCATAGACACACTCCTCATTGTTCATAGACACACGCCTCCTCCTTGTTCGTAGACACACTTCTCCTTGTTCATAGACACACGCCTCCTTGTTCATAGACACACTCCTCCTTGTTCATAGACACACGCCTCCTTGTTCATAGACACACTCCTCCTTGTTCATAGACACACTCCTCCTTGTTCATAGACACACGCCTCCTTGTTCATAGACACACTCCTCCTTGTTCGTAGACACACTCCTCATTGTTCATAGACACACTCCTCCTTGTTCATAGACACACTCCTCCTTGTTCATAGACACACGCCTCCTTGTTCATAGACACACGCCTCCTTGTTCATAGACACACGCCTCCTTGTTCATAGACACACGCCTCCTTGTTCATAGACACACGCCTCCTTGTTCATAGACACACGCCTCCTTGTTCATAGACACACGCCTCCTTGTTCATAGACACACGCCTCATTGTTCATAGACACACGCCTCATTGTTCATAGACACACGCCTCATTGTTCATAGACACACGCCTCATTGTTCATAGACACACGCCTCATTGTTCATAGACACATACCTCATTGTTCATAGACACACGCCTCATTGTTCATAGACACACGCCTCATTGTTCATAGACACATACCTCATTGTTCATAGACACACGCCTCATTGTTCATAGACACACGCCTCATTGTTCATAGACACACGCCTCATTGTTCATAGACACATACCTCATTGTTCATAGACACATACCTCATTGTTCATAGACACACGCCTCATTGTTCATAGACACACGCCTCATTGTTCATAGACACACGCCTCATTGTTCATAGACACATACCTCATTGTTCATAGACACATACCTCATTGTTCATAGACACACGCCTCATTGTTCATAGACACACTCCTCATTGTTCATAGACACACGCCTCCTTGTTCATAGACACACTCCTCCTTGTTCATAGACACACTCCTCATTGTTCATAGACACACGCCTCCTTGTTCATAGACACACGCCATCACACGCCTTTGTTCATAGACACACGCCTCATTGTTCATAGACACACGCCTCATTGTTCATAGACACACGCCTCATTGTTCATAGACACACGCCTCATTGTTCATAGACACACGCCTCATTGTTCACAGACACACGCGGGCCGCACAGAACGGATACAACAGGGCGAGGCACAGAGCGTGTGTTTGAAGTAGGCTCTGAACTCCCTACTGATGGTAGCGTACACGATGAAGTTCACCGCTGAGTTCAGCATCCCCAGCATCGCCAGCACGTCCAACACGGACTGCGGTATGTTGCCCTCCGTGCGCACGAACAGACAGAAGTAATAGGGCATCCAGAACAGGCAGAAACAGACGAACACGCTGGCGAACAGACGGACAGACTTCCAAGGAGAAGACCGTGCTGGTTCGCTGCGGCCATAGCCGGAGGAGTGACGGGACGGTGGTTGTTGTGGTTGTGGTTGCGATGATCGCTTGGGACTTGAATACCGTTCCTCAAGTTCTGTTGTTGCGGCGAGTTCTGCTGAAGACGATGATTCCTCAAAAGACGGAAACTCTGTCGATTTGATGGGTTTGTTTTCGGTAGGCTTAGTTGTTGAAGTAGCGATCCTTTTGCTATAGGTTGCTTTTTTGTTATCGATAGATACGCTGCTGGTAGATATCACGCGAGTGTCAATGCTGATAGATACTCTCTTCTTCTGTTTTTTGTCGGCCGGTGCCGAACAGGACGAACCTGGCGCACAGTGTTCAAACTCTGGAACTGTTTCTCTCCGAGTTTCACTTGTTTTCTGGTCGTTGTCAAACTTTCAGATTGAGGTGCGACATTCGTTTCAACTTTGACATTTTGTTGATGCTCATATAAATTGTCAGAAACTTTGCTCAAATCGGTCACAACCTCTTTGGTATTCCCAGAAGTTGGTGTTCTCTTTTCCTGATGACAGACTAAGTCGTTGTCTTTACTGCTCAGTTCTGGAATATCCAGAACACAGGAAGAAACTTCAGTATCAAAGTTTCCAGTGGCGCCCGCTTGAGAAAGCATGACTCTATTACCAACTTCGTTGACCTCAATCGCTCGTTCTTCTAGGGGTGTGTGAACATCCTCTGCAGTAGAGTGACTAGGAAGAGGTCTTAGTCCCTGAAGCGCATTGACAGAGATTTCTTCTGGAAATGTATCTTTCACAGTTGTTTGCAAGCGTCGCGAGCTGTTCAGTGCTGTGTCAAGATCTGCAGAACAAGAAGCAGACATCTCTTTGTCTGATTTGAAACCTGCTTTTGTGATTTCACGTTCCAACCTGGCTGGTAGACCTCCCCCCTGTGCTTTGTTAGCAGGAGATGAGCTTAAAATGCAACCAGTAGGATCTGAAATTTCGCTGGCAAATGTGCGGTTAGTGATAGCAGAAACGACCATCGTTGAAGGAGCGTCACCTCGACGACAGGCTTTGACTTGAATCAAGGCATTCCCCCTTTTCTTTCTCTCGGCTCGACTGATGTTCATGGCGCGATGCTTTTGAAAGGCCAGCATCACTATTCTGAAGTAGACGTAGCAGGTAATCACCACGAACAAGACATGGAGAGAACCTGCGGCATACACGCTGAACGAAGGGAGGAGCACTTCTGGACCGTTGCAATTCCTCACCGAGTCATAGTCGTTGAACAAAAACACGCCGCTTCCGAAAGCGATCGACAGAAACCACACGACTAAAATGCTGATCAACACTTTCCGCGCATTTACTTTTCTGCTGTAGAAGAAGGGGTGCATCAAGAACAGGTATCTGTCTATGGACACCAGAAGCATGTGGCTTCCCGAACACCCGACACTGACGTAAAGCAGCCCCAGGAAAGTCATGCAGCCGAGGTAGCTGTCTCGGAACAAATGGGCGAAGCTGGGAAGCAAGGAGAGACCGTAAGGCAGGAGAATCACTCCGACCGAACAGTCAGTGACGGCCAGAGAAACGATGTACATGTTGGACAAGGTGCGCAGCTGTCGCACGTGCGTCACGGCACTCACCACCAGCAAATTCCCGCCAATGATAAAACAGCCCACCGCCCACGTGACTAAACACATGCCCGTAGCCACGGGCAAGTTAACTCCCGCCGACTCGGCTGCTTCTGAGGCGTTTGACAACGTCACTTCTGTAGCGGGAGAGATTGGAGCGACGTGAGTAGATGAGCTGTTGGCGTAGTTGGACGAAGTGGATGTTACTATCGTGACGTCAGAACTGGTGGCGGAAGTCGTCATAGTTGACGTCATGAGGGTTTTCTCAGTGTGTTAGTTGGTTAGAATGGTGGTGATTCGCTGGTGTGTGTGGGTTTTTTTATCAGGTCTGATGGAGTCTGGATAGGTTCAGGAAGTGTCTGTCTAAAAAGAAAGGATCTCTAATATGTCTCTCTGTCTGTCTCTCTGTCTCTCTCTCTCTCTCTCTCTCTCTCTCTCTCTCTCTCTCTCTCTCTCTCTCTCTCTCTCTCTCTCTCATTTTTTGGGTCCCAAAAGTGATTAAGCCCATGGCTTTTGGTGAAAGGATAAATTTAAAAAAACCACCACACACAATCTATGCGAGTAGCTTTATTGGGATATTTCTCAGTGAAATCGACGGACATTCCATTTCTGTTACCTTTGCATACACATGCGCGCGCACACGCGCGCAGGCACACACACACACACACACACACACACACACACACACACACACACACACACACACACACACACACACACACACACACACACACACACGCACACACCCACACACACCAAATCCGGCATACGGGGAAGGGGAGGGGGAGGGTTAGTGTGGGGGGGGGGGGGATGGGGGCGCCAAAAAAAACAATCCTTTGATTTGATATTCATCCAACTGATCATTAGTCGCATTAGAGCTAAGCATTACAAGAACAATAGCACGGAAAGGAATGGATAATTCATGCAATGGCCATTCACAACAACAACAACAAAACACCATTTCAATTTCAGTTTTCCGGCCGTTCGGCGAACAGAGAATTCGGGAAAACTTTCTGAAGCGTGTTAAACGAGCGGAACCATTAGCGTAAGCGTATTTCGCATGGTTGGCGGATTTCCCCGCCTGAAAGCGTTTAGAGAGGAATCAGTACTAAGGTCGAAAATACATTTCGTCCTAAGGTCGAATATACATTTCGTCCTAAGGTAGAATATACATTTCGTCCTAAGATCGAAAGTGATCAGTTCGTCCTAAGGTCGAATGTACATTTCGGCCTAAGGTCGACTGCAACATTTCGTCCTAAGGTCGAAAGTGCTCAGTTCGTCCTAAGGTCGAATCTACATTTCGTCCTAAGGTCAAATCTACATTTCGTCCTAAGGTCGAATCTACATTTCAGTCAGTCTTTCGTTTCGTTCAAAAGATCTGGCAAACGAGCAGAGGGAGGGAGAGAGAGAGGGGGGGGGGGAGAGAGAGAGAGAGGCAGAGACAGAAAGACAGACAGAATGAGAGAGAGACACACACGCACGCACACACGCACACGCACACGCACACGCACGCACACACACACACACACACACACACACACACACACACACACACACACGCGCGCGCGCGTGCGCATGCATCTACCACTCATCACCCACCCACCTGCTTCACAAATGAAAAGGTCCACCCCACCACCACAAAAAATTGTTACGCCCAGAGCTGAGCACTTTCGACCTGAGGACGAAATGTAGATTCGACCTTAGGCCGAAATGTATATTCGACCTTAGGACGATCTGAGCACTTTCGACTTTAGGACGAAATGTTGCAGTCGACCTTAGGACGAAATGTACATTCCAACATTTTTTTTTCGACCTTCGTCCGATCTGTGTATCATTCGACCTTAGGACGAAATGTATTTTCGACCTTATTCTTGTAACCCGTTTAGAGTGGGGGTATATAAGGCTATTGTTATGTAATTCCCCCAGCCGAACCATTTTTTTTTTTTTTTTTTTTTTTGAAAATACTTGTAGTGGTGCCATAGCCGATGAGGTTTAACCGAGGCGTGGTTACCGCTACACCTATCTGTGTTAATAAAAAAAAATCGGGACTTTACTGGTTTCGTACTGCCTCCGGGCATTGCTTCCAGTATTGTTCCCACCATATTTGTATTTACAAATGTCCCATATGTGTCTGATTCAGACCAAGAGGACGTAAAACACCATTTTCGTCGTCCATAATTTTTAAACAAATGTTCAATCGATACTGATCGCTTCTCGGCCTTTTGGCTAAGACAGTGATTTAGGAACATACATTTTTGTTTACACCGTGGTTGGTTTGTTCAGCCCGTCGTACATGGCGAAAGCCGATACGCGACGTTAAACTGAACTTCCATTCCATCATTTCATCTGTATTGTTAAAAAAATCGGGACTTTCCTGGTGTTGCACTGCCTCCGGGCATTGCCTCCGGGGTCGTTTCCACCATCTTTATATCTACTAATGTCCCATAATTATGTGTCTGTTCCAGACCGGAGGACGTTAAGCAGAATTTCTTCTTCCATAATTTGTAATAAAAACAACAGGCAATTATATACACATAGTATGTATTGTTAGAAATTCGGGACTTTCTTGGTGTTGCACTGCCTCCGGGTATTACCTCCAGGGTCGTTCCCACCATCTTTATATCTACTAATGTCCCATAATTATGGTTCTGTTCCAGACCGGAGAACGTTAAGCAGATTTTCTTCTTCCATAATTTGTAATAAAAACAACAGGCAATTATATACACATAGTATGTATTGTTAGAAATTTGGGACTTTCTTGGTGTTGCACTGCCTCCGGGTATTACCTCCAGGGTCGTTCCCACCATCTTTATATCTACTAATGTCCCATAATTATGTTTCTGTTCCAGACCGGAGAACGTTAAGCAGATTTTCTTCTTCCATAATTTGTAATAAAAACAACAGGCAATTATATACACATAGTATGTATTGTTAGAAATTCGGGACTATCCTGGTGTTGCACCGCCTCCGGGTATTACCTCCAGGGTCGTTCCCACCATCTTTATATCTACTAATGTCCCATAATTCTGTGTCTGTTCCAGACCGGAGGACGCTAAGCAGAATTTCATCAACCATCCATAATAGGAAGAGTTCGGAAATAAAGAAGGGGAGTAATTTCATGGTGTGTGGGACTGATCTTGCCTAATTCAATCGGTCAAACAGGGGGAGTCACTCTACCATCAGCTCTCGTAGCCTATCGACTCGTGTGTTTGAGCAGACGTACAGCACTTAGAACACCGTGCGTCATTCTGAAAAAAATAAGTCATTTATATATTTTACGTCACATTTTGCAAGTTTTATCAGTTTGTGGCCACTGGCCGCCCTTAGTTTTTATTTTTTTTAAATGTTTGCAAGTCGCTGACTCGCATCCTGCGGTTTCAATCTTCGACGCCATTGTTGCATTTTTGCTATGGTATTTGACCGAGTAATGGAGGTAAGCAACTCTAATTTTCACGAAGTGCTCTCCCCTAGTTTTGTTCTCTCCGAAAATCGTCTTTTTGTCTCGATGGATGATTAGCCTATCTGCTCAATTTCTTTGGATACCAGCTGCGGTGTTTTTGGTGGTAGTGGTGTTGTTTTGATGTTGTTGTTGTTGTTATTGTTGTTGGTGGTGGTGGTTTTTCATCGTTGCTCTTGTTGTTGTCAATGTTGTGTTTATGTTGTTTTGCATTGATGATGATGGTGTGTTGTTAGTCCCCCAGCCGAAGGTTCGGGGGGCTATTGTTTTTGTCTGGTCCGTCCGTCCGTCCGTCCGGTGTCCGTCCGTCCGGTGTCCGTCCGTCCGGCGTGCCTCCGTCTGTCCGGCTATTCGTCCGTTTTTCTCAAAAACTATTCAGTCTATCATCATCAAATTTGGTATACTAGTTTGCCAAGATGCAAGCTATCCACTGATGTATTTAGTTTTACATTAAGGTCAAGATCGCGCCAGTTACGGGGTTCAAACACCGAAACACATAATCGCTAATATCTCGCGAAGTTTTGCATATATTTTAATGCAGTTTTTGTCACAACATTTCTTGATGAATGGTCTATAACACAGTTGTCATGAATTTTTCTGTGCGTGCGTGTGCGCATGATCGCGCGCGCTCAAATCATGGGTCCGAACCCCAAGGCTATATAAGCTATCCACAAAAAGTTAAGGATCACTTGCAAACTAATTCATAACTTTCCAAATAAGAAAGCCAATGCGTTGAATTTTGGCCAACATTTAATTCAATGCTTTAGTGATAACGATGCACAATTGCCTTCAATTTCGAGCAATCGTTTGGTCTGTACATTTGATCAAAGTGGGTACATATCGAAATTTGATTTCCCAAAGTCATTGAAATCACAAGACAGGGCATTCTGATGCTCCCAAAAGTTCAGTAATGCGTGTATCCGCCATGGCTGTTCTGGCACTCGACGCAGCAAGTCCTCATGAAGTTGACCAGGGTGGTGAAGATCCTCTGTGGAAGCGCCTGCCACTCAGCCTGCAGCATCTGGTAGAGGTGCTGGGCATCCCTGGGAGGGGGGTGGTTGCTCCTCACTTTGCGATCCAGCTCATCCCAGAGGTTCTCAATCGGGTTGAGATCGGGACTGCATGCTGGCCACTCCATTCTGTTGACTCCAGACTGCTGCAGGAAGTCGTTGACCACCCTTGCCCTGTGGGGGCGAGCGTTGTCATCCTGGTAGACAGCCGGCGGTCCCATCTGCTGCAGTGTAGGCACAGCCAGCGGTCGAAGGATCTCATCCCGGTATCGGAGGCCAGTCAGGTTACCCTGTACATGATACAAGGGTGTTCTGTGGTGAAGGCTGAAGGCCCCCCAGACCATTACAGAACCTCCACCAAAGGCCACCTTTTCTTGGACAGTGGCGTCAATAAAGCGTTCCCCTGGGCGCCTCCAGACCCTCAGTCGGCCGTCGTTGTGGTTCAGGGTGAAGCGTGATTCATCACTGAACAGGACCTGGGACCATTGCTGACGTGTCCACCTCACGTGACGTCTGCAGAAGGCGCGGCGTGCTGCCCTATGGGCTGGAGTTAAGCGTGGCCGTACAGCTGGGCGACGAGAACGGAGGTTAAACCCATGAAGGCGGTTCCGTATGGTCTGCTGGCTGATGTTGATGTTAGTAGCCACCCTCAGCTGCCTTCGAATGATGCTGGAAGAGGCTGTTCTTGTCTGCAGGGCTTGTCGTTCAATGAGACGATCTTCACGTGGAGTTGTCTTCTTCGGTCGACCAGATCTGCGTCTTTCATGGACCCTCCCAGTGGCTGTGAAGCGTTGAATCAGTCTGACAATGACCGAGATGGACACCTGAAGTCGCCTGGCCACTTCTCGCTTGGGAACACCATCTTGGAACCATGCAACAGCTCGTCCCCTATCCAACTCGCTCAATTTTCGTCGTGGAGGCATTGTCAAATCAGGCCTAATACTGGTGGTATGTCTTCTTATAAAGCCAAGCAAGAGACAGCATCTCACACATAAACAGCAGTGCTTGCACGTGCATAATGGTTTTTCCATCTGGCTTGTGCAATGTGTTCATGCAGAACGATCCAAAACAAGGTCCTTTTTCGCAAGTTTCCGCTTTTTCTTTTGCTGCCAAGCTCAGTAATAGAGAATCACGTGCAATGTTTCCACTAACACAACATCGCCCACTTACAGATGAACAAGAATTCATAACAATTTGGCTTGACTGAGAAATAAATAACAGGAGCGAACGGAGTTTATTGCGCACCTGTTTTCTCATAGTGATCCTTAACTTTTTGTGAGTAGTGTATAAAAAAAACTATTCAGTTACGTGGTGTTTTGATGCCTTTTTATGTAGTTACGTGCTGTTTTGATGCCTTTTTATGTATGTGTACAGCCGACACATTCCGATTTCGGAGTACCTCGGCGATGCTGCGAGGGGACTTTGCAGCCGCTCGGCGTTGCACTTGTTGTTGTTGTCGTTGTTGTTGTTGTCGTTGTTGTTGTTGTTGTTGTTGTTGATGATGATGAAGATGATGATGAAGATGATGATGATGATGTTGATAATGATGATGATGATGATGATGATGATGATTGTGGTGTTTCGTTGTTGTTGTTGTTGATGATGATGATGATGATGATGATGATGATGATGATGATGATGATGATGATGATGATGATGATGATGATAATTGTGATGCTTCGTTGTTGTTCCTGTGGCTGGTGGTTCGTTCGTGCATGGTTGGTTTGCTGTTCTTGTTGTTTATTGATTGTTCTTGTTGATATCGCTACTTTTGTTTGTTGATGATTTTTTCTTGGGCTAGAAATAAAATAATGTTAGTTTTATTAGTGTCTTGATGACGTTACTACTGTTTTCTTTGTTAA
>CM065702.1:20949597-20966913 GCA_017654935.2 Phymorhynchus buccinoides | reverse complement strand
ATACAGATCGAAAGAGAAATGACCATGGCAGAGGCGAGACGAAAGAGCAATCCCCTAGGCGGATCTCACGATCACGACACGGCACCATCCCGTCGCCTTTTAGTTATGCCGGAGTCGGAGAAGTAGGAAGACATAGATGATTGAAGACCGCAGTCTAACCATATGCAAGTTGCTCTTGTGAGCGAGCTCGTGTATGCAGAATATTTAACAAGGAAAAAGAAGGCTTGTGGTCGGGAATTTTGCAACCACATCGTTACCCACGGGCTATCGTTAAACCGTACTCTTACTAAATGCGTTTCCTGTATTCTAATTTTCTCCTTTGACCTCCGAAATCGGGGGGGGAATATGTCGGCTGCACGCGGCGGGGAGAACCAGTAAAATGAAAAACCGAAGAATACTACCTTACCATTTTATGGCCCATATGGTTTCCTTGGAACGCAAGAAAGAAGAAGAAGACGCGATTTGGATCCGAGACCTGACAAAACCAGAGTTGGGTCTCAAACGAGCAGCGTGAGAGCTACCCCACCGTCGCTGTTCGGCCCGAATATCGGACAGCAAACTCCCACTCAACACCCCCAAAAACACCCCCCCCAAAAACCACACCAACTAACCCTGCGCAGTCATGAAGTCAGCAAAACACCAGAACATACTCGCCCACCAGGAACTGAGAGCGGTTACGTGTGGAAGGCGTGTGGTACGGAGACATTAAGTCCACCTGGTACTCCTCCGTCCACGTAAACGACGGCTCCTGGGAAACCAAAGGAGGAGAAGAAAACAAATCAAGGTAGTAGGGGATTTGGAAAAGTCAACAAGAAGGCTGAAAAGCGGGGGTCTAGGGGCCTTTGTGGCCCCTAGTAAGGGTCCAGTGGGTACCGCCAAAGATTGCTAAAAGGGTAAGCGGACTACTTAAGAGCTCGGAGAACCGGTGCTGAAGAGTTATCGTTCGTGGGACGTACACTCTTCACAGTGAAGGCATCCAAAAACTCAGACTGGAACTTGAAGGAGAATCAACTGGCCTATCGACGTGTAAAATGTGTCCTGTTAAAAGGGGGACATAAACAGTGTTCGGTCCTCACTACTCAGATAGGGAAAAGAGACCGGATAGCTTATCTTCCCTGGAAATCTTGGTACGCGAAAGCTTGTTTTGAGTAATTGAAGCCGTTCTTCACTCCGTATAGAATAAAACAGCGTTAGAATGGCTAAATTTAGTAATTTCTTTGTGTTTTTTCGGTGGACATACTTTTGTCAGCGGTTGAAAAGCAATGTCATTTTGGCAGAAATTGCTGTTGGCGGACAATTCCATCCCTGAAATCGCTGTGCGGAAAATTAAAGTGTGTATCTGTACGACATCGCTCACAGGAGAAGAAAACAAAACAAAACAAAATTCGGTTCAATTTCAGGTCAAAAACATCAAATTTTATTGTTTTGTGCATCTATGGCATTATGCCCTTAAATGGGTGAAAAGGACGTATGTGTCTGTTTTTCAGTTTTCACTGGTCCTCCCAGCTGCGTTCAGTCAAACACATTCCGATTCGGTTGGGGAGGCAGCTTTGTTCATATGGCATCATGTCGGTGATTTAGATTGCACATTGCTGTTTTGCAGCTTTGTAGATGATGCGACGTGCCCTGATCAACCGGTAAGCCCAACATAACCTTAGTGAATTGCCAGGCGGAGAAATTTATCATTATAAAATATGAAAACAATAAATCAATCAATCAAATAATTTATTGTCCTTTAAAAACAGTGCATAAAGGAAATTTGGCTTACTGTCACTAGACAAACAAACAACAGACAAGTACAGTGAAGGCTGATCAGGACACAAAAACATACCCTATTTTACGGAATAGAGGCGCACCACCCACCATTTTACACAAAATTCAGATTCTGTAGTGAAAGGATGATCATGACACAAAACATTACCCTCATTTTACGGACAGAGGCGCCACCCCCCACATTTACACAAATTCAGATTCTGTAGTGAAAGGACGATCATTACACAAAACATTACCCTATTTTACGGACTAGAGGCGCACCCCCCACATTTTACACAAAATTCAGATTCTGTAGTGAAAGGACGATCATGACACAAAACATTACCCTATTTTACGGACTAGAGGCGCACCCCCCACATTTTACACAAAATTCCGATTCGTAGTGAAAAAGGATGAGTCATACACAAAAACATTACCTTTTTACGCGACTATAGGTTTCACCCCCCACATTTACACAAATTCACTATTCTGTAGTTAACAGGACGCTCATGAACAAATCATACCATATTTTACGGTCTCGAGGCGCACCCCCCCATTTTCACAAAATTACAGATTTCTGTGAGTGACAGGATGATCATGACACAAAAAATTACCCATGATTTTACGGGTACCACAATGCGCAACCCCGCCCCCATTTTACTTACAAATTCAGATTCTGAAGATTCAGATTCTTTAGTGAAAGGATGATCATGACACAAAACATTACGCATATTTTACGGACTACTAGAGTCTGGCGCCCCCCGCCTAATTTTACACAAAATTCAGATTCTGTAGTGAAAGGACGATCATGACACAAAACATTACCCTATTTTACGGACTAGAGGCGCACCCCCCACATTTTACACAAAAATAAGATTTTGTTATTTTGTAAATTCAGATTCTGTTATTATGGCTTTTCTTAATCACATTATAAAGCGTCGTAAGGGATCTAATCTAGAGAAAAATGATCGCCTTGTAGTCCGTAAAATATGGTAATATTATATTTACATTGTACAATAATAATAATAAAATAAAGCTTCTATAGCGCTCTTCGATAATGATAAAAATCATCCCCATAGCGCTTTACACAATATATACGAGAGAAAACAATCAAGAAGTCAAAAAAAAAAGACAGGATGAAGTAAGTATTAAAAAAATATTTTTTAAATGCTCACGCCGTTCATCCCCACCCATCACCCTTTTTTCACATACACATTATAGACACCATTTTTAAAAAAAGCAACATTTTGAAAGAAGCATAAAAAAGAATTATATTAATTATTATAAACATTATGTTAATTATTTAAATTATAAACATATTAATTATGAAGACTAATTGATGGAACTAAAATTAAATCAATTAAATATTTTTCGTCAACATCAATACCTCATGGAAACCAGCAACGGTCCCCGCCCCGTATTCCGACACCAGCACGGGTTTGTCCGTGTACTTGGCGTGCCAAGAGTCAAGGTCACTGGACAACTGCCGATGGACGACCTCCGTGTGACCCGTGTCGCTGTACCAGCCGTAGTAACGGTTGATGCTGATCACGTCCACAAATGGAACCTGGGAGAGGAGAAGAGGAATTAAAAAAGCGTAAAAAATATAATGAATAATAATAATAATCAATAAAGCTTAAACAGCTCTCTTTGATGAATGTGTCTGGTCAATCCTCTGAGCGCTTTAACTAAGGCGAGAAGAAAACATTATTACAAAACATTAAGAAGCATAACAATGATAATTTAAGCAACAATTTAACACTTTAAAGTAAGGGATTAAAGAAGCTCATCGGGGGGACGGGGGGCAGAGGACGCCTTAGTTAGTTAGGCAGCTGGCACGATGGGGAGCGGCAGAATGTCTCATCTGCGCTCATAATTGACAGGATAACCTGTCTGCTGAGCGATCGAAGATGAAGAAGAGGAAAAAGAAGAAACCATACAACTGAGTACTCACCACTTTGTCGTCATTGGAGTGCTTATCACAATTGAAGGTGATGGGTCGCCTGGAAATGTCCACCGAGCGTGTGTAGTTTATTACCTCCCTGTTGGAAAACATCAGTCCAGTGAAAAAGTGTGTGTGTGTGTGTGTGTGTGTTGTGTGTGTGTGTGTGGTGTGTGTGAGTGATGTGTGAGTGTGTGTGTGTGTGAAGTGTGTGTGTGTGTGTGTGTGTATGTGTGAGTGTGTGTGTTGTGTGTGTGTTTGTGTGGTGTGTGTGTGTGTGCATGTGCGCGTGCGTATGTGTGTGTGTGTGTGTTTGTGTGAGTGTGTGTGTTGTGTATGTGTGTGTGTGTGAGTGTGGTGTGTGTGAGTGTGTGTGTTTTTTTTTGTGTGTGTGGTGTGTGTGTGTTGTGTGTGTTTGTGTGTGTGTGTGTGTTTGTGTGTGTGTGGTGTGTATGTGTGAGTGGTAGTGTGTGTGTGTGTGTGTTTGTGTGAGTGTGTGGTTAGTGTGTGTGTTTGTGTGTTTGTGTGCATGCCCCCCGGTTGTGTATGTAATGTGGTGTGTTGCGTGTGTGTGCGTGTGCGTGTGCGTGTGCGTGTGTGTGTGGATTATGTCAATGTCTGAGAACTAACTATTTCTTAGATTTTTGTTTTGTCATGGCGAACCAGCCCTCCCTCTCCGCTCTCCCCCCACCCTTCTTTTTTTAAATATAGAAAATGAATGTATTGTCACGAAGGTGAACATCAAGAATAATTCATGCTTTAAAGACACACTAATGCGCCATGATTAAATTGCTTGTTTTTTTCTTCAGCTTTTTTTTCTGGGTAGCTGTGACCCACATACAAATGCCCCCAACTTCAAATTGAGGCTGCTCTTTAAAATGATGTTTCGTTTTTAATTGGGGGCATTTGTATGGGAGTCAAACCTGGTGAGAAAAACAAGGATTTCTTACCCAGCTATAAGAGAGAAAACATCCGTGAAACCCCGTGATTTTTGACACGTGATCTGGTGGGTCTTTAAGCACAACAACGACACAGACACACAAATACTTGTACACATGCTTCCCTACCTCACTTGAAATACGATACATCAATGGATAAAGCAGAGTCTCAGTTCGTTGGCTACACACACACACACACGCACACACACTGAAATTCAACCATCCGGTACAATCACTCCATACTCACTTGAAATACGATACATCAATGGGAGAAAAACAGAGGTGAGTTCGTTGGCGACAGACCACATGATAACAGAGGGCCTGTTCTTGTTCTCTCTGTTTCTCTCTATTCTCACAAACACACACTTTATACTCACTTGAAATATGGCACAGCAATGAGCAAACCAGAGGCAGGTTCGTTGGCCACAGACCACATAACAGAGGGCCTGTTCTTGTTCTCTCTGTTTCTCTCTTTCTCACACACACACACTTTATACTCACTTGAAATATGGCACAGCAATGAGCAAACCAGAGGCAGGTTCGTTGGCCACAGACCAAATAACAGAGGGCCTGTTCTTGTTCTCAGTCTCTCTTTCTCTCTCACACACACACACACTTTATACTCACTTGAAATATGGCACAGCAATGAGCAAACCAGAGGCAGGTTCGTTGGCGACAGACCACATAACAGAGGGCCTGTTCTTGTTCTCTCTCTCTCTCTCTTTCTCTCTCACACACACACACAACTTTATACTCACCTTGAAATATGGCACAGCAATGAGCAAACCAGAGGCAGGGTTCGTTGGCGACAGACCACATGATGACAGAGGGCCTGTTCTGTTCTCTCTCTTCTCTCTCCTCTCTCTCTCTCTCTCCTCACACACATGCACGCAACACACACTATACTCACTTGAAATATGGCACAGCATACGAATATCGTAAATCAGAGGCAGGTTCGTTGGCCACAGACCACATGATAACGGAGGGCCTGTTCTTGTCTCGTCGAATCAGCTCCCACATCACCTCCTTGTAGATGGGCCAGAGAGACAGGGCCAAAGTTCTTAGCGCTAAAAAAATACACACACAAAAACAACAAAAATATAAAGGGTTAAAGGCCAACTACTCACTAATGGGGTTAAAAGTCACAACTAGCTCACTGGAAGTAAGGTTCGGCTAAAGGCGAACTAGAGACGGGTGCATTGGCTACGGACCACACGATAAGTAGTAGTAGTTAGTAATTAGGACAAAAGAAGTAAGAATGTGCGGCCCTTTTAAGCCCTTTCTCGTTAAACGGATAACGGAGGGCCTGTTCTTGTCTCCCCGGGCGAATCAGCTCCCACATCACTTCCTTGTGGTGGGCGAGCGAGACAGGGGCAAAGTTCTTAGCGCTGCAAACAGCAAAAATATAAAGGGGGTTAAACGCTCACTTTAAAAGGTTCAACGAAGAATGGAATATACGCCCCATCGACTGTCTGGGACCCTTACCAGCCAACAGGACATCGACAGATTGGAGGCAAGTCCAGCGGCGCGCTGCTCGCTACACTACAGCCACACCTCCAGCATCTCAGTGACGATAGAATACTAACAGGTCTGTGTATTGGTGGGTACACCCCCCCCCCCCCCTTGAAATCGTAGAGATTGTAAAGAAATCATGTCATGCTCGCATCATTGTTTGCGTCATTTTGAGGGGTGCGCAACCCCCTTTGTTACTCTAGATCAACATGGCTGGCCCTCACTGCAGCAGCTTCGCCACACCAAAAGGCTGGCAATGTTGTACAAGCTCAGGGCTTCTGATCTTTTCCCCTGATTTTGAAAGACCCCCCAACGGCACGTGTCACATTCCCTCTTATGCTAGGAAGATTTCTTACGATTTTTCTACCAGCTATAAGAGGGAAACACATGAAAAACCGTGATTTTGACACATGAATATAGGATGTTCCGTTTGGGTCTTTAAGGGCGGTACAACTCATGTTTAGAATTTTACCACAACGGTTGGTTATTTTCATCCCCCAGTGCAAATTTTTCAGGGGTAGAGAGACAGAAAAGGGAAAAACATGAGAGGAAGTTCCATCGCCTGCGTATAAATCCCCTAACGCCCACCTGGTTCGAGTGGCGCAACTTGAGCTTTCAACGATTCGAGGCAGCTTTCTGATTACACGTGATCCAGTTACTGAATTTTAAGATCTAGCCTAGACTGCTCTGTGTTTGTGGACACACACAAAGGTCCTAACAGATAACGACTTGACAAACATACGGATACATTTCACACAAGCGCACCTGATAAGTAACGGTTGTGTGCACTCACGCGTCATCCATTTTAATGCGTCATCTCACACCCTAAATGAGATTTTAAAGGGTAAATCTCACGCACACATTTTCAGATTCTAGCGATGGCGATTTTTTGAGAGCTTCTACGTGCACACAAAATACGCAAACAAATACGACACAATATGTACGTTTTCAGAAGCCCGGAAGCTGGAAAGAAGGGTGACATAAACCGTATGGACTCCCTGAAAACAAAAGCTCACTCCACCACACAACACGACAGCAGCCACGGCCAGCTTTCTCCAATCCGCATGCAAACCTCCACCAAAGCGACCTCAGCAGGACATTGTGTCTCCTCACTGGTGTGTTGCCTCTTGACTCACATACATGGGTAGGTGCTCCTGGGAAATTTCAAAAATCCTGCCCAAGGCCGACCTACGAATGGAAAAATCTATTTTAACGTTCCTCCGATATCTGGAAGCAGACACATATCGGGACAATCAGTAGTCGCAGATAGAACAGATGGTACGGGATACAATCCTGGAAGCAATGTCCGCCCGGATGCAGCTGCAACAACAGGAAAGTCCCCCAATTTACTAACATTTACAGATGATAGTGCTGAATGTCATTTTTTTTATAAAGGCCCGCACCCCCTTTGTTAACCAACTTGACTTTAAACAATCCTAATCTAAATATGCTAAAGGTCGTCCACGAAATAGGACTTTCTAGTCATTGCATTGTAAAATATTTATCTCAGTATCTCATGTTCTTTTTATATTCGCTACACATGCGAGACAACACGAGACAAAAACGTTAATAAATATGAAATTCGTTGCTTCTCAAAGTCTCATAAATCTAGCTTGGCACGCCCGCAGCCTCTAGGCAATAATAAAAAAAATTCTGCATTTGAGGACATCCTGAATAGCAGGAGCATCCACGTATCTATCATAGATCTGATCCTCCTGGACAGCTGGTTTCGGATTCCACAAATTAACAAAGCTGTGAGTCCGGACTCTCAATGAGCGGCATGAAAAGAACGCCGATGTGCGACCCCCAAATATAAGTGTCACGGGGACTGCTCTATTGACACTTTTTCAAAAAAGAGCTATTGCTAGTTATTTTTGGCTGCTAGTTAACCAGTCGATGACGGCATATCTGTATTTGTCATTGTGTGGTCCATTGCCGTTGCATGCCTAGCAGTTGCAACAGAGGTGCGGAAAGTCTTGGTCTCCAGCCTCTGAGTCTTGTTGAAATCTTTTGTCAGATACTTTGCACTTTGTGTATTATGGCTAAGCACGAATCTTAGTGTGTCATAGGTACAGGCTTATTTGTTTTTTTTGCACCGCTTCTATCGCCGTGCTTTTTTTGCTCGCAGTGACGTAACTCAAAATAGGAGATCTTAGATGTGCAGGAGTAGAAACTTAATTTGTGGCAAGTTTTATCGTCTATCTATGCTGTTAGATCTGGGGTGTGTTATTTTGTTCTGTTGCTGAGAGCAACGCTAAATGAAGAGGAAATGACGTATTTTGACAGGCATTGTTCCAATCTGTTGAGATTTCCATGCATCATGGCATGTATAGGTTGGCTGACTTACGTGTGAATAGGATGTCTTGCATCGATATTGTAGCTGTATATCTTGATGGTAATCTTTAGTGGCTCTTATCGATGACGTTTATTTTTTCACAGTCCAAGCCCTAAATGTTCCTGCCTCTCTCTAAATAGACTAAACCCATCAATACAAATCAAAATACAGCAGAAACCAATCCGAGGTTATAATGGGAAAATCGAAGGTGAAGATCGGAGTGGACTTTGTGAGCGGAATACATATGCCACTAAACTCTATGATCCGAAACTCGGCATCATAAGAAAACATTCGCTACCCGGTTTCTTTCCTTATAGTTCAAATTGAATGGGTGAAAAGAGTCTCCTGCGATGAAATAGAAGAAAGAAAGGGAAAGACAAACCCAAAGCAAAAAAAAAAACATCCAAACGAACGGAGAAAACATCCTTTTTTCTAAGTCTAGAGTTGCACATATGATTCTTGGAATAATATAACATCAAAATAGTCTACTAAGAATAAGATTTCGAAGGTGCAGTATGACAACAAACTTATCTAAGAATACCTTTTTTTTTGGTCTTTTTACTGTTATCATGAAGCGTAAACCTTCACCGGCAGTTGTACTAAATTATTACCATTTACTGTCAAACCCATGCGGAAATTTTCATCGATCCGTTTGCTTTTGTTTATGCCTGATTTTTGTCCAGCAGCAGTTCAGTTATCTTACAATTTTTAGATTCTATATACGGGAAATGGATTGCCTTGTTTCCCTCAGTTGCCATTGCTGCTGAAAATGTAAGGATAAGGACAATCCCTCCTCTACCACCAACACAAAAGTACAAGCACTCATATTTTTTCTTCTGATCAACTATTTATTTTGCACAGAATACTAAAGCAAAAGTATCTCAATAAAGGAACAAAAACAACTGCACTATAGTCTTGTACATCACAGTAACCTGTACTGTTTAGAATGTCTGTGACACAAATGGTTTGATGTAAACTTTCCCTTTTTGGAACGACTTCAATTTCTTCGTAAACATCCTTTCAGTTCAGTGTCAACTCCCTTTTAACCCTCTTGTGTCCGGACGCTCTGTGCTCTCTATCACCTCTGAAATCCTAACCCAAGGGACGTCACTCCGTACAAAAGGGGGGGTAGCATCAGAAAAATAATAAAATAAAATAATTATGCCCTAGCAGATTTTGTGTGTTTTTTTGTTTTTAATGTGTTGCCGAGATGTCTGTCTGATATGCAAAATGAATTTCAAGATGTTATGGGGATGCATGGCTCCACAAAAAAAATCAAAATGTCAAAGTGTATTCGCAAACTGCATTCATTAGTCATTCACTGCCTACTTTTGCAAACTGTTGAAGCCTAAGACGACTGAAATGGAAATGTAGACCAAAATCATTCACTTACCCTTTCACTTCACGATCTTATAATTCTTATCTTTCACAAAAAAAGGAATTTTCATCGCTTTCATCACTCAGTAGATGCAATAACGACTCATCATCCATGATGCAAAAGTCGGGAAAATGCTGATGTCAGTAACACGACTTCAAAAATTCGTATCGATCGAACAAAAACAAGTTCGCTGCCGAAATAGGTCAGAGTACATTCCTTACTCATCTCTTCGTGATTTCATAAGTCCCATCTTTCACAAAAATGCGAATATTCATCGCTTTCCTCAGTCAATGGACGCCATAACTGTTCGTCATCCATATTGGAAAAATCGCGAAAATGCCGAAGTCGGTCACTAATTTTCAAAAATTCATATCTTCCAAACCAATCGGCCTAGAAGCCATTGTAAGCAACAGGGCGGAAGTGTAATCTATAGCGAAAGCGAGGCTGAAGCGCCCACGTGACTTCCATGTGATAGAAACAAAATGGAAGCGCCCAAACCGGCCACGTGAATCCGTACGTTCCCGAACGTTCTCGGCATTTATCGATCCAATTTTTTTCTGAACGTTCGCATAAGGGGTTACTTCACACTAGCAGCTTACGTAATTAGGTAATACGCACAGGCAGAAGACAGCACAGCAATTTTGTTTCTTCTCAGGCAACAAGGCTTAGTGTGCGCCAACCTTACACCTTCACAGCAGCTGACTAAAGTATGTAGCAAACATCACAGCAGAGACGCACAGCAACTTTTGTTTCTCATCAAACGAGGCCATTAGTGTGGCACCTTAACCTTCACAGCAGCTACATAAATTAGGTACTACTCACAGCAGAGACAGCAGCAATTTTGTTTTCTCAGGCAAACGAGCCATTAGTGGGCACCTAACCTTCCAGCAGCTACATAATTATGTTACACGACTCACATCCAGCGTCTCGTGCCTGCCAGGGCCATGATGTAAACGGTTTTTCCGTGATGGGCACTGTGTCGGAGTACCTTGACCGTGCGAATGCCAAACGGGCTGACTGGTATGTCCCCTGACACATTCCCTGTCAACAAACACCATAGTTAACGCAATTTATTGACTGTCACACGCCCTCCCCCGAAGTCGGAGTGTGGCTGCCCACTTGGACGTGGTAATCAAAAACGGGTCACATATTGTGTATGATGTATATTATGGAAAAATCCACCAAGCAACCTCCCCATCTATATACTTACTATTAACAAGCAAAGGCAGAGAAACTTTTTTTTCTGTTTTATTTTCATCTTTATTTACGGTAGATCACTCGTTTATTTTCATGAATTTGTCTCTAGACATATATAATTATTTTCGTTTGTAAATGTATGAAGAAGGAATCAAATGTTTAATACCAAAAAACCGGGTCACACACGTAATCACATCTCATCCCCTAGCTGATGCAGTTCCATACCATAGTGTTCAGTTTTCGCTTCAGTCTGTTGGCGATGATTTCCGCGGAGTCTATTTAGCCAGGGTATACACAACTGTCACACCAGTTTGTCTTTATCGACCCAAAACGCAACTCTAATAGTTAATTTCGACCGTAACTCATTCATTGTATAGTTTTTTTATTTTTGCTCATTTGTTGCAGTCTTGTTCTCACCATTCTTCAGTGTCCGTCTCATCTCCCTGTCAATACAGTAAGTGCAGATGCGTCCATGCTGCTGTTACGCTGACTTAAAAACATAGTCCGTCCCCAGCTGTCCGTCTTCAGCTGGATAAATTCCTTTGTAACAGTGCTTGAAAAAAGGGCGGAGCAACGGACCAAGTAAGGCATAAAGATAGCAGATGTCGGTAAACAACTAGGGAAAAGTCGATAGATTTACAACAAGTTACAGCATATTAGAATTTCCAGAACGTTTGGGTTAACTATTTATGTGTATTAAATACTCGCCCGGGGAGGGGGGAAGAATGAAACCCCAGAACAACAAACATACTACTGAGAGCTAGTATGCCGAATGTATGGATTCTAGACCCTACAGCTTATAACGTGTTTAACTATGTTAGTTTTTTTCCCCTGCACTTATCTGTAACATAGCACACACAGATTATGCAACTAACGCACACCATAACTCAATTAAACAAAAAAATACTTTTGTTTTCCCCTCGTTTCGATTATTCAATCCAATCTCCGCCCTATGAGGCTGTGAATCCCACAATGGATGGAGTTGTGGCGCCCTCAGAGGGGCCGTCTCTCACAGGCTGGCTCCGAGAACGAAGACATAACTGTCTTCAGTGAGTAGTATTAGCAGTTGAAATCAGAACAGGACATCGCACTGACGCCACCAAGCTGACTCAGCAGTAGTGCGTGTCGCATCTGGGTGGTTTTGCCTCACTGACGGCCTAACATAGCTCCGCTCTTCCCCTTGGACTGCTGTTTCGGATTCTTCCGATCTGACAACCACAACGTCGGGACGATGCTGTGAGTAGGGACATCGAGATAGAGCGGTGTTAAGTAATGGCCCAATAAGGTGGCAGAGGCGGTTATACAATTCGCCGCTGCCTCAATTCCGTGTGAGTGACTCCGGGTTCGAATCCAGCCTCACCCTTTCGTTCTAGTTCGACGTGGAATAAACCGAACTGAATGTGAGTCCTTCAGATGGCGGACTTGAGCTACAGTCTGACATGTGCGCTTTACGCACAAATAAAAATCCCAGAGTTTGATGACCCCCCACCCCCTCTACCACAAAAACATAGTATATAATCTATCGGGGTGGACTATACATTTGCAGTGACATGGATCTCCCGGACTTTCTCTGTGACTAGAATGTACGGTGAAATTCACAAACTTGTGTCTCAATTTTTTTGGGGTTTCAGTAAATACAAAGTCAGCTCTCTAATTTTTCCCAGCCGCTTCCCCCAAAAGCTCTTATCTTTACGACTTTCTATGCTGGTAAACAAGGTTTTGTAAATAGAAGAAAAACTCAGTCCCAATCTCAGGATGATACCTAAGGATAAAATACTTGTATCTTCGTACTCTTTCTTACAGTATATCTAAAACATTGAAAAGTAATGTAACAATTCAGGGGCCTAAACTTGCAATGTCTTGACACTAACCATATTCATCATAAATATACTTTGGTAAACGCGTTCATTTTACAAAGTATTTTTCGTTGTGTCAAACTACCAATAGGAATAACGAGTTTTGTGCTTATCATCGACGATATTCCTAATCGCAAATAGAAGAAAGAACAGACCAAGATAACATAAAGAAAGAAAAAAAGAAACCGCGTCTGTTCACCTTGAGGGTGTACATTTGTCCGGGGTCCTTGGGGTCCATGTTACCATGGTCCCCACAGACTGGCCTGGTGGATGCGATGGTGTCCTGGAGGACCACCACCACCCCTACCAGCCCCAACCCACCCGTCCTGTCACTCAAAACACTCACCCATCCTCTGGGGGCTTCTTGCCTGCAGGGGGTAACCCCCTGGGATACGCTGTCACTTCACTATACCTTCGGACTCCCAAAACAAGTTTCTAACTGATATGTACTTTGCAAATTTTGAAAAGTTTAAGAAATTACACCGCCCAATGGAGAAACGTTCTTGAGAACGCTGAAGCATTTCCACAGCCGGCCTCCAGCATTTGTCTTGCCCCCTTGCTGCAATAGAACCTGCTCTTTCAGTATTTGTGCCCTCTCTAGGCCCCAGAGGGTTGTATGATACCTGAGGACCTACTCTTCCCACAGATCCTCGCGTGTAGGGGTAGGCCATATGATAAATAAAAGTCAAAATCCCATCAGTTTCTGTTTAAATTGTACCATACTTTAGCGTACTATAAGGCGATACTCTTTCCTCAAGACCTGGACCCTTACATCCTTAGAGTTACAAGGTGACTGATAATACTAGTTAACGAAACTAATTCTATCTTAATCTTTAATTTCGTGTTAATTTATGAGGGGTGGCCTATAAATCAGGTGCGCCTTGTAGTCCGTAAAAATAACGGTAGTATTTAGCAGAAAGTAATTAGAGCAAATCTGATTTTTGTGGCTTATAATCCGTGTGCTTAATATCCGAAAATATGGTAAATGTATATATATTAAACATTGGGCGTTGGATGCGGTCTGGTTTTCTGAGTGGGTGTCTTTTGCCGTGGGCTCTGCGTCCATGAACCAAATGGACTGTAAAACCATGGGTATCATTCTCGCAATTACTTCTTTGCTGTGATCATATTCGATGTGTCACCAAGCCTTGATTAGCTATGTACCTTGTCTATACTTAATGGAGTCCCGTGTGTGCCTGCCCCCCGTAAACCAACACAGACTTCCAAGGATGGGTAGGGCTTGCTCTCGTGTTGATTAGGACGGGCGTGGCTGTGCATTCTCTGGGTCCCCTATCATCGCATCTTCGGTGTTTTCTATTTCATATATATACAGTGGAGCTACTCTTGACACAAAATTCAGGGACAAAGATTTGTTGTGTGTGTTAACCATTATTTGTGTTAGCATACTCAACAAATTTGTTCGTTGGGGGCAAGAACGTGAGAACTGAAGTCCTGCTACTGACGAGCAGATACAGCGATTCAGACGACACACTTTGTGCTATAGTACTCGAGAACTGCGCATGTTGACGATTCATACTTTCTGGACTTCCAACTTCGCCGACTACACATCACAGATATGAAACTTTGTGGTGGATTTTTGCATAAAGTTTGTAACAGTTCGAGATATTAACATCTAATTTTCACAGAAGTGCTCCTCCCCTAGTTTTTTCTTCTGAAATCGTCTATTTATTGTCATCTTAGACAAGGGTGTGTGTTGTGATTAGATGATGATTATAAGTATGACTAGAGATTGCTAATTACCATCAGTGCCCTGTCATGCGATTAGTTATCGTAATATTGTCAGCACGGTGACAGAGGGGTGTGTATATATAGCGTATACTTGTGATCGCTGATGATGGATGATGATGATGATTATCATTCATTTGATAGGATTGTGTCTCTAGCGACCATCAGTGCCCTGTAATAGGCAGTAAGTTTTCAGTTAATAATTTCACGTAGACAGAGGGTGTGGTATAGAGTCTACATTGTGATGGATGATGAGGATGATGATGATTATTATTAATCATTATGACTATGATTGATCCCATGCATGCCCTACCATCGCCGTGGTTTCGTAATATTGTCCACGTAGACATAGTGCAGTGGTGTAGATGGATATGATTTTCATAATGACTATGGCTTGCTATTCATTCCATCCGTGCCCGGTATGGGCAGTAGT
This sequence comes from Phymorhynchus buccinoides, assembly GCA_017654935.2. Taxonomy (NCBI): domain Eukaryota; kingdom Metazoa; phylum Mollusca; class Gastropoda; order Neogastropoda; family Raphitomidae; genus Phymorhynchus; species Phymorhynchus buccinoides. Next base: position 20,951,824 of record CM065702.1, on the reverse strand, counting down.
TTATCAATATTAGTCCATAAGCAGTGCCCTACATAGGCAGTAGTTAGCGTAATATTGTCCCCTGGTAAGACATGCCCTGCTATAATTTCAGTATTTATCGTAATAATTGCGTCCACAATAGACAGTGCCCTAATAGCAGTATTTGTATCGTATATTTGTCGCATCGTAGAAACAATCGCCCTACATAGCATTAGTTTTATCGTAATATTGTTCGCCACATAGGACAGTGCCCTACATAGCAGTAAGTTATCGTAATATTCCTCCACCAACAATTAGAAAAAGCACGTGCCCTGCATAGCAGCAGTATCGTAATATTGTCCATGTAACGTGCCCTACATAGAGTACCTATTATCGTAATATTGTCGCACATAGTGGCACTGTAGTAGGAGTCAGTAGTTATCATAATATTGTCACCATGTGACATGCCCTGTATAGTTCATGTAGTTACCGTAATAATTGATCCCAATAGCATGTCCTACGAGGCAGTAGTTATCGTAATACTTTTGTCCACATATAGACAGTGTCCCTACATAGCATAGTTTACATTTCGTAAGCATTGTCCCATAGACAGTGCCCTGCAATCGCGAGCATTATCGGATATTGTACCATGTAGACAGTGCCCTCACATACGTAGTTATGCGTATATTGTCCACTGTAGACAGTGCCTCTACATAGCAGTAGTTATCGTACATAACTGTTTCAGGTAGACATTGGTGCCTGCTTAGCATATTTTTTTTTCGTATACTGTTCATGTAAGACAGTGCCCCTGAATAGCGCAGTAGTTATCGTTCTGTTCACAACTAGACAACAGTAGCCTGACATGCGAGTAGTTATTCGTAATACTGTCCGCGTAGACAGTGACTGCATAGCAGACTTTTATCGTATACTGTCACAGTGACAGTGCCCTGCATTAGCAGTAAGTTATCGTAATATTGTCCACGTAGACACCGAGGGGTGTGTGTAGAGGTACACCACGTGATGAATGATGATGATGATGATGTCGATTGATGATGATGATTATCCATTCTCACCATTCCAGTGCCCCCTGCATAGCAGTAGTTATCGTAATATTGTCCCACATCGACGGGTGTGTGTGTGTGCATAGAGTACGCATGATTATTGGTGATGATAGATGATATGATGACTATCATTATCATTCGTGCAGTGCCACATTTGTATGTTCGGTGACAATGGTGATGTCATCCACTGTACCATGATGCGTATTGTAAAGGTACACATGAGGCTTGTGGATTGCCGCGTAGTTGAAGATTCCCATCTGCAGGTTCTGCAACAAATATCCTGCGGGTATCTGAAAACCCAATCATTAATCAATGGACCTGTCAAATAATTCACCCAAACCATCCTGTACAAAGTAACCAGGGGGTATCGAGAAGAAAAAAACAATCAATCATCAGAGTGGAGTATCTGGAAAAAAAACACCCAGAAATAACATCTAGATAAACTACTTCTTTTTTTTGCACACCATTCACGTAAAACACGAAAAATTATTTACTTTTGAAAGGTTCAATGACGATTAAAAAATCCATTCGACTTTTACAGGTGGATAATGATGACTACTTCAAAATGAAAGTATTTGAGGATTTGCTGAAATTTTTTTGGAAGCGAACAGCCATGCAATGTAAAAATTACAAAAAATGTACGGTGTCTCTGCCAGCTCATTTTATAAATGAGCATGTGAGACTTTTAGATTTCATAGAGTACCCGTAACTTTTCTATAATATCATTCGCTCTGCTGTGTATCAGGCGATAGGGCAATTTTCAAGAAAAATCAAAAAAACTTAAAGTAAAAGCGCCCTCAAATCCCGTTTTAAGGCGATACCACCTCGCAAAAGTAAAGTCGAACGTTTGAAGCCTGTACACGTCCTGTGCACGCTTACCGCCCTGGCCATTACTGCCGGTGCATAAACGAGAGTTGGACTCCCTTCTCAAATAATTGAAACCTTCCGTTTTTTGCGACTTCCTTGTTGTGGTTTTGGATTTTTCTTTGCGAAACTGGTAGAATTATGGCATTTTAAAGCTCTACAATGAGTCTTTTTACATCCAATCAAGGTTATGGCTCTGTTGGAGCGGTATCGTCTTCGGACGTTAATAGGATTTTGCAGCTTTTACGTGAGTATTCTTCTATCGGTGACGTCTTACCCTTTCGATAGCTTGTGCCTCACAGTAGACTGTAATGAGTACGGCAATCATTGCCTCTCTTCCACGA
>CM065702.1:20933273-20949097 GCA_017654935.2 Phymorhynchus buccinoides | reverse complement strand
AACTTCATGACCTCTATAAGCAGCAAAATGCATCTTCTCAAATTCTCATAATCCGACGACGCTGGCTCCAGGCAATAAAAAAAAAATCCTGAACTTCAGGACATCCTGAAAGCAGGAGCATCCATGTATTATATATATAAGTAAGCAAACAAACGATCAATCGTGGTGACGAAAACATACAATTCCCATTCCAATGATTTAAATAGAGAAGAAGCTGAGACTTTGGCAGACAATGAGGCTTTATACCAAAAATTCTCTGCTCTTGTCTCGTGCCCTGAGATGCGAATGCCCCCTACTTAAGATTATCGCCTTTGCCTGTCAGGAACTATATAGAATAATTATATAGCCACAGAAAATTCTCTGCCCCCGTCTCGTGCCCTGAGATGCGAATGCCCTCTACATAAGATTATCGCCTTTGCCTGTCAGGAACTATATAGTATAATTATATAGCCACAGAAAATTCTCTGCCCCCGTCTCGTGCCCTGAGATGCGAATGCCCCCTACTTAAGATTATCGCCCTTGCCTGTCAGGAACTATATAGTATAATTATATAGCCACAGAAAATTCTCTGCCCCTGTCTCGTGCCCTGAGATGCGAACGCCCCCTACTTAAGATTATCGCCTTTGCCTGTCAGGAACAATATAGTATAATCATATAGCCACAGAAAATTCTCTGCCCCTGTCTCGTGCACTGAGATGCGAACGCCCCCTACTTAAGATTATCGCCACTGCCTGTCAGGAACTAGTAGTAGATAGCCACAGAAAATTATTTGCTCCTGACTCGTCACCAGGGGGCATCGGCACTTCGGGCCTAAAATTATCGCCCTTTCGTGTCAGCATAGAGTAGCATGAGGCAGGCTAAATATTATCTTTTGTATCGCTGTACTGGTACCAAGCTTGTAGAAAACAATACGTTAGAACTTCGATCAGCTACTGTAGACGACTAGATCGCTTACAGAGAGCACTGGCTACAGTAAGAACTTGACGACTGAATTATATCTTTTGTTCTTTTTTTCAGACACTCTCATTGGTCGAGTTTTTAAAAGTTTTTTTTTTAAAGCAATCAACATTTCCCTTGCAACCTTCTTTCCTTTTCTCTCTTTCTTTCTTCTTCTTCTGCGTTCCCAGGCCGTAAGGCCATAATGGGTAAGGTATGTGCATATGTGTCCGGTTTTCAGTTTTCACTGGTCTCCCCGCTGCATACAGCTGACACATTCCAATTTCGGGGGAGCTCAAAGCAGAAAATGATTTGAAGATTTTTTTTTTTTAAAGGCAGGAGAATGGGCCGACAAGTCAGAAAGATAGTAGATGACAGATAGCAAAGGGAAAAGGCAGAGTCAAAGAGAGTGACAGATTAGAGGAAGTCACAAGCGCAGAACTTCCAGACAGGGGAGGAACTATTTGTACAAAAGACACCCCCCCCCCCCCCCCACACACACACCCAACCCAACCCCAGTATCCCCACAAGGAGGGAGAGACTCATGGAGGAGGACAGGGTCATCTAACTCCCCGTATGGAGGTATGAGGCATCCACCCACTGCCTGCGGCCTCTCTTTCCTTCATGCCCACCTGCTCACAAGGCACTCTCGATTTCCTCAGACTCTGACTTCGACTCGGCAGTTTTATGCCTTGGTGGCGGTGCCGCCGCTGCGGCGCCCTGTTGTTTGTGACAGTGCCTAACGCCAGTAACGGTGGTGAGGGGGAAGAACTGGGTGTGAAGGGGACTACTCTCCGCGCCTACCAACAAATCTAGCCCTGCCTCCATCATAGAGAGGAATCTGAAAGCACACACAACACCACAGAGTGTGTTACTTTTTTTAATCTCCATATTTTTCTTCATGTAAAGCGCGGTGAGTCCAGCTGTGTCAGGAGAATAGCGCTATAGAAGATTTATTTATTATTTATTATTATTATTATCCGACTGTCTTTTCAGAACTACACCCCAGTCAACTAGAGATTTTCCTAACAGTACAAAAGATAGGGCCTTCAAAGTCATGGGGATCAGTTTGTTCTGGGGAGCTTTCGGTGGACGCGTCTTGGTGGCACCCTCGGAGGAGGACCTCACTCACGCTGGCTCCGCGACTAAGACATTACTGTCGTCAGTAGGGGGCTTAGTAGGCGGTGTTTCTGCATATGTTAGCACAGATCAGGCTCTACTGAACTCTGCCGTAGTGACTCGGCAGCAGTGCAGTGTCTCCTCAGTTGGTTACCTCCTGACGGCCTAACACAGATTCGCTCCCCTTGGACTGCTGGTTTCGGATTCCGCGACCTGACAAGCCAGGGTGTGGCTGCGAGTTGGGATTCGGAATGACTGCCATGGGAGTAACGCCAGAAAATGGGCACAGCCAAAAAAAAAAAAAAAAAAAAAAAAAATCATCCGGAAGAAGAGTCATGGTCTCTTTAAGTTTCTATAAAGAACATGGTAACCTAATTGAATCTTCTTAAAATGTTATCACACCAATATGTTATTTACTCAGTCCAATCCTCTGAAAACCACGGCATAAAAGGAACATCAAGGCCCTAGACGGAAGAGGGACAACATTGAAACGAGTTCCGAACACCACCGAAAAAGGCTTACTACAGTGAGCAATCACTTTAAAATGCTATTTAACAGAAAAGATAACACTGGGGGGAAAAAAGGCAAAACCTCTGACCAGAGAAGCCAATCCTCTGTCAGTAATTCTTAATCCCCTGAAATTTGCAGATCCTCCGACAAATTCTGATGCCTAACAAACCCATGTTATGCTGGACAGTTAAAAAGCTGTTTTTCAGCCTAGCCTGAACGCCATGAAGGCACAACATCAACATGGTCCACTGAACCACACTCTCGATCATGTTGCTTAGCCTAGCCGGTACACCAAAGCAGATCACACACCCGCGTCACACTGGACAGAAAGGAGACCTCGGGGCAGTGGGTGGATGCCTCATGCCTCATTACAGGGAGCTAGATGACCCTGCCCCCTCCACGAGTCTCGCCCCATAGGAAAACCTTTGTTGATTCTAGCCTCGGGGCAGTGGGTGGATGCCTCATGCCTCATTACAGGGAGCTGGATGACCCCGCCCCCTCCACGAGTCTCGCCCCGTAGGGAAACCTTTGTTGATCCTAGCCTTGGGGCAGTGGGTGGATGCCTCATGCCTCATTATAGGGAGCTGGACGACCCCGCCCCCTCCACGAGTCTCTCCCCGTAGGGAAACCTTTGTTGATCCTAGCCTCGGGGCAGTGGGTGGATGCCTCATGCCTCCTTACAGGGAGCTGGATGACCCCGCCCCCTCCACGAGTCTCGCCCCGTAGGGAAACCTTTGTTGATCCTAGCCTCGGGGCAGTGGGTGGATGCCTCATGCCTCATTACAGGGAGCTGGACGACCCCGCCCCTTCCACGAGTCTCTCCCCGTAGGGAAACCTTTGTTGATTCTAGCCTCGGGGCAGTGGGTGGATGCCTCATGCCTCATTACAGGGAGCTGGACGACCCCGCCCCTTCCACGAGTCTCTCCCCGTAGGGAAACCTTTGTTGATCCTAGCCTCGGGGCAGTGGGTGGATGCCTCATGCCTCCTTACAGGGAGCTGGATGACCCCGCCCCCTCCACGAGTCTCGCCCCGTAGGGAAACCTTTGTTGATCCTAGCCTCGGGGCAGTGGGTGGATGCCTCATGCCTCCTTACAGGGAGCTGGATGACCCCGCCCCCTCCACGAGTCTCGCCCCGTAGGGAAACCTTTGTTGATCCTAGCCTTGGGGCAGTGGGTGGATGTCTCATGCCTCATTACAGGGAGCTGGACGACCCCACCCCCTCCACGAGTCTCGCCCCGTAGGGAAACCTTTGTTGATTCTAGCCTTGGGGCAGTGGGTGGATGCCTCATGCCTCCTTACAGGGAGCTAGATGACCCTGCCCCCTCCACGAGTCTCGCCCCATAGGAAAACCTTTGTTGATCCTAACGACTCTCTCCCCGTAGGAAAACCTTTGTTGATTCTAGCCTCGGGGCAGTGGGTGGATGCCTCATGCCTCCTTACAGGGAGCTGGATGACCCTGCCCCTTCCACGACTCTCTCCCCGTAGTAGAGATACCAGGGGTCTTTCAGTACAAAAAGTTCCCCCCATCTTTAATTTTAACCAGATCAAACACACTTTACTTTGATTGTTTTTTAGGGTGGGTGGGAGGGCATCCCCAATGTTCCGGTTGAGTTTAATATGACAAAGAGAAGAAAGAAGACACACACAAAAGGATAATACAAGTAGAAGGAAACACTCACAATCTACCTCTAGATCCTTTCTCTCATAAAAACCAAGTCTATACACAAAGTACCATATTTTTCGGACTATAAGGCACACACCCCAAATTTTGTACAGACAAACCCCTATTTTACGACCCTCTGTTAAGCGACCACCTCTCATTTGAGACCGGATTTGTTGGCACGGATGCATTTTACTATGTAAACGACCTCTCTTAGACGACTTCCTCTAAAACGCGACTTACGACCGCCATTTTGTTGGTTTTTACGACCGTTGTTGTCGTCTGCATAGACTTCGAGCAAAGGGAAACAACCACGGTCAAGGGCCTGAAAGCGGAGTCGCTTCCCTTGTTGTAGAAAAGATGGCAGAAAGCGTAGGAAAAGCACGAAAACCACTGACTTTGAAAAAGAAAACCACTGACTTTGGACGAGAGTGGAGGTGATTAACAGAAGTCGGCAAAGTGAAACTGTATATTCTAATACATCGATTTCACAATCCTATGGAGTTGGAAAGACTCAAATCCAGTTTTAATATGCCATTGTATGTGTGCATGAAGAAGAGAGTATGAACTGTGCTGAACTTTTTCTTTCTACGGCTGCCAGTGAAAACCTCCGTCATACGACCCCTCCAATTTACGACCGATTTTTCCGGACATTTTGGAAGTCTTAAAATAGAGGTTTGTCTTACCAAAAAACTCAGATTTTGTTACTACATTTTCTTACTATATAATATTATCCATCATATTACAAGGCGCAGGCGTCTCAAACCTGGGGACAACAAGTATCGCCTAACAGTACGAAAAACATGGTACCAGTTATGACACAGCTCTTGATACTCAAACTGTGAAAGTAACAGAACAGACACAACACAAACACAGGGGAACAACAAAAAACATTCAACAAGCAGGTACTTTAACACCCCTCCCTCAAAAAACACCGAGGACAAGCAAGCACTTTCATCCATTAAATAATCCATAGTCATGTGTTGCCTTTCAATTTACAGTTTCCGTTTACCGTATTTTCCCACACACAGAGACCGCAGCGCCTTATAATATGACTGATAATGTAGTAAGAAAAAATACTTTGGTAACATAAATCTTTGCAGTAAGTGTTACAATTTGGGGGGTGCGCCTTATAATATGACTGATAATGCAGTAAGAAAATACGGTAACACAATCTTTGTGTTACATTTGGGGGGTGCGCGTATATATGACTAATAATGCAGTAAGAAAATACGGTAACACAATCTTTGTGTTACATTTGGGGGGTGCGCCTTATAATATATGACTAATAATGCAGTAAGAAAATACGGTAACACAATCTTTGTGTTACATTTGGGGGGTGCGCCTTATAATATGACTGATAATGCAGTAAGAAAATACGGTAACACAATCTTTGTGTTACATTTGGGGGGTGCGCCTTATAATATGACTAATAATGCAGTAAGAAAATACGGTAACACAATCTTTGTGTTACATTTGGGGGGTGCGCCTTATAATATGACTAATAATGCAGTAAGAAAATACGGTAACACAATCTTTGTGTTACATTTGGGGGGTGCGCCTTATAATATGACTAATAATGCAGTAAGAAAATACGGTAACACAATCTTTGTGTTACATTTGGGGGGTGTGCGACTAATAATGCAGTAAGAAAATATGACTAATAATGCAGTAAGAAAATACGGTAACACAATCTTTGTGTTACATTGGGGGGTGCGGGGGTAAGAAAATACGGTAACACAATCTTTGTGTTACATTATAATATGACTAATAATGCAGTAAGAAAATACGGTAACACAATCATTTGGGGGGTGCGCCTTATAATATGACTAATAATGCAGTAAGAAAATACGGTAACACAAACATTTGGGGGGTGCGCCTTTATATGACTAATAATGCAGTAAGAAAATACGGTAACACAATCTTTGTGTTACATTTGGGGGGTGCGCCTTATAATATGACTAATAATGCAGTAAGAAAATACGGTAACACAATCTTTGTGTTACATTTGGGGGGTGCGCCTTATAATATGACTAATAATGCAGTAAGAAAATACGGTAACACAATCTTTGTGTTACATTTGGGGGGTGCGCCTTATAATATGACTAATAATGCAGTAAGAAAATACGGTAACACAATCTTTGTGTTACATTTGGGGGGTGCGCCTTATAATATGACTGATAATGTAGTAAGAAAATACGGTAACACAATCTTTGTGTTACATTTGGGGGGTGCGCCTTATAATATGACTGATAATGTAGTAAGAAAAACGGTAACACAATCTTTGTGTTACATTTGGGGGGTGCGCCTTATAATATGACTGATAATGTAGTAAGAAAATACGGTAACACAATCTTTGTGTTACATTTGGGGGGTGCGCCTTATAATATGACTGATAATGTAGTAAGAAAATACGGTAACACAATCTTTGTGTTACATTTGGGGGGTGCGCCTTATAATATGACTGATAATGTAGTAAGAAAATACGGTAACACAATCTTTGTGTTACATTTGGGGGGTGCGCCTTATAATATGACTGATAATGTAGTAAGAAAATACGGTAACACAATCTTTGTGTTACATTTGGGGGTGCGCCTTATAATATGACTGATAATGTAGTAAGAAAATACGGTAACACAATCTGAATTTTGTGTTACATTTGGGGGGTGCGCCTTATAATATGACTAATAATGTAGTAAGAAAATACGGTAACACAATCTTTGTGTTACATTTGGGGGGTGCGCTTATATATGACTAATAATGCAGTAAGAAAATACGGTAACACAATCTTTGTGTTACATTTGGGGGGTGCGCGCGCCTAAGAAAATACGGTAATAACACATCTTTGTGGGGGGTGTAATATGACTAATAATGTAGTAAGAAAATACGGTAACACAATCTTTGTGTTACATTTGGGGGGTGCGCGTTATATGACTAATAATGCAGTAAGAAAATACGGTAACACAATCTTTGTGTTACATTTGGGGGGTGCGCCTTATAATATGACTAATAATGTAGTAAGAAAATACGGTAACACAATCTTTGTGTTACATTTGGGGGGTGCGCCTTATAATATGACTGATAATGCAGTAAGAAAATACGGTAACACAATCTTTGTGTTACATTTGGGGTGTGCGCGTTATATGACTAATAATGCAGTAAGAAAATACGGTAACACAATCTGAATTTTGTGTTATATTTGGGGGGTGCGCCTTAGAATCAGGTGCGCCTTACGCATAGTCCGAAAAATATGGTAATTCAAAGTTGCTAACACATTGACAAAGCTTGATCAAAATCCTAGTTTTAAGTTCAGTTGCACACAGATTAATTAACAAACCAACGACTGCCAGCAAAAGCATAAACCAATTTTGAGTTCCAAGGTAACAAAAGAATGTGCCGTCTAACCACAATTACACACTCAAAGACATTGAATTTCAGCGGTGCATGCCTAAAACAGGAACATGGATGCAACTGGAGAAAATCAAAAAACATGCAAGGCAGAGCCCCTGTTGGGGGGTCAGGGGGGCAACGCGCCCCTGAAGCTGAAGAAAAAGCAAAATCATACTCAATTTGAAGCTTATTCCAGGCTTGTAAAGTGAGAATTGAACACTGTTTTCCCCTTGAACTCTCAATCAATTTTTTTTTGTGGTAAATGTTTTGAAAAACAGACGCTGCCTCGTATTCGAGGCAAGGTTGCATCCATGCAGGAAACATAGAATCGCACGCACTACTACACATCCACGGAACATCATCAGCTAGGAAAGGGGAAGGAAACTGAATAAACAGAGTCCACTGAACACAGCAAGGTGGAGGGGATGAAAAACAAAAAAGACGAAGGGTGTGATGGGTACTAATCATACCCTGCGATGAGCGGAGCTTAGAAGTTTAAAGGAGGAAGATCCAGATTGTCCAAAAGCTGCTGAAAGCTAGAGAGAGAGAGAGAGAGAGAGAGAGAAGAAAGTGAGAACAGTGCCACAAAGGCAAGACACCACAAGTTAGAGACACACAAACGTGAACACAGATACATTCAAATCACATTTTGTCAACTTTACCCACCCTGGAAATCTCTCTTCATCCCTCTCTCTCCCCACAACCCCTCACCCACCATGCATTAAATTTTTTCTTCGCCTTATTTCTCTCCGATCCTTTCTGAAATCCATTCCAAAACATGATCACGATTATCAGTATGGTCACCGACTTTGAATAAAACTTGTTTAAAACCATCAGTATGATCGTCATGATCATGATTATCATCACCGCAGTCATTCTTTTGTGTGGTCTGGTCAACTTTCATCTTTTTGCAGTTTTATTTGTGATCTACTGAAGATGAAACCAGCCACAAATGTTAATTGTCTGCGTCGTTTCATTTTGTCCAATAAAATGAAAAGAAACAAAATATGCATACCATTGTTTAGTGTGTTTGTAATTTGACCACAAGGCTACTAGTTCCTTTCTCCCTTAACTCCGTGGAGTCATGGGGGCGCCACAGCGAGGTCTTGTTCACCAGCTTCCTCCAGCTCTGCCGGTCGTGAGCCAGAGCCTGGGTTTCTGACAGTGATTTCCCTGTCCATTCTGCGATGTTATCAGACCACCGTTTCTTTTGTCTTCCCCTCCGTCTCCCTCCCTCAACAGTTCCCTGGAGGATCGGTTTGGCAAGGCCGCTGGATCTTGTTACATGGCCGTACCAGCGTAGTTTTCTTTTCTTTGCTGACGTCAGCAGATCTTCATACGGTCCAATGTGCTGTCTGATGGTTTGGCGCACTTGTTCATTGGTGATATGCTCCGTGCATCTGATGCTTAACAACTTGCGATAGCATCTCAAAAGCTACTAGTACAAGGCTCTAACAAAAAAAGCTAGCAGAGTTCTTAAGCATATGGAATGCTCAAAACATATCTACCCCAAATCACTTATAAAGACATTTCCAGTAATTGATTTCAACATCCCCTTCCCCCTTTCAAAGGAGTTGCAGAGAGAGAGTTTGCCTGCAAGCACGAGTGCACGCTCACAGAGACACACACCAACACACACACACACACCAACACACACACACACACCAACACACACCAAAACGCACACAGAGATTATAGACAAAACCTGAAAATATACAGTTTAAAAAAAAGGGAAATCAAGAAAGTACAAGGTTATTAGTGAAAAGGCCGTGAAAAAGAGGAATTAGAAAGAAAAGCACTTAGGTAGATGTTGAAAAGTAAAAAAAGAGAATGAGAGAGATAGAGCAAAAGAGAGAAAGACAGACAGGCAGCCAGGCACAGACAGACAGAAAAAGACTGTTACAAATCAACCATAGACAAAGAGGCAAGTATGAGACTGAGAGAGAAGAAAAATCACCTTCAAATATAGAGTAATACTCACAATTTTCTGATTCCCGATTCTTTTGGTCCAAAAACCTTCTCCTCCGGCTCTTTGTTGATTGGTCCGTAGACCGGCATATCCTCTCCCGCATACAGCGATTTGCTGCAGAAAAGAACACCCCCATCAGAGTTAGATCTAACCTTAAGTCATAAACAGCACAAGAGAGAGAGAGGAAAGGAATCAGGAAATAGACGTTAGGAAAACACAAACAATTTTGTCAAAACCTTTGCCTATGACGTGAATAATCGTGAAAATTTACCAACATATATGTCAAAACCTTTGTATAAATCGAAAACCAACGTTTGTTTAAAAAAATCTTTATCTTCATAAAACAACAACAACAAATGCACATGCATGCATACAAGCAAAAGAGAATCAACAAACGTTTGTCAAAAAACTGTGTCTGCATACGAAAACACGAAAATGTACATGTTCGCAGCAAACACGATTAACTGTATAAAGGAAGATAAACCAGCATTTATTAACCCTTTCACCACCAGCCATATTTCAGCCAAATATTTCCATTAAATTTACATGGGTAGAGAACAAAATCCATCTGCAGTATTGAGAATTTTTCTGTGACATTATATATAAAATAAGGTCTATCCTTACTTCCCAAAACTAAGACAATAGGGTCTTTGGATTATAGACCCCAATTTGATGCCTTTTAGTGACATAGGTGTTAAATCACTGTGGTGCTAAAATGCGACTTTGGCGGTGAAAGGGTTCAAACTTGTCTGTCTCCATAAAAAACATGAGCGTACTGGCGTGACCGATAGTGATTTGCAATAGCAAAGAAAATAGACCAAGATCTGTCTTAATCTACATAAAGTACCTGAGAGTGCAGGCATCAGAACAGTCTGAAGTCCAATCCTCTGAAAACCGCGGTAAAAGTGCTATCTAAGCCCTAGACTGAAGAGGGACAACATTGAAATGAATTTTGAAACACCACCAAAAAGGCTTTGTACAATGATAAATAACTTTAAAATGCTATATAACACAAAGGATAACACTCAATAAAAAGGCAAAACCTCTGACAAGAGAAGCCAGTCCTCTGTCAGAAATTCTTAATCCTCTGAAATCCTCTGACAATTCTGATGCCTGGAGTGCAGGTGTAAGTTTTTTATGTGGTGGCATTTGTATGCACAATATAGCATACAATCACAGGTGGTATGCAAGCATACAAACTTACAGACACAGTTACACACACACACACCAACACACAATCCTTCCATCCACCGCCTTTCTGGTCCATTCTCCAGCCTTTGTTCTAGAAATTCTTACAAAGATTTTCTCCAGCCGAAGACGGACATGCTGGGCTTAACTATTTCTTATTAGGCGCATAACGGCAGCATGACGCAAAAGCGCTCGTATGACAGGAAACTGTCTGAGCGACCGATGAAGAAAGAAAGAAGCAAGAAAGAGAGGACAGTAGATAGATAGGCACACAGATGGACAGAGAGAAAGGACAGAAAAGAAGAAGACACACGAAGAGAAAGATTTTAAAATAATTTAAAAAATAAAAAATAAAAAATAGAAGTAAAGTTTTCACCCTTATTGCATAACCATGCAACTGATGTGTGACGCTTTAGCAACCTAAAGGACACTATTTTAAGAATATCAGTATTGAATTGGAAATGCCAAAAAAGAAGAAGAAAACCCACGCATCCCCATGCAAAAGCTTGTACATGATACAAGTAAAAATATCAACAGTTACAGGCAAGCAAACTTGCATGCGCTTCACAAGACGTTAACACAAGTAAACAGCACAAACACATCACACGCTCACAAACAAAAGCAGAACCTTGAAATGCAAAGATACTTCTGTTTACATGCATGCAAAGATACACCATACAATGCTCCGACCGAAATGAAACAAAGGTGCGGAAGATACATTTACGAGAAAAGCGAAACAATTGTGACTTTTGAAAATCTCTATCAATCATCTTTTTCTACATCTATAGTCTATACTGCAGGGACGGTATTCACGTTGAGATAGCATGAGACTTAGCATGATGCTAACTTAGAAGCTCTCCCAATGTCCTATAGGATTTAATAGGACTTTTGGAAGAGCTTCTAAGTTAGCATCATGCTAAGTCTCATGCTATCTCGACATGAATACCGTCCCTGTTCAAGTGCTTATTAATAATACGGTTGAGCATGGGAACAAAAGAAACGCATTTAAATTGGCATAAATCGATATTTTTTCACCTACGAAACTGCAGCAAAAACTTCACAGATGCTAGAGAACGCTTTCTTAAGTCTTTCACCGCCAATGTCACATTTTTGCACCACAATGATTTAAGACCCGTATCATTAAAACTCTTGAAATCAGGGTCTGTTATTCAACAATATTGTGTTCCTAAATAAGGGTAGTAAGGATTGACCCTATTCTAAATGTTTCTCAGAGAAATCCCACAATATTGCAGACGGAATCTTTTCTGTAGCCAAATAAATTTAATGGACATTTTTGGCTCAAAGATGGCTGGCGGTGAAAGGGTTAATGAAGATATTTTCCCAACCCGAACCGAACCCCAAATGCCTGAATGAAGACTCATTAATGAAATGATTGCATCATCTGGGTACACATTTTAATGCACACTCAAGCAATCACGCATGCATGGTCAATAAAACTAAAAGCCATGCAAAAACATTTTTTTCTTTCTTCTTTCGCATTTAGATGCACAGATTGTATACTGCCCATGCTTTTTAACCAATATATTTCTCAGTCTGTGCACAACACACGCACACACACACACACATAAAACATATCCCAGAGAAACAAGCAGAATAACAGAGGAACCATTAGAGCGAATTAACAAAATGAAAGAGAGAAGGAGAATCATGAAAACACATTAATAAATCTTTTCCACTCAATGCACAGAAAACAGCACAGTATCGTGAACAGGATGAAATACTTTCACACTTTACATCCACTGATTATAGCACTTCAAGAACACATCCATGACACAACCACAAACAACACAAACTTAACAACACACTACACCATACTGTATAGACATATATCCACTGATAGTGTCCCATTACACATCTAGGACACGACAACACATAACACAAACTTAGCAACACACTACACCATACTGTATAGACATATATCCACTGATAGTGTCCCATTACACATCTAGGACACGACAACACATAACACAAACTTAGCAACACACTACACCATACTGTATAGACATATATCCACTGATAGTGTCCCGTTACACATCTAGGACACGACAACACATAACACAAACTTAGCAACACACTACACCATACTGTATAGACATATATCCACTGATAGTGTCCCATTACACATCTAGGACACGACAACACATAACACAAACTTAGCAACACACAACACTACAGTATACAGTACAGACATGTATCCACTGATAGTGTCCCGTTACACATCTATGACACGACAACACACAACACAAACTTAGCAACACAAAACACAATACTACAGTACACTGAACACATTGATAGTGTCCCATTACACATCCATGACACAACCACAAACAACACAAACTTAACAACACACAACACTACAGTACACTGAACAGATATATATCCACTGATAGTGTCCTATTACACATCAATGACACGACAACACACAACACAAACTTAACAACACACTACACTACAGTACACTGAACAGACATATTATTAATTGATATTCTCCCGTTACACATCAATGACACGACAACACACAACACAAACTTAACAACACACAACACTACAGTATACAGTACAGACATATTATTAATTGATAGTGTACCGCTACACATCTATGACAAGACACACAACATCCATTGATAGTTTTCCAATACAGATTTATGACACAATGACACACGACACAAGCTTATACACAGCTGGAGACTACACAGACATATATGTCTTCCTTCGTGGTCTTTTTGCGTTTTGTTTTTTTCACTTACTCTTCTTCATTCTCTTCCTCCTCTTCCTCCTCTCCCGATTCGCTTGAAAAAAAGAAAAAAAGGCACAGCACATAGGACAACGAGCAAACAATACAGCCAAGAGGGTACCAAAAAAAAAAAAAAAAAGTAAAGAAAAATGGTGTTAATAGCAAAGAAAGAATGTTAGGTGGGTAAAAACTGGACTGCAAAATAGCACACTAAACTACATGCGTTTTTTCTCCTATAGCTATAATAAAATACGCACTAATAAACTATAGTGTGGTTTTCATCTGTTCTAAGGTAATACAAATATAAATTTAAAAAAGATACTGTGCCTAAGGTTGACTTTAAGGTAAAACCTTTTTAAATGTGAAAAAATAAAAAGAGAACATTAAATAAAGAAGATGTAAAAAAAAACCAGCCAAATAAAAAAATTAGCCAAAAAATATATACTCAATTTGATAATAGTGAATGAAACAACTAGATTAAAATACTGAAATAGGTAAAAACTCATAAACACTTTGATTTGCTACATCAATAAAAATACATTTTTAAAAGTAGAAAAATCATGTACTAACTAATTCAATTGTGTATGTGCACACATGTGCTTATTCGAGTATCTACCTTGCACACACATACAAGCTTGCACACATACAGCACACACACACACACATGTGCATATACTCACACATGCATACACTTTCTCCTGTAAATGTTGCACACACAATCTCTCTCTCCTTCACACACACACACACACACATGTGCATATACTCACACATGCATACTTTCTTCTGTAAATGTTGCACACACAATCTCTCTCTCTCTCACACACACACACACACACATGTGCATATACGCACACATATACTTTCTTCTATAAATGTTGCACACACAACAATCTCTCTCTCTCTCTCTCTCTCTCTCTCTCTCACACACGTGCATATACGCACACATGCATACACTTTCTTCTATAAATGTTGCACACACAATCTCTCTCTCTCTCTGTCTCTCTCACACACACCCACACCCACAAGTAACTTCTCTTTCAACCATCATTATCTTCTGATTTGATTAGCTTTGGTTAAAAAAAAGAAATCAAATACACTAGGGTACATATATTAAACACAAGCAAGCCAGACATGAGATTAGCGTTTCTTGACATGCATGCCGAATATACGATTTAGTATCATTAATATATCACATATATAACAATATTAGTTGATATTTCCAGAGAAAAAAAATAAAACCAGCAAAAAAAGGCGATTATTAAACATGCATAAAATAAGCATCAGGTGTACCTATATATAACTCCAGTTATTTTACAGTGGATTTTCATTTTTTTTTTCAATGTGTATCAATGACACAAACAAATGACGTCCTTGGATACTTTTCCATAATATAATTTAACATTCATCTACCCCCCCCCCCCCCCCCTCCTTTTATCTTTTCAACTTGTACTGATTTAAAATTTTTTTATTTTTATAGGAAAACGTCCTTCAGAGAATATTCAGCATTAGTACCAAAATCCTTGTCATTTACAAGTAACATATAAAACACAAACGCACCATTATGCACATCCATGTACTCCCACACACGACCAAACACATTTTACACACACTTTTCACACTTTCATTGGTATCTAGAATCAATTGGACTACCGTAATTCCCGGACTATAAGCCGCAACTTTTTTTTACCCCCCCCCCCCCCTCCTCCTGCGGCTAGTACTGTGCCGCGGCCTAAACGTTACCGAAAGTGAAAGTAAACTCAACTCAGTGGCATCCTTGATTCAGACCTTTGATCTGTGGCCTTGTTCACGGTTGATGACAAAAGAATCACCTTGATTTCGGTATATTTTTCACAAAATGATGTCCCGACACTTTCGTTTTGGCAGTCAACACACCCGTGATCAACATTGACTCAACCGGAAGCGGACATCGTGCATCGCCATTTTCCCGCGGCTTATGCGTTATTTTTTAAAGATTTTTTGTTAAAAGTAGGGGGTTCGGACACGTGCGCACATCTTTTTCCTTCTTTGTTTCACTTATTTATGGATTGCGCACGGGTTTCCGCATGGAATATCCGCTTATGTGTGTACACGGCCTTAGACTCTCCCTGCCTCTGTTTCCATCTCTGACTGTCTCTCTCTCTCAAAAACTAATCCATAATCAATAATAATTTTAAAAAAACCAACAGCTTCAGACTTCTCTAAAAAAAACACCACATAAGCTTTCAATCCTGAGTGGCGATCTTCTCGTCCTCACTCACTCACTCATTCACTCACCGGGGTTTGTAGTGGTTGAGCTC
>CM065702.1:20878032-20932773 GCA_017654935.2 Phymorhynchus buccinoides | reverse complement strand
TAAAATTCTAGAAAAAACAACGATAAAGCTGCATTCAGTGTCTAGGCCGCAAGGGACTGAAAAATAAAAACGAACCTGAGAAGACAAGCATATGTACTCATGATCGAAAGCCACGGCGACTTCGACGGCCAGTGTTGCACTCGCACACAAACTATACATAACGGTACAGACCTAATTTTTGCCATAACGGACCTACTAAATACTGGATTCTGCACAACGACACAACACAACACAAAACATGACAAAGTAACGCACTGGCAGTTCATTTTCAGTCACAGTTTGCACACACAAATCTTTTACCGCGCATACAACTCGGCTGACAAAATGGCGCTGCGGACACCACAGATACGAAATCACGGCAAACGCTAATGCGCCAGCTGCTTTCATTTATCGGATTTTGTGAGTTGTTTGCATTCAGCGAGAGTTGTAGTGCACACACTAACGCCGATTTATCAGTCTGATAGCGGAAAGGAGCTGCTTTTCAACTTCTTTTTTGTAAAGTGAGACCATTGATTTCACTGAGTTCCAACTTATTGAATGAGACCGATCACCTAGTTTTGAACAACTTGGAAGTTGTCTTCGCATTTACATGTGCAGAGTTCGTAAAAATCGACACGATCGCGACTGTTTCAGTTCAAACTTTGATCATAAACTGTTCAGTGATGACACATGCATAAAATGAAATTTAGTGGTCAGATCGTGATTATCGCTGATTACATTCTTCAGTTTCGGCATGAAAACGGTTCGTTTTTACCGACATTGACGATGTCAACATGCACAGGCTGGAGTTGACGACCAGCCTAAAATACGGAAGGGGAAATATTCACAAATTAGCCGCAATCGTTGTTTTAGCCGCAGGGGTCAAAGTTGAAGAAAAAAGTAGCGGCTTATAGCCCGGAAAATACAGTAATTATTCGGTATTAAAGAGGATTTTAGGAATGTTCCACCATTCAAGAATGTGCCCTTTCGAACTGGAAGTAACCCTTCTTTTTCTTTTGTTGTTGTTGTTCGTCTTCATCTTTCTTTTTGTTTGTTTGTAAATGTTTGTTTGTTTTTGTCCGTGTTCCTGTTCTAGTTCTTGCACTTTTCTTGTTCTTTGTCAGCTTGTTATCTCTGATGATTGCCTCTTTCCTGTTGTGTCTCTGCTGCAGACCGAGGTAACGACAACTGGTTGATAAAGTATGACCCTGCCCCCACCACCACCCCGTCCACCCCTGGGGGGGACACTGGTCAAGATGAGGTGAGTACATCCACTGACAGCTTTTATCGCTGATTGCCATCACCCTGAAGATAAGGCCAAGAGATGATGACCAATGGATTTTCCACAGCAATGAAACAAATCAATTTAACTGTTTCACTACGTAGCACGCACATATGCGTGGTAGAAGCTTCCTCCGTTCAGTACGCAGCACGCACATATGTGTGATGACTTTGACTATGAACAGTGCATGTCTAAGTATGGTCTAAGGGAAAAAACTTCTTTAACTATATTCAGCAATCAGTTATCTGTCTTCTGAGTGCTTTCCCTTGAGCAAAACTGGTCTAAATTTGTCACAAGCAGCTTTTGAAAAGACTAACCGAAAACGCGGCCAATAGTGGCAAAGAGGCAAAAAACACTATCGGAACAAGATGGGTATGTTTGTATTCATGTACTTTTGGTGTGAAAATGGAAAAAAATAGTCAAAGAAACTTGACGTAGTTATAGCCAGGGACTTGTTCTGTCCAACAATACCAAACACACATTTGGTATGCAAACAAAGTAAGCAAAAGTAGAGATGAAAACTGCCGATTTTACTACGTCTGTGGTGAAAAGCTACTGGGAATTAGTACGGGGTGAAAGAGTTAAGCTTAGTCTTACATAATGGGCTATGACTGTCAAACTAAGAGGGGTTTCACAGTAGGTTTTTTTATGCTACAGCCTTAGGGGTTGTTGGCCTTTTGCTTTAGGGATCATCACCAACACTGATTGTCCTGAAGCTGACAGAGTGAGGATGTGTCTTGGACAACCTAGCCTTTCAGAAAGCACCGACTCTCAAATTAGGAGACATTGCGCACACCCTGTGATGCAGCCTTGGGGGTTGTTGGCCTTTTGCTTTAGGGATCATCACCAACGCTGATTGTCCTGAAGCTGACAGAGTGAGGATGTGTCTTGGGCAATCTGCTATGATAAATCGTTTTACAACCTAACCTTTCAGAAAGCACTGACTCTCAAGCTAGGAGACATTGCGCACACCCTGTGATGCAGCCTTGGGGATTGTTGTTTTGAAGTCGTCCCCAATGCTGACTTTTCTGAAAAGCCCTCTCTGCTGTGGCTGGAAAGGTTTGCCCCGCTTTCAACAACTTTCAGCCCAGTTCTTTTGACAGCTGTTGCTTCTTTTGCTGTCTGGTGGCATTATTTTAAATGGCTGGGACTAAGTCACTAACCTCTACTTCATGAAAGTAAGTCTGTGCTCTGTTTTATTTGAGGGGGAAAAACCTTCATAGGATTTGTTTGATAATATAATGCAGGGATATGCTTTCTGTGCGGGGTGGAATGGCACCTATGTATGCTGAAACATTGGATTGCTCTATCTGTTGAATTTAAGGATCTCACAGTGCTATTTTATTAGTGATGGTTTTTGATCAGTGGTGTGGTCAAAGAAGGGAGAGAATAAGCAACTGTTGACCCTTGGCTCAGAGAGGTTGCCTGGAGTGCATTAACTCCAT
Organism: Phymorhynchus buccinoides; assembly: GCA_017654935.2. Classification (NCBI taxonomy): domain Eukaryota; kingdom Metazoa; phylum Mollusca; class Gastropoda; order Neogastropoda; family Raphitomidae; genus Phymorhynchus; species Phymorhynchus buccinoides. The sequence goes on along the minus strand of CM065702.1, from coordinate 20,930,067 downwards.
TAATATCACTTGTTCAGCCAGCCAGTTTTCCAAGAAGGTAGGGGTTTTTTTCATATCAAGGGATTTTTATATACTTTGTTGATGATTTATTCTTTATCTTTAGATTTCAGTTTGTTGACTGTATTTTTGTTAGAGTAAAAGTGATAAATTGTGTTTATTTTTTGACATTCCGGAACTGAACCGGCAATGCAGTAGTGATTATTGTTTTACATTTATTTGTACCTGTGTTGAGGTTCAGCTGATTGATTATGTTTGGGCTTGATGAAAGTGACTTAGGACAAGCTGTAGAAATGGTAGGCAAAACTACTTCTTTTGTTATGGGGTCAGATTTCTGTGAAAGTGTTTGGGAAGGTTGATTTGAACTGTTTTCTGTTCGCAGGACTGGAGCATAGTGAATAATCCAGAAATTGCTGTGGCTGCCATCGACAATGGATTGGCCTTTCCCTACAAGCATCCTGATGAGTGGAGAGCCTGTAAGTAGTTGAAGTTTAATGTCAACAGAAATTGATCAAACTGAAATAATACGTTAAATCTGCATTGGGAGTGGACCATCATCCAAACTCCACCCACCCCCAATTTTTTTTTATTTAGCAAGAAAGCATGTGTTGTTAAATCCAATGAATTTTTTTTTCTGTCTTTAATTATTTTATCTGGGTGTCATTTACGCGAGGATGATCAAACTTATTGTTTTCCCCTTGGCTTAACTCCTTCACTGCTAAAGGAAAACTAATAAATTATTGATTTTCTTATTATAAAATTTAAAAGAGACCTGTTAGACTCAATCTGTGAAAATGGTCTAGACATATGTCTTTCCTGACTTGTCTAAGCCAAAAACCATCATTCCAGGGCTATGACATCATAAGATATGACCTCACCAATGATATCACACACCCCGTAGTAGACACTGGGTAGGCAGTGAAGGGGTTAACTCACTCGGGACTGGCCAAATGATTTCCCCTTGTTCTGTGGGGACTGGGCATTTGACTAGGTTCGTAAAATAATCACCCAAACCAAGTTATGAAGAGTTAGGCATCAATATTTTCAGAAAAGATTAGCAACACCATGCACTAAACGATCGTAAAATATCAGATTCCTTACCTTCGTCGTTTGTCTCCTATTGATGAAAACAGCTAACACATAGAAAGAAGGAAAATTTCACATTCCGATCTTTGACCCCCCTCTACAACCAAAGCTGAATGTAAAGTCTGCAATGATTGGTTGATTTCAAGAGAGGCAAGGTCAAAGCAAACTGAAAATAGGTTATGACTTCGCACCGGAAAGCTGGTTACACGCCAGAAATCAAAACCTCTTGAAAACTCTTATGAGCCGGAGCCTAAACGGTTGTGCGAGCCATGAGCCAGCTCCGGCTCATTCGCCCCGAGTGAGTTAAGGCTGTGTCAGACCAATTGACATAGGTTAGAACACCAAGGCTACATCAAAATGTTGTTATGCTATGCATAGTTATGCGGGGATTGTCTTTAGCCATGACAAGCTCCTAGCATAACATCATCAGTTTCCCAAATCCCCTGAAGTCGGAGTGTGGCTGTCCACATGGTGGGGTAATGAAAAATGGTCACACACTTGATGTTCTCATCCCTAGCTGATGCCCTTGTACCATAGTGTTCAAGTGCTTCGGCTGTTTGATGATCCCTGGAGTCTTCAAGTGCTTCGGACAAACTTATTTTGAAACCAGATGATCCCTGGAGTCTTTTAGCCACAACAACAATGACAAACTTATTGTTTTAAATCATTTAGACTGAACTTGATGACTTTTCACTGCAGCATTCAGTTACAAGTTATTCTTGCCACTGGGCACAGCTATTTATTTTGTGCTAAGTTATTTTAGATGTTATCTTTTGGGCCAGGTTGCCATAAACCTAAGGTGTGTTCATCCCTATGTTGTTTAAAATCTTCCCATTGAAATCGGTAACCCGAAAAATAACATCATCATGGTGGTTTCAAGCACTCAGATTTTCTTTTCTGAATCAAGAAAACAGTCAGTGGCTAGATTTGAAGACAACAATTCCAAGAAATAAACCCACTGTGTAGCCATTACTTCCACCCCCCTCTCTTTCTTCTTTTTTCTGATTCTGTCTGACTTGAGCCTGTCTTTCTTCTTTTTTTTCTCCCAATTGTTCGACCGCCTGCATTGTTTTTCATCCATATCTTTGCAGTATTAAAGAAATTGTGTTCAGGTCTTGAACCCTTTATGTTCATATTCTGATCGCTTCTCAGCCTCTTGGCTAAGACAGTGATTCAGGAACATAAATTTTTGTTTATACCCTGGTTGGTTTGTTCAGCCCGTCGTACATGGCGAAAGCCGATACGCGACGTTAAACTGAACTTCCCGTCCTGAACCATACAATTCTAGAGGTTTTATATTTTTTGTGTTTCATTTAACTGCCAGAGAAATATTGAGAAATTCGGGAGCAACCCGAATTTCACAGAGACGCCTCTGTGACTATAAAGTACCTAATACCTAATACCCAGAGAGACCTGCTAGACTCAATCTGAGAAAATGGTCTAGAGATATATCTTTTCTGACTTGTCTAAAACAAAAAACTAGCATTCCAGGATTATGCCATCAAAAGTTATGACATCATCAATTACATCACCCACCCGGTAATAGACGTGGACCAGGCAGGGAAGTTGTTAATTGACTGAGGCCTTTGTTTCAGATCCTTACCACTGGGCGTGGTTGCCCCAAGCCAAAGTGCCCTTTTCTCCTGAAATCCGTGAGCAGGTCCTGCCACTCCTGAGTGACATGAACTTTGTGCAGGACCTCTGTGACGATCTGCATGAGTTGTTTAAGGTATGCATGTGTATGCCTTTTCTTCTGCCTCCTCTTTGCTAAGGTGTTTTTCCGTTTTCTGATCTAGGACCCTTACTGTGCTGTGATATTGATTTGCGGTTTTGCTGTAGACGTACGTCTATGGTTTTGTTTTCTTCTTATCCATGCATGTGTTTTTAACTTCAATAATGAGGTATTCTTCTGTGGGGGAGTATTTTTTAAATTTTATTTTTTAAAGATAATGATGTAAATGAACCATGTTTGCTGTTTATGTTTAGGTCATGTTGTAAATAAAACATGTATGTGTTTGCCATTTATGTTTATCAGACCTGTTTACTCTACTCTTTTCGAGTAGTATTCTACTCAATTTGGACCTCTACTACTCTTCAAAACTGAAAATAATGCTCTTTAATTCTTGATTACTACTCATTTTCAGTGAACATTATTTGATGGTTTAATGAATAAAACTACACATTTTGCACCCAAACTACTCGTTTCAGCTGTCCAGACTACTCAAGACTTGTGTAGGGAGTAAACAGGTCTGGTTTATGCTCTGACACAAGAAGGACATTCTCTTTAAAAAAAAAAGAAAAAAAAAGGAAATGGATTTAACATGTTCATTTTTTATAATCATTGATTGATTGACTGATTGCATTTGCATTGAGCGTGGCTCTTATACTCTGTGTGCAGAATGACAAGGGATTTGACTCCAGTACCTTTGAGAAGCAAATGTCCGTCATGAGAGGCCAGGTGGGTGCTTTTTAATGAATGAATTAAAGTCAAGTTTAACGTCCCCTCAGCCACAAAGAGCACATGTGGGATGAACCATCAACCAACCATCATTAGGCCTACTTTCTTTTTTGTTTTTTCGTTGCTGTCTCATCTTCTGGGCCGTACAGTGGCGTTGCTCCCACGCCGCTCATTCTGAGTCATTAGGCCTACTTTCATGGAATCAACAATCAGCTGTTTAACTCTTCTACTACCAAGTATTATCTTCTGGACTCTATTCTCACACACACACTCCCCTCCCCCCATATTAGTTTCACTGTGTGTTGACTGCAATGTGTACGTCAGCTTTGTTGAGAGAGAGAGAGAGAGAGAGAGAGAGAGAGAGTGTGTGTGTGTGTGTTGATGCTTTGTTCAAATGATTGTATTTTGTATTGTGTTTTTTTGGGTGGGGTGAGTGGTGGTGATGGTAACGGTGTGTGTGTGTGTGTGTGTGTGTGTGTATGTGCCGGTACGTGCGTGTATGTGTGGGTGGGGTGTGTATGTGTATGCCTATTTGCATGTGCGTGAGCGATTATTTCGTTTTGTTGTTGAATTTGTTGCTTCTTAATTTTTGTTGTTGTTAAGCGCATAGAGCTCCACATTGGTGGAGGAATGCGCTATATAAATGATTCACTATTATTATTATTATTATTATTACTATTACTTTAGACCGTTTACCGTTGCACAAGTAATTTTTGCCGCTGCACTGATTTTCGCACACACTCACTTTAAAAATTCATTAAAAAAAATACTCGCTCGAATCATCACTAAATTTACCTGTGTCGATCTGCTGCTGCAAACCCAAGATCGTTTTTCAACACTTTCGATGCTCTTTTTGATTCGCCTAAGTTCAGATTCTGCCACTTTTTTCACAGTAAATACTTCGTCGGCACTATCGCCATCTTGTAGAGGTTCACGCCAAAAGTTGTCAGTTTCCATCATCGAAAACGCGACGAAAATCGATTGAAAATTACAAAATTTAGCCTACAAATGAAGATGGCGGAAGGTTGTGCTTTCCCTGAGCGAACTGCGCATGTCACGGAAATAAAGGATGTGATGTCACTTGATATAAATAGCGCAAAGTGGGACACCGGGGTTTCCCTAGTATCTGGCGGTCAAACCCGCCCGTGGCTAGCAACGGTATACGGTAAACCGGCGGGTCAACCCGCCGACGGTAGTAGAAGAGTTAATGAATTCCACCATTGTGATGCAGGGGAACCTCAATGTTACAATTTCATAGTTTACACAAGTCATGGAACAAAAAATTTCAATCCTTAAAAACTGGAATGGCTTTTGTGTGTGTGTGTGTGGCTAAAATAGGACTTGAAATACATACAGCAAAGGTTAAAAAACCCTAGATTTTTCAAAGTTTGGTAAGCATATTCATGGTCTCAAGTGAACCAGATTCAGCTGTCATAAAAACAAAAATAAGTGACAAGTGGATAAAAGATTATGGGAAGCAAATTCAAACATGTTCAGTGGCTCAGTCTGTTTTAGTGTGGATTTCATTCATTTAATTATGGACTTTGAATGCAAATTGATTGTCGTAAATTGTAAAATATTCTCTTATCTGTTTAGTTGCGGTAATAATTTCAAATGTACACTTTTAAAAATCTTGCCACATATGACTGCAAAATACAAGAGAGCATTTCATGGCTTGTTTCCCGAATGTTGAAGGGTAAGACATTGAGTTATTTTTCTCTCAGTTTCCAGAGGCATTCCCATAACTGTGTCAAGACCGTGGTGCTTTTTTTCTCCTTAATTTTCCGTTTTGCTCATTTCATCCCTTGATGATGTGTTACCCCGTGGGGATACCTGGGGGGTCTTACGTACAAATAGTTCCCCACCTTCTGGAAGTTCTGTGCTTGTAACTTCCTCTAATCTGTCACTCTCTTTGACTCTGCCTTTTTCCTTGCTTTGTGTCATCTACTATCTTTCTGACTTTTTGGCCCATTCTCCTGCCTTTTTTCAAAGAAAATCTTCCATATAGTTTTCTCCTTTGAGCTCCTCCAAAATCGAAATGTATCGGCTGAATGCAGCGAGGACACCAGTGAAAACTGGAAAACCGACACCGTACCCATTGTGGTCTTATGGCCTGGGAACGCAAAAGAAGAAGAAGAAGCTGATGTGTGGGTGCAGATTATTATTCATTATTTCTCTGCTCATTTCATGCCTTGATGCGGTGTAGCTGCAGATTATTATTCATTATTTCTCTGCTCATTTCATCCTGTGATGCGGTGTAGCTGCAGATTATTATTCATTATTTCTCTGTGCTCATTTCATCCTGTGTTGCGGTGTAGCTGCAGATTATTATTCATTATTTCTCTGTGCTCATTTCATCCTGTGATGCGGTGTAGCTGCAGATTATTATTCATTATTTCTCTGTGCTCATTTCATCCCGTGATGCGGTGTAGCTGCAGATTATTATTCATTATTTCTCTGTGCTCATTTCATCCTGTGATGCGGTGTAGCTGCAGATTATTATTCATTATTTCTCTGTGCTCATTTCATCCTTTGATGCGGTGTAGCTGCAGATTACTATTCATTATTTCTCTGTGCTCATTTCATCCTTTGATGCGGTGTAGCTGCAGATTACTATTCATTATTTCTCTGTGCTCATTTCATCCTGTGATGCGGTGTAGCTGCAGATTATTATTCATTATTTCTCTGTGCTCATTTCATCCTGTGATGCGGTGTAGCTGCTGATTATTATTCATTATTTCTCTGCTCATTTCATCCTGTGATGCGGTGTAGCTGCAGATTATTATTCATTATTTCTCTGCTCATTTCATCCTGTGATGCGGTGTAGCTGCAGATTATTATTCATTATTTCTCTGTGCTCATTTCATCCCGTGATGCGGTGTAGCTGCAGATTATTAGTCCGTCACCAAGACGGACTATTGCGATGGGCTGGTGTTTTTTTTTTTTGTTGTTTTTTTTTTTTTTTTTTTTTTTCTGTCTGTCCCAAGGATATCTCCCGAACCGCTTGACCGAATCGCGTCAAATTTTGTGTGAAGGTGTGCCTCCTTAATAGGAAGAGATCGGCGCAAACCATTTTGCCGTCGTGACCTTGACCTTGACGTACGACCTTGAAAACCGAAAATCTATTTTTAGCCATATCTCGGGCACCGATCAACATAGGATGTTGAAACTTGGTATGAAGGTGGTTTGGCTTATGCCCGTTCTGATGATGGCATACCGATCAAGGTCAAGGTCAAAAAGATCGCTGGAGCCTGAAAATCGGAGAGGATCATTTTTTTCTCCTTCTGTCTGTCCCAAGGATATCTTTCGAACGGGTTGACAGAATCACGTCAAATTTTGTGTGGTGGTGTGTCACCATGAGAGGAAGGCATCCGCGCAAACCATATTGCCGTCGTGTGACCTTGACCTTGGCGTACGACCTTGAAAACCGAAAATCTTTCAGGGGCCATAACTCCCACACCGTTAGTGTTAGAGTCTTCAAATTTGGCATGAAGGTACTTTGGCTTATGCCCGTTCTGATGGTGGCATACCGATCAAGGTCAAGGTCACGGTCCGGGCGATCCGTAGGCCTTGAAAGTGGTAGGGGTCTACACATTGGGTTTTAAGCCATATTTTCCACATTGGTACTTGACAGAAGCGCTTCAGATTGTGTGTGGTACTGTATACCCTAGAGAAGAAAACATCCGAGCATAAATTATCACCATGCTGACCTTGTAAACCTTGAAGTGTGACCTTGAAAACCGAAATTTTCTTCTTTGCGCTATATGTTTCTTCTTCAAGCTGTATCTCGTGAACTAGAAGACAGAATCCCTTCCAATTTTGTGTCAGGATGTGACACTCTACGGGGTGTCGCAAGTGCGTGGCATTGCTGGTGACGGACATGTCTGCCGCTCGGCGACGCCCTTGTTATTCATTATTTCTCTGTGCTCATTTTCATCCCTTGATGCGGTGTAGCTGCAGATTATTTATTCATTATTTCTCTCTGATCATTTCCTCCCGTGATGCGGTGTAGCTGCAGATTATTATTCATTATTTCTCTGTGCTCATTTCATCCTGTGATGCGGTGTAGCTGCAGATTATTATTCATTATTTCTCTGTGCTCATTTCATCCTTTGATGCGGTGTAGCTGCAGATTATTTATTCATTATTTCTCTCTGATCATTTCCTCCCGTGATGCGGTGTGGGTGCAGATCCTGAACCTGACGCAGGCCCTGAAGGACGGCAAGTCGCCGGTGCAGCTGGTGCAGATGCCGGTGGTGACGGTGGAGCGCAGCAGGATTAAGTTTGGCCGCACGCGGTCCGACAGCAGCGACGAGTTCACGCAGAGCTTCTCCCACCGCGCCCCCTTCTTCTCCTGGTGTTGATCGTCATCTTGCGGTTTATTCCTACATCAGGGGTGTGAGCCTCTAGTGCTGATTTCCACCAAAATTCTCCTTGTTTCCGGTTTCAGATAAGATCATTTTATTACTTTAATTAAAAGAATGATGCATCAACATGTCAAGTCATCTGTATGGAGAAACAATCTTTTAATCACTTGCTGCAGCACAGAGTTGTAGTTTTTGCTTCTTTGGATACACATAAAAGTAGGCCTGAAAGGGGGCAAGAACCTCAGTACACTAGTTTAAAAACAAATGGAAACAATTGTGAATGGAATTTATAGGGATCATGATGATTCAAGAGGAGGATTTTCAATGACAACGACATTTTGCACGAGTTTCCGTGGTGTGAATGAAATGAAAATGAATCACGGTAAAGCTGTAGGCAGGAACAAAGCCAAATGTGTGGGGAAGTCAGTGACGGAGGTCTACACCCCTGATGTTCAGTTAAAAGGACCTAGTCTTCCTGTGGCGTGTGTTCACTGATTGAGGGTCGCTACGTTGAACACTCAGTCACTGTGATCTCTGGATCTCTCAATTCCTCGGCTTTCTTCCACCAGATTGCTTTTTCCAGAGTGTGTGTATTTGTGAGGGTATGGAAATAGAGGTTGGAACGGGCTGAGGTGGTGTGTGTGATTGTCACTGAAAATTATTTACAGATGTTTTGGCCTGAATGGTGGGCTTTTTGCCTGATCTCTTTTGCCTTTTTCTCGATTCTTTCCTGATGTAATAATTGAGACGAATAAGATGTTTTGCATTAATTGCTTGTTAATAAGTAATTTATTAATTTGTTGGCTGATTTGATTTTGTTGATGGAGTGCAAGTTCGTTTAAAAATATGGGTTTTTTTTACGCGCCACCTACTATATTTTCATGTTTTATACCGACTTTGCTTTGCTTTATCTTCGCGCCCACTTTGTTCCTTTCAGCAGGACTTGGAAATTGCCAGTAACTTGATGGAGCATCCCATGGATGATGAATTTAACTTTAAGGTAATATTATTCCCATTGTTCCCTGAAAAGAGGAGAGAATCTATGTGTAAAGAAGCCTTAGTTCAGTTGTTCTTTGCTTAGTACAGTGGAACCCCCATTATAGAAACTCACCCTCCCCCCCATTTGAGACCTACTTCTCTCTGAGGACATTTGTCCTTCTTTGTAAGTAGCTAAAAAAATGACCTTCCTTATGCAACTCCCTACCATTCCAGATCTTATTTTGGATGATTATTTCATTGTCTTAAAAGGGAGGTTCCACTGTACGAGTTATCACCTTTTGCAAGAGTGAATGCTGACATTGGTGAATTGATGTCTGAGCTGGATGTGGGGGATACAGCCATTCGGGGATGACGGCGTATGACGGCTTCATTTGTGTGCAAGGCTTTTCTGTTTGTTTTTGAAGAAGAAAAGAAGCCACTGTTGGTATTGATTCTAAAGAGTGTGGGGACTTTTTGTTTTGTCTGGTTAATTCCTGAAACAGTATTTGTATAGAGGATTGATCTTGATATTGTGCGTCTTGGGGGTGTAGATGTGCTGACTGTGTCCTACTGGTACTTGATGGGAAAATGTTCGATACTCCCAGGAATTGTTTAACTCAATGGAGTCATGTCGGAGACGTCATTCCGACACTGTTCCCATCTTTTGGAGTCACATTGGAGGTTTTTTCCCCCCCAACATATTTTGACGGTTATGACTGTCATGTAACCCAATAAGAGGGAAATAACTCACTGTTCCTATTAATCCTGAGACCTTCCCCTTGTAGTTGCTTCCCTTAGACTGTCTCCAGTGTGTGTCGTATTTTCGTTTTTTACTTCTTTAAATTGAACTACTAAAAATCATCTTCGAATTTGCTTCATTCAACATGTCGGCAACCACATAGCTCACTTTATTAAAACATTAAATAAACAAATGTTTATAATTATAGTTTATATTATGCTTTTTACAATCCTTTTTTATTTATATACTAAACCAAGTCTAATAAAACTTGAGTGGCTTTGTGATACTAGATCAAGATCATAACAAAGTGGTCAGGCTGTGGAGTTGGAAGTTTTTGTTTTCTTGACGAAGCGCATTTTGTCATTTTATCGTGAAACATATGTGAAATATATGCGGTTCACTCGTTTGATGTAAGAAGTCTCCAAAAATATACTCATTTATCTATCACTCGGTACATGTTGCACGGTTGTATGATGTGCATTTGATTTTTGGCAATTTTTAGAAAATGACCAAAAATGATGCAATATGAGGGAGAAACTACGTCATTTTGTATTTGACTCAATTGAGTTAAGAAAAGTTGGTAATGGTAAAGATGTGCCACCCCCCATGCATTTCTCGGTAATTGCTTTTTTCCGTTTTTGCCTTTCTTACCATACATAAAGCTGTATTTTAGGAACATTTTTTTTCAAGCTAATAACCTTTTTGGAATACTAACCCTAAACCTAACCCTAGCCCTAAACCTAACCCTACCCCCCACTATGTACTGCAGTACACCGCGATTTGTCACAGTTGTGGTTCGTTGCGTGTCCGTCTTGTAGATATGTTGGAGTGGGGGTGGTAGGGTTAGGGTTAGGGTTAGGGGTTAGGGTTAGTATTCCAAAAAGGTTATTAGCTAAAAATGCTCCTAAAATACAGCTTTATGTATGGTAAGAAAGGCAATAACGGAAAAATAGAATTAACCGATTTTTTTTTAGGTAGGGTAGGGGGGTGGCACATCTTGACCTTTACCGACCTAAGTGTAAATGGGAATTCTGTGAAAAACTTGGCCATCTTCAGCCTGAAAGGACAGTATATCTGTGTGTGTGTGTGTGTTTATATGCGTTTGGTGCATATGTACAGAATAAGGGGTTTGTGTGCATATATGTGTGTGTGCCATTCTAGTCACTGAAACAGATCTGGTATACTGAAAAGTTACATTAGTCTGGGCGGGATTGTGTCTTTGCCAGGCATTCCAGCTGATTAACCGATGCATTCACCAATAAGGCTCAGTTCGTTGGGCCTTCATAATGACTGCTCATGTTTTTCATCTAATATTAATTGTAATCGCGGGCATATATTGCTTTGAGGGCTGCTTTGTGGTGCTTGCATCCCGTTTCTGATTCAGTTGCAATATGTGTTCTGTTGCTGTTGGGGAAAGTAGACAACACTCTTTGTAGTGGAATGCTAACTGAATGTAGTGATTATAGTTCATTAGAGAATGATTCGAAAGTTATTTTGGCAGTTGTATTAGTTTGGTTGGTAGACAGCAGTGATACTGAATTAATGGAAACCTTTTTAATTACTTTTAGTTTGCTTTTTTGTCTTCTTTTTTTTTTTGGGGGGGAGGCATAGCATGTGCTTCATTTGGAACTTAATCTAGTGTGGTTCTTTCGTTGTCCTTTTTTTTCCTTTTTTTTTTATATAGCAATATACTAGATTGTTCTTAAAAAACAGAAAACAGAAAACCATTGATCTTATGGATACCTTTGTTGTTTCTGTGTTACCATTTTGACTTTGTAACAATATTGTTAACATTTAACTCTGTCATGCCACGACTGCTGGTACTAGCTGTAAAATGTGGTTTGTGCTGGAAATATGATTTGTAATAAACTTTTGATAAGATTATTAATTACGCCGCCAAAAAGTGCTGCTCTTGTTTATGACTGTTTCAATTTGTCTTGCTGCTTCTTACCCCCCTTTGAATCCTTACTGTTCGAGGTTGTCTAGCTGCATGCTATGTAGAGTGAAGACTGTTTTGACATTAAAGACTTGTGGATCTACAAGCATGATTTAGGGGGTTGTGGCGGCAAACACATGGTGGGGGTCGCAGTATATTGTTTCTGCTTTAGTATACTTTTCCATCATGAATAATTGTTTTTGAACCGGAAGTCCAAACAGCAGAGCCAAGAGCAGGATGGAATAGCTCATTCTGTAAGTGCAGGCTGGTGATCTTTGCAATTTGTGAATCATGAAATGCTATTGCTTTTAAAAAGGCAATTTATTGACTATGATTTTTTTCCTTTGTGCTGTTTTTGTTGGTTTCTTTTATTTCTTTTTTTCCGCCCACTAGTTTTTCTCTATGTTTTTAGCATTCACTTGTGCTCACCCGACCCACGGCACCTCAATGTGAGGGTAAAAAGGATACAGGATTTTAGTCCCAAGTGCTGCCTTTATCTATGGAAGATTATGGTTACTTGCCAATTTATAACAGCAACAGGCATTCGACGGTGATTGTGGTCCGCTATATTGGGGGAAAACAAAAAAGGGACAGGAAGGAGGAGTCCCTTGCTAATGCAGGAATTGAATCTGGGTTGGTGAAAAGGGTCTTTGTTGTTACATTGGTGAAAGATTTGCTTTGTTACTGTGAAAGTATCCGGTACATTTTTGGTCATGTATATGAGCAATTTTTGTTTTATATTGAGTCAATTGTATAATCATTATGTTGCCATATTGTTGGGGTTGCTGGAAATAGCTGGTCTATGTTTTTGGGGTGGGTTTAGTGCGCAAATATGATTGATTGTTGCTTGTTTTTACCACTACATTATACATTACACTACGGTGTCTTGGGTCCAAGTTGTTTTTTGTTTAATGTTTCTCTATTTTCCCTATATTCCTCAAGTCATTCCATATCTTAGAAATTCTAATGAAAAAAAAAAAAGAAATGGTTTTAAACGGCGCCATCGATTTGTGTACTTGGATGTGTTAAATGTAACTAACCAGCGCATCGGTTTTTTGTTTGTTTTTTCTATTTTTTCCCATTGTCTTTGATCTCTTGAAGCCAAAGTACAAACATGTATAAAATACTAGGTGCAATTGGAAGATCAGTTGAAACAAGAACTATGATTTATGCCATGCAGCATATTCATAGAAGTTTCCCTTATTTTGTGTGCTTTTTGGTGATGAACCGTCTGTTCTAAGTAATACTACAATGAAAGTTCCAGTATTGAGTTCAATACTTTCCCTACAAAGCGCCTTAGTTTAATGGTGTGTCATTACAGTAGTAGAATTCTTATTCTTCGCTGTTTTTAATTTTTTTTTTTTTTTTTTTTTTTTTAAAAAACCTTTTTTTTTTTTTCCCCCCCCCCTTTTCTTTACTTTTTTTTAATAGGGCTGAGTAGTACAAAAAAATTGTGTGTGTGATGGGTTTAGTTGGCATTATGATCTTATACTTGAAACAAAGCATTGTGTGAACTTGTGTGCTTTAGGCGATATTAGGAAGGCCATGTTCATTGTAGCTGTCTTGCACAAAGGTGGGGGTGCTTCAGAAGGAGAATCTCTGCTTTCTTCACGACTAGGCCTCATGTGGGTTAGTACTGCATGGGTGCAACTTTTCCTGTATATCAAGGATTTCCTGTTTTTATGAATTTTACAGAAAAGGAATTCCTTTTTTTTTTATTTGTCAAAACATGATCTCTGTGTGTCTACTTTATTTTTTTTTCAAACCTTTAGAAATAAAGCATTTGTTAAATTGTGGAAATGCAGAACAAAATCCCTGTTCATAAATCAATTTTTGCTTCACTGCAGGGGGGACATTACCCCTGGGACCCTGCCTTTCAGGGTTTTTCATTTGGTGTAGTTGGCACCATGATACGTTATATACATAAGGCTAGATCAGAACAGGCTCCCTTTCTTTACACAGAAGTGACTGGGTCAACAGTGCAGGTCCTCCTCTTGGTGTTGCCTCTGTCGACGCTAACGCCAGTTTGCTTTCTATGGACTTGCTGGTGTTGGGCCCGCGATTGGACAAACTTCGGATATGGCTGGGCAGTTAGGATTGGGATCAGTGAGTTTCTAATGAATTGTCTAGAACATGAGACCAAATTATATGAAAGTATAAACGAGTCAGTCAATAGACGCTTTTCGAGAGACAAACAACTAGGGAGAGCACTTCATGAAAATTATTTGTTTACCTCCATTACTCGGAATCAAACACCATAGCGACAATGCAACAATGGCGTTCGAAGCTTCAACCACAGGATGTGAGTCAGCGACTGCAAACATTTTGTAGAAATAGGGGTGACCATTGCTACACAGTCATAGAACTTGCAAACTGTGACTTAAAAATATAAATTACATCAATTTCAGAATGACGCACTGCATTTAACTGCTGTGTGTCTCCTCAACAAAGAAGCGGGGCTGGGGATTTCCTGATGTCAAAGTAACTTCCCCTGTTTGACCGATTGAATTAGGCAAGATAACTCCTACACACCATGAAAATTATCCCCTTAATTATTTACGAAAAATCCTATTGTCTTTGTCCCCCTGTGGAATACCGTTGGACATTTCAGTACAATATTTCGCCTCTTAGTAAGAAAATGATTTTTATTAACGAGTTGTTCATTGTTTACCTGTGTATATGCATTTTCCGATTTTTCTGTTGTCACGGGTAATGTCTCATCTCTCAAAGTAAGCAGTTAATTTAGCAGAACTGTTCGAACATTCGGTCCAGTTCCCATATATTTTTTCCTTAAAACTAACGTTTGTTAGTTGTATTGGCTCCCGTTTTTTGTTTGTTCTTAATTGTTTTTGGTTTGAAAATATTTGCAGTAACAGCAGTGTATTGTTGAAAACAAAGGCGTTATTTTAGATGAAGTAAAGGGAGTGAAAAGAAGTACTCTCTAAGACTGGTTGTCATGTGAATTTTAAGCCTTTGTAAAAAGTTAACTGTGTGTGTGGTGTGTGCATGATTCGTATCATGTGTGTGTGTGGTTGATTTGGTGCTCGTCTCAGATTGGCTTTCCTCCTAGCCACTGACTGTAGATTTCAGTCATTTAGATAACGAGTTTCAAATATTTCTTTGCTTTTAAATGTTTTGTTTTGAGATGTCATCTTTTCCCAGATATTCTTCATGATGTCATCTTTTCCGCAGATATTCTTTCATGAATGTCAATTTGTTTCCCAATATGTCTTTTTCTTTAGTCATTATTCATAAGAATATCTGGGAAAAAGATGACATCATGAAGAATATCTGGGAAAATATGACATTTCCATGAAGAATACTGGGAAGTTTACATCCTCAAAACAAACATAAAGGCAAAGCATATTTGAACTCGTTATCTAAATGACTGAAATCTACAGTCGTGGCTATGAGGAAGGCCAATCTGAGAGCACCAAATAACCACACACACACATGCATACGTCATCACACGACACACACACAGTTTAACTTTTTACAAAGCTTAAAATTCACGATGACACAGGTCTTAGATAGATACTTCTTTTCACTCCCTTTACTTCAACTAACTTAATGCCTTTGTTTTCAACAATACACGCTGTTTACTGCAATATTTTCAAAAAAAACAATTAAAGAACAAACTAAAAAAGGCAATACACATAACAAAGTGTAAGTTTTAAGGAAAATTAATGGCCTGACCAGAGATTTTATGAACATTTTCTGTAAATTAACTGCTTACTTTGAGAGATGGACATTTACACACGTGACAACAGTAAATCGATGCATATACAGTAAATCACTGGGAACACTCGTTAATTAAAAATCATAAGAGGGAACTCTTTGTACTGAACGGTCCCCCGGTATTCCCACAGGGGACCACAGACCATAGGAATTTTTCGGAAATAATGAAGGTGAAGTAATTTCATGTGTGTAGGAGTTATCTTGCTAATTCAATCGGTCAAACCAGGGGAAGTTACTTACTTTGCCATCATAAATCCCAGCCCTCGCTTCTTGTGTTTGATGGAGACACACAGCATGTAGAATGCAGTGCGTCATTCTGAATTGATGTAATTTATATTTTTACTTCACGTTTGCAAGTTCTATGACTGTGGAGCAATTGGTCACCCCTTATTTTTCTACAAAATGTTTGCAATCCTGACTCACATCCTGTGGTTTGAAGCTTCGACTACCTCCATCACACCTGCACGCATTGTTTGCATTGTCCGCGATGGTGTTTGACCGGTAGGAGTAAACAACTAATTTCATGAGCTGCTCTCCCCATATTTTGTTTTGTCTCTCCGAAAATCGTCTATTGACGGACTGAATACCTTTCATATACATTTTTTGGTCTCATGTTCTAGACAATTCATTAGAGCAACTCCACTGATTCCAAATCCTAACTGCAGCCATATCCCAGTTTGTCCAATCGCGGGCCCAACACCAGCAGTCCATAGAAAGCAACTGGCGTTAGGTCGACCAGAGGCAACCACCAGAGGAGACCCTGCACTGTTGCCCAGTCACTTCTGTGTAAAGCAATGGAGCCTGTTCTGATCTAGCTTATGTATATGACAGTATCATGGGTGCAACTACACAAAATGAAAAAACCTGAAAGGCCGGGGTCCGGGGGTAAATGCTCCCCTGCAGCTGAAGAAAAAAAAAGAAGATTTATGAAGGTATTTTAGCTTTCTTTTCCCAAAACCTATAGCAATTTTACTATAAATGCTTATTTTAAAGTGTTCAAAAAATACAGTAAAACACACAAAGGTATTGTTTGACAAATTAAAAAAAAATAGCGAAATGTTTCCTTTTCTGTATAGATTTCAAATAAACGGAATCGCTATTGTATTCCCAAGATACAGTGCACAGCCCATCGCAGTATCTTTTTACAAAAAACACACCACCCTGTGGCCTTGTCTTTTTTGAAGAAAGCATGAGATTCTCCTCTGAAGGCACCCCCACCTTTGTGCAATGACAGCTACAATGAACATGCCCTTCCTAATATGCGCCTAAAGCACACAAGTTCACACAATGCTTTGTTTCAAGTATCAGATCATAATGCCAACTTAAACCATCACACACACAATTTTTTGTACTACTCATGCTATTTAAAAAAAGTAAAGAAAAGAAAGTAAAAAATAAAACAGCGAAACTAAGAATCTACTACTGTAATGAAAACCATAAACTCAGGCGCTTTTGGAGGGAAAAGTATTGGAACTCAAATACTGAACTTCATTGTCGTATTATTGAACAGACTGGGTCATCACCCAAAAGCACACAAAATAAAGGCAACTTTCTATGAATATGCTGCATGGCATAATCATAGTTCTTGTTTCAACTGATATCAATTTGCACTAGTATTTTATACATGTTTGTATTTTGGCTGCAAGCGATCAAAGACAATCAGGAAATCTAAACAGGAAATCTCCATTAATATGGAAAAAAAAGAAAAAACAACAAAAACCGATGCGCTTGGTTAGAGTTACATTTAACACATTCAAGTACACAAATCGATGCGCCGTTTAAAACCATAGGCATAGAATTTCTAAGATATGGAATGACTTGAGGAAATAGGGAAATAGAGAAACATTAAACAAAAAACAACTTGACCCAAGACACCGTAGGTGTAATGTCTAATGTA
Organism: Phymorhynchus buccinoides; assembly: GCA_017654935.2. Classification (NCBI taxonomy): domain Eukaryota; kingdom Metazoa; phylum Mollusca; class Gastropoda; order Neogastropoda; family Raphitomidae; genus Phymorhynchus; species Phymorhynchus buccinoides. The sequence continues at coordinate 20,912,871 of CM065702.1, read as the reverse complement.
CGTGTAAAAACAAGCAACACTCAATATATTTGCAGCATAACCCCACCCCAAAAACAAGACCAGCTATTCCAGCAACCCCAACAATATGAGCAACATAATGATTATATCAATGACTCAATATAAAACAAAATGTCTCATATACATGACCAAAAATGTACCGGTATACTTTCACAGTAACAAAGCAAATCTTCACCAAAATGTATACAACAAAGACCCTTTTCACCAACCCAGATTCAATTCCTGCATTAGCAAGGGCTTCCTTCCTTCCTGCCTTCCATATAGCGACCACAATCACCGTCGACTGCTCTGTTGCTGTATAAATTGGCTAAGTAACCATAACTTCCATAGATAAAGGCAGCACTTGACTAAACTCCTGTATCCTTTTACCCTCACATTGAGGTGCCTGTGGTCAGGTGAGCACAAGTGAATGCTAAAAACTAGAGAAAACTAGTTGGGGGGAAAAAAGAAATAAAAGAAACCAACAATAACAGCAAAGGAAAAAAATCCCTAGTCAATAAATTGCCTTTAAAGCAATAGCATTTAATGATCACCAAATTGCAAGATCACCAGCCTGACACTTTACAGACTGAGCTATTCCATCCTGCCTCTTGGATCTGCCTGTTTGAGTTCCTGTCAAATACAATTATCATGATGGAAAATGTATACTAAAGCAGCAACCATTATACTGCGACCCCAACCATGTGTTTCAGCCGCCCCAACCCCCTAAATCATGCTTGTAGATCCCACAATGTCTTTATATTTCAAAACAGTCTTCACTCTACATAGCACAACACATGAAAATTGGCATAAGCTTAGCTAGACAACCTGACAGTAAGGATTCCAAGGGGGGTAAGGAAGCAGCAAGACACATTGAAACAGTCATAAACAAGAGCAGCACTTTTTGGCGGAGTCATAATATCTTATCCAAAGTTATTTACAAATCATATTTCAAGCACACGACACATTTGGGAGACTGACCGTATACAAGCAGTTCAGTGGCATTGACATAGGTTTTTTCAAAAAAAAACTGTTTAAAAAAAAAACAAAAGCTTGAATAATGGGGGTGGGCTTATAATACAAGAGAAAGAGGGAAGCGAGTAAACAGGGAAAAAGGCACACAAATGATTCTTATCCCATAGAAGAGATATACAATGTTTTTTTCTGTTTTTCTGTTTTAAGAACAATCTGTATCTCATATCATAAAAGAAAGGAAAAAAAAGAAAAAAAAAAAAAAAAAAAAAAAAAAATTAAAAAGAAAAATAAAAGGAACAACGAAAACCAGAACACGCGGACACGGAGAGGAAAGACTAAGAAATAGTTTAGGAATAAGTTCGCATTAACAAGAAAAAAGAAAAAAAGAAGAAAAAATCAAAATAAAGCGTAAAAGATATTGAAAAAAAGCCAAACGAAAATTGTGAATGGCTATGGCCCTCCCCCCCAAAAAAAAAAAAAAAAAAAAAAAAACAGAAGACAAAAAAAAAGCAAGACAAAAAAAAAAAAAAAAAAAAAAAAAAAAAAAGCAAAAACTAAAAGTAATTAAAAAGGTTTCCATTAATTCAGTATCACTGCTGTCTACCAACCAAACTAATACAACTGCCAAAATAACTTTCGAATCATTCTCTAATGAACTATAATCACTACATTCAGTTAGCATTCCACTACAAAGAGTGTTGTCTACTTTCCCCAACAGCAACAGAACACATATTGCAACTGAATCAGAAACGGGATGCAAGCACCACAAAGCAGCCCTCAAAGCAATATATGCCCGCGATTACAATTAATATTAGATGAAAAACATGAGCAGTCATTATGAAGGCCCAACGAACTGAGCCTTATTGGTGAATGCATCGGTTAATCAGCTGGAATGCCTGGCAAAGACACAATCCCGCCCAGACTAATGTAACTTTTCAGTATACCAGATCTGTTTCAGTGACTAGAATGCACACACACATATATGCACACAAACCCCTTATTCTGTACATATGCACCAAACGCATGTAACACACACACACACAGGACAACCATATCGAGATTTACTGTCCTTTCAGTATAAGATGGCCAAGTGTTTCACAGAATTCCCATTTAACTTTTCTGCGGTACAAAGGTCAAGATGTGCCACCACCCTACCGATCTCGGTTAATTCCATTTTTCCGTTCCCGTTTTTGCCTTTCTTACCAATACATAAAGCTGTATTTTAGGAACATTTTTAGCTAATAACCTTTTTGGTATGGCTAACCCTATCCCTAACCCTAGCCTTAACCTTAACCCTACCCCCCACCCTATAAGACGGAAACACGCAACGAACCACAACTGTGACAAATTGCGGTGTATTGCAGTACATAGTGGGGGTAGGGTTAGGTTTCGGGCTAGGGTTAGGGATAGGTTTAGTATACACTTTTTCTGCGTTCCCAAAAAAGGTAGTATCTTAAAATGTTCCAAGAAATAAAATAAACAGCTTTTATAAAATACAGCTTAGGGTTTTGTGGTAGAAGAGGCACACGGGAAAAATAGAATAAACCCGAGAAATGCATGGGTGGTGGCACTCTTTCCATTACCCACTTTGTTCTTAAAACTGTCATTGAGTCAAAATACAAAATGAACGTAGTTTCTCACCTCATATTGCAAGAGTCATTTTTTTGTTCAGTTTTCTAAAAATTGCCAAAAATCAAATTCATAATCTACTGCAAACCAATAGTACCCAGATGGGAAAAATAATCAGTATATTTTAGGGGAGACTATGCTTAAATACATTGAAGGGAGTGAGCCGCAATACTATTGTTTCACATATATTTCACGATGTAAAAATGACAAATGTGCTTTGTGTTCTGGAAAACATAAAACCAACCTTTCCTACTTTCCTTTGTCTTTCCACAACAAGGCTGACCACTTTGTTATGATCTTGATCTAGTATCGCAAAGCCACTCAAGTTTTGATAGACTTGGTTTAAGAGAGTTTAAATATAAATGAGGAAAAAAAGTAGAAATTTTTAAAAAAGCATATCAACTTATATAAACAAACATTTGTTTGCTTAAATGTTTGAGATAGAAGTTGAGCTATAAAAATTAATATGGTCGCGCCGCCATAACGGGAGGTTAGAATGAGCAGAAAATTAAAAATTTAAAAAAGATGAAAAAAAAAAATGATGGTAGTTCAATTTAAAGAAATACAAAAACGAAATATAGGCACACACTGCCAGACGCTAGTCTTATAAACGAGAAAGGAAAGGCAAGCTACAATGAGGGAAAAGGTCTTTCAGATTAATATGACCGATGTTATTTCCATTTTATTGGTTTACATGACAGTCTAAGACGTCAAACATATTTGGAGGGGGAAAAACCTCTGATGTGACTCCAAGATGGAAATGTTGGAAATGAGACGTCTCCGACTGATTACTCCATTGAGTTAAACAATTTCCTGGGAGTACGAACATTTTTCCTCTCTCCAGTACCAAGTAGGAACACAGTCATCAACCATCTACACCTCCCACCTACTGCACAATTAATCAGATCAATCCGCTATACAATACTGTTTCAGGATTAACCAGACAAAACAAAAAGTCCCCACACTCTTTAGAATCACTACCAATAAGTGGCTCTATCTATTCTTTTCCTTTCTTGCAAAAAACAAAACAGACAAAGCTTGCACACAAATGAGCCAGTCATACCGCACGTCATCCACGAATGGCTGTATCCCCCACAATCCCACTCAGAAACATCAAGTCACGCAATGTCAGTCATTTCACTTCGTCTTAGCAAGAAGGTCATAACGACGTACAGTGGAACCTCCCCTTTAAGACCTTGAAAAATCATCCAAAATAAGATCTTGAATGGGAGGGAGTTGCATAAGAGGAGGTCGATTTTTTTACTACTTTTACAAAGAAGCGGACACAATGTCTCAGAGAAGTAGGTCTTTAAATGGGAGGGAGTTTCTATAATGGGGGTTCCACTGTACTAGCAAAGAAACTGAACTAAGGCTTCTTTACACATAGATTCTCTCCTCTTTTCAGGGAACAATGGGAATATTACCTTAAAGTTAAATTCATCTCATGGGATGCTCCATCAAGTTACTGGCAATTTCCAAGTCTGCTGAAGGAACAAAGTGCCAGATGCACAAATCAATAAAACATAAAATATACCTAAAAAAAACCCATATTTTTAAACGAACTTGCACTCCATCAACAAAATCAAATCAGCCAACAAATTAATAAATTACTTATTAACAAGCAATTAATGCAAAACATCTTATTCGTCTCAATTATTACATCAGGAAAGAATCGAGAAAAAGGCAAAAGAGATCAGGCAAAAAGCCCACCATTCAGGCCAAAACATCTGTAAATAATTTTCAGTGACAATCACACACACCACCTCAGCCCGTTCCAACCTCTATTTCCATACCCTCACAAATAAACACGTGCCCGTGTGAACACTCTGGAAAAAGCAATCTGGTGGAAGAAAGCCGAGGAATTGAGAGATCCAGAGATCACAGTGACTGAGTGTTCAACGTAGCGACCCTCAATCAGTGAACACACGCCACAGGAAGACTAGGTCCTTTTAACTGAACATCAGGGGTGTAGACCTCCGTCACTGACTTCCCCACACATTTGGCTTTGTTCCTGCCTACAGCTTTACCGTGATTCATTTTCATTTCATTCACACCACGGAAACTCGTGCAAAATGTCGTTGTCATTGAAAATCCTCCTCTTGAATCATCATGATCCCTATAAATTCCATTCACAATTGTTTCCATTTGTTTTTAAACTAGTGTACTGAGGTTCTTGCCCCCTTTCAGGCCTACTTTTATGTGTATCCAAAGAAGCAAAAACTACAACTCTGTGCTGCAGCAAGTGATTAAAAGATTGTTTCTCCATACAGATGACTTGACATGTTGATGCATCATTCTTTTAATTAAAGTAATAAAATGATCTTATCTGAAACCGGAAACGACACGACTCTCGAGTAGAAATCAACACCTCCGACGCTGAATCTCCAAAGATGAAACAGATTTGTTGCAAGATGACGTCCTCCGACATCTGCAGAAGTAAGGGGCGCGGTCGTATCTCCAGCTGTACGTATTATATCAATTCGCTGCTGATATGACGTGAAACATTATTCCCCACTCAGTAGCCATGTAGCTGAGCAGACAGTCAGCACCATCATCTACACCCCAAGACGCACATATCGAGAGCAATCTCTATACAATAGTGAACTGTTTCAGGTGAATTTAACAGCACCCAATCAAAAAGCTCTGCCCACACCTCCACTTTAGGAAATCAATACCCAGAAGTAATGGCTTCTTTCTTCTGCAAAAAGCAAACAGAAAAGCCTTGCCACCAGACGAGATGATGCACAGAGGGATAGTGAATCTATTAGGCTGAAGACTGCTTTGATGCGGCCATCAGCCAGAATGAAAATGTATCCCCACATCGCGAGCTACAGACACATCATTCTGCTAGCCTCACATATCACATACTCACCGTAGGAAATGTGCATAAAGGGTAGATGAACTCGTGATGTTGTGAATGCAGCTACTCTGTGTGCAGACGCTAATTGTTAATTAACTCATCCCGCTAAGCCAACGCTCAGAGTAAATAATGGATAATATGTGAGAGGAGTTTGCACCGATCCGGTCAGACATGTTGATTCAAGGATGCACCATCCAGGTTTATAGGCGGTAGGGAGTGAACAGGTAGAATGGTCATCCAGAAGAAATAGTCTTAATGGGAGGAGTCTTAATTGGATGGGGGTGCATCTCCCTCAATACTACAAAGACTCCTCAACTTGGAGGCGTGTTTGCCTATACACATAGATTCTCTCGCTCTTTTCGAGGGAAGCCTTGGACCACTCAAGGTCAGCTTAATGTTAATTGCCATGCTCATGGATTGGCTCCTATGTGCAGAGTTTCTGCAGTTTCCCACAGGTCAATCTGAATTGGACGAAGTGCCAGATCTACAACAACTAAAACTAAAATATAGAGCCTCCTAAGACGCAAACCCGATATTTTTTTAAACAACTTGCGACTCCGCTCCTACCAAGATCTTAATTCTAGCCTAACAGATTTATAATTACTTTTAACAACGGCCATAATGCAAACCACATCTTATTGCCAAATCGCAAGTATTAACACTCACGTGTTGCGGATTTCTGGCCCCTAATTGAATTGCAAAGAGTATCAGTTGCAAAGCGCTAGGTCCATTCAGGCCAAAACATCTGTAAATAATTTTCAGTGACAATCACACACACCACCTCAGCCCGTTCCAACCTCTATTTCCATACCCTCACAAATACACACACTCTGGAAAAAGCAATCTGGTGGAAGAAAGCCGAGGAATTGAGAGATCCAGAGATCACAGTGACTGAGTGTTCAACGTAGCGACCCTCAATCAGTGAACACACGCCACAGGAAGCCCAGGACAATACTCACGCGTTACACACATACCAAGTTTCAACATCCTATGTTGATCGTGCCCGATATGCTAAGAAATATAGATTTTCGGTGTACCGTCAAGGTCAGTCATGACACGGGCAAAGAGTGGTTTGGCGCCGATCTCTTCCTATTAAGAGGCACACTTCTTCACAGCAAAATTTGAACAGCTAGGCGATTCGTCAAGCGAGTTGCGGGAGATTTACCTTGGGAACAGACAGAAAAAAAAAAAAAAAAAAAAAAACAAAAAAAAATCACCAGCCTATCGCAATAGTCGTCAAAAAAAGAATTGGTGGACGGACTAATATCTCATGCAGCTTTAACATGACACCGCATTCACGGGATGAATATGAGCACAGATGAATAATGATAATAATCTGCAGCTACACTGCCATCACAGGATGAATATGAGGCAAGATATATGATGATAATAATCTGCAGCTAGGCGACAGCTACGGTCATCACTAGGATGAAATTGAGGCGAGAGAAATAATGAATAATAATACAGCAGCTAGCAATTACGTTCATCACAGGATGAATGAGCAGTCAGAGAATTAATGATAATAATCTGCGAGCTACATACCGTCATCACCAGGATGAAATGATCAGCAGAGAAATAATGATAGTAATCTTGGTCAGCTACGAACCGCATCAAGTATGGAAATAGCTACAGAGAAATAAGAATATTAATCCTTCAGCTACACACGCACCTTCGCATCACGAGGATGATAATTGAGCTTACTAGAGAATTAATGATAATAATCTGCCACTAAGCACACCGTAAGTGATCATGCATGGCGGATGAATGATCACATGAGAAATAATGGAATAGTAATCTGGCATGCTAGGCACCGCATCTACCGGATGACATTGAGCACAGAGAAATCATGATAGATATCTGCAGCTAGGCAACGCACCGGCATCAGCAGTATGAAATGAGCAGCAGAGAAATAATAATAATAATCTGCAGCTACACCGCATCACTGATGAATATGAGCAGAGAAATAATGAATCTATCTGCGATGCATACACCGCATCAAGGGATAGTAAGATGAGCTAGAGAAATAATGATTAATCATCTGCACCCACAGCGTCAGCTTCTTCTTCTTCTTTTGCGTTGGTTCCCAGGCTCTATAAGACGCACAATGAGTTACTGTGTCGGTTTTCCAGTTTTCACTTGTGCCCCCCGTCCTCAGCTGCATTCAAGCCGATTATCGATTTCGATTTGAGGAGGCTCAAAGGAGAAACATATATGGAGAGATTTTCTTGAAAAAATGGCAGTGATTAAATGGGCAGCAAAAAGTCGAGAAGATATGAGTAGATGACGCACAAGGCAAGGAAAAAGTCCAGGTCAAAGTAGAGAGACAGATAAGAGGAAGCTGTAGCAAGCAGCAGAACTTCAGAGAGGTGGGGGAACTATTTGACGGAAGACCCCCAGTTATACCCCACGGGTAACACATCATCAAGGGATGAATGAGGCGAAAACGGAAGAATTAAGGAGTACAAAGCCCACGGTCTTGACACAGTTTATGGTATGGCCTCTAGGAAACTGAGAGAAAAATAACTCAATGTCTTACCCTTCATACATTCGGTAACAGCATGAAATGCTCTACTTATTTTTGCAGTCATTGTGGCAAGATTTTTAAAAGTGTAGCATTTGATATTATTAACTTGCGGCAACTAACAGATAAAGAGATATTTTACAACTTAGCGACATCAATTTGTCATTCAAAGTTCCTGATTAATTAAATGAATGAAATCTGACACTAAAGACAGTAATGAGCCACTGACATGTTTGAATTTGCTTCCCATAATCTTTATGCCACTTGTTCACTTATTTTTGTTTTATGACAGCTGAATCTTGGTTGCACTTGGGGACCTATGAATATGCTTACGCAACTTTGAAAATCTAGGGTTTTTTTAACCTTTGCTGTAATGTATTTCAATCCTATTTTAGTCCACACACCACACTATACAAAGCCATTCAGCAGTTTTTAAGGATTGAAATTTTTTGTTCCATTTGACATTGTGCAAACTATAAATTGTAACATTGAGGTTCCTGCTGGCATGCACAATGGTGGAATTCATTACTGCTTCTTTACTACCGTCGTCGGCGGTTGAACCCTCCGTTTTTAACCGTAATACACGTTGCTAAGCCTGACGGTTCGGGTTTTTTGAACCGCCAGATACTTAGGGAGTAACCCCGGTGTCCGCGCACTTTGCCTCTTATTTATATCAAGTGTACATGCACAAATCCTTTAATTTCTGTGAGACATGCGCAGTTCGCGCAGGAAATGCAACAACCTTCCGCCATACTTCATTTGTAGGATTACATTTGTAATTTAAGATCGATTTCGGTTGGCGTTTTAATATGGCATAACTGACAACTTTTGGCGTGAAACCTCTACAAGATGCGATATGCGCGACGAAGCTATTTTACTGTGAATGAAAGTGGCAGAATCTGAACATAGGCGAATCAAAAAGCGCAATGTCGGGGAGAATGTGTTGAAGACGATGCTTGGGTTTGCAACAGCAGTAATCGACAATCAGGTGAATTTAGGTGATGACTTCGAGCGAGTATTTTTTTTAATAATTTTTTAAAAAAGGGTGGAGTGTGTGCGAAATATCAGTGCAGCGGCAAAAATTACTTGTGCAAACGGTTCAAACGGTCTATAGGTAATAATAATAATATAATATAAATTAGTGAATTCATTTAATATAGCGCATTAAGACAGCCATGTGGAGCTCTATGGCGTCTTATCTACCAACAATAAATTAGGGAAGCAAACATTCAACACATACACGATAATAATCGCTCACGCACTGCAAATAGGCATACACATACACACTCCCACCCAACACATACACGCACGTACGCCCGGCACATACACACACGCCACAGCACTACACAACAAGAAAAAAGAAATGACCGTAGACCCGTTACGGCATCAACGCACCACTTCTACCCTACCATAAAACCAAATACAAAATATCAATCAGTTGAACAAGCTGTCGATCACGACGACACACACACACTATACTCTCTCTCTCCTCATGTCGTCTCTCTCTCTGCCCACAGCTGACGTACACATTGCAGTCAACACACAGTGAAACTATATATGGGGGAGAGGGAGTGTGTTGTGTGAGATAGTAGGTCCAGAAGATTAATACTTGGTAGTATAAGAGTTAAACGCGATGTTGATTGTAAGATGATAAGTAGGCCTATGAATCAGATGAATGCGGCGTGGGAGCAACGCCACTATTATTGCGGGCCAGAGGATGAGACGCTTATAACGAAACGAAAAAAGAAGTAGGCCTTAATGTGGTTGGTTGTGGTTCTATGCCACATTTGTCCTTTTGTGCTGTCGGGTACGTAAAACTTGATCTTTATATTCATTCATTCAAAAGGCACCCACTGGCTCTCATGACGGACATTTGGCTTCTCAAGGCTAGCTGGGGGAGTTACAATCGGCTCTTGTATCATTTCTGGGCACACTAGAGTGATAAGAGCCATACTGCTCAATGATGTGCTACAATGCAATCAGTCAATCAATCAATGTTATAAAATGGAACTATGTTAAATCCCTTTCCTTTTTTTTTCTTGGAGAGGAAATTTTTTAAATAGAATGTCCTTCTTGTGTCAGAAGCATAACCGACCTGTTTACCTCCCTACACAGTCTGGTAGTCTGGACGTCTGAAACACAGTAGTATTGGTGCAAAATGTGTAGTCTTTATTTTCATTAACTACCGATCAAATAATGTTCCTGAAGAATGAGTATAATCTAGTAATTAGAGCATGTATTTTCGGCTTTGTGAAGAGTAGTAGAAGTCATAATTGAGTTAGAAACTATACTTCGAAAAGAGTAGAGTAAACAGGTCTGATGAACATATAATGGCAAACGACATTACAGTTTTTATTTACAATCATGACCTAAACATATAACAGCTAACATGGTTCATTTACATCCTTATCTTTAAAAATAAATTTAAAAGAGATGCTCCCCGCAGCAGAAGAATACCTGCATTAGTGAAGTTAGTAAACACATGCATGGATAGAAGAAATACAAATCCATAGACGTTTACGTCTACAGGCAAAAACCGCTAATCAATAGCCACGCACAGTAAGGTCCTTAGATTCAGAAATACGGAAACAACCTTAGGCAAAGTAGGAGGGTGCATGAAGAAAAGGCATCACATGCGATACGCTTTAAACAACTCATCAGATCGTCACTAGAGTCCTGCACAGCAAGTTCATGTCACTCAGCGAGTGGCAGGACCTGCTGTCACGGATTTCCGGGAGAAAGGTCCTTTGGCTTTGGGGGCATTCCGCGCCCAGTGTTGAGTGATCTGAACAAAGGCCTCATCATTGTAACGACTTCCTGACGGTCCACGTGCTATTAAGCCGGGTGGGTGACTGTAATTGATGTATGTCATATAGACTTTGATGGCATAATCCTGGAATGTCTAGTTTTTTGTTTTAGACGAAGTCTAGAATAAGATTATTATCTTCTAGAGTAACCATTTTCTCAGAATTTGAGTCTTAGCTTAGGGTTCTCTGGTATTTAGTATTTTAGGTACTTATAGTCACAGGAGGCGTCTCTGTGAGAAATTCGGTTGCTCCCGAATATTTCTCATATTTCTCTGGCTGTAGGTTAAATGGAAACATCAAAAATATAAAGCACCTCTAGGAATTGTGATGGTTCAGGACGGGAAGTTCAGTTTAACGTCGCGTATCGCTTTCGCCATGTTCCGAACGGGCTTGAACAAACGCTAATCCAGGGTATAAACAAAAATTTATTTCGCTAGAGATCTACTGCTTAGGCCAGAGGTCTGAGAGCGATCAGAATTATGTAACATATTATAGGGTTGCAGGGACCTGAACACAATTTCTTAAATAGCTGCAAGATATGGTATGAATAATACAAATGCAGGCGTCGAACAATTGGGAGAAAAATAAAAGTTTAGAAAGACAGGCTCAAGTCAGACAGGAATGCAAGAAGAAAAGAAGAAAGTTAGGGGGTGAATAATGGCTCACAGTGGGTTTATTTCTGGAATTGTTTGTCTCAATCTACACTGACTGTTTTCTTGATTCAGATAAGAAAATCTGAGTGCTTGAAAACCGACCATGATGGTGTTATTTTCGGGTTACCGATTTCAATGGGAAGATTTATAACAACATAGCGGATGATACTCCATATAGGTTTTCTGCGCAATCCTGGCGCCAAAAGATAACATCTAAAATACTTACGCTACTAAATAAATCAGCATGTGCCCAGTAGGCAGAATACTTGTAAAACTGATGCTGGAGTGAAAAGTCATCCATTCAGTTGCCTAATATGATTAAAACAATAAGTTTGTGTCATTTTGTTGTGCTAAAAGAGCTCCACGGGATTGAGCGCATCTGGTTTGAAATAAGTTTGTCGTTGTTGTGGCTAAAGACTCCATCGTCCAGGATCATCCAACAGCGAGCACTTGAACACTATTGTATCAATGCATCAGCTATGGGATGAGACCATCAGTGTGTGACATTTTTCATCTTACCCTGCCCATGTGGAGAGCCTATCACTCCGTCTCAGAGGGTATTTGGGAAACACCAGTTTATGTTATGCTTAGGCATTGTGCATGGCTAATACATCGCCGCATAACTTATCATAGGCCATAACAACATTTTGTATGTAAATCCACCTTGGTGTTCTCACTAATCCTATGTCATTTGGTCTGACAGCAGTCCTTAAACTCACTCGGGGCGAGATGAGCCGGAGCTGGCTCTATGGCCTCGCACAAGCCGTTTAGGCTCCGTCTCATAAAGATTTTTCAGGAGAGATTTTGATTTCTTCTGCGTGTAGTAACAGCTTTCCTGTGCGAATTTATAACGCCTATTTTTCAGTTGCTTTGGGAATCTTGCCTCTCTTGAAATCAACCAATCATTGCGACTTTATTAACATTCAGCTTGTGGTTGTATGAGTGGTCTAAAGTATCGGAGGTATTGTGAATTTTCCTTCTTTCTATGTGTTACTGTTTTCATCATATAGGAGACAAACTACGAATGTAAGGAATTCTGATATTAGCGAAATCGTTTAGTGCTTGTGGTGTTCTTTATCTTTTTCTGAATATTGATGCCTTAACTCTTCGATACTTGTTGGGTGATTATTTTACGACGCTAGTCAAATGCGCCAGTCCCTACTCCCAGCAGTAACAGGGGAAATCTTTGGCCAGTCCCTGTGAGTTAACCCCTCGCCTTCACTGCCTACCTGCAGTGTCTACTGATGGGGTGGTGTGATATCATTGGTGAGGTCATATCTTATGATGTCTTATGCGCATGAAGGATGGTTTTTGGCCTTAGGACAAAGTCAGGAAGTACATTGTCTTAACCATTTTTCACAGATTGAGTCTAACAGTCTCTTTTGCAAATTTTATAATAAGAAAATCGAATAATTTAATTAGTTTTTCCTTTAGCAGTGAGAGTTTAAGGCCAGGGAAAACATATTTTTGATCTCCTCGAGCGTAATGCACCATATAAATAATTAAAGACAGGAAAAAAAAATTCATGGATTTATCAACCCCATGCTTTTCTTGGCTAAATACAAAGAAAATTGGGTGGTGAGTTTTGGATGATGGTGCCACGATCCCGAATGGCTAGATTAGAAACGTATTATTTCCAGTGGATTCGATTTCTGTTGACTTAAACCTCAACATACTTACGGCTCTCAACACTCATCAGGTATGCTTGTAGGGAAGGCCATCCTTATTGTCGATGGCAGCCACGAGCTAATTTCTGGATTATTCACTATGCTCATGTCCTGCGAATCAGAAAACAGTTCATTAATCTACCTTCCGTCAAAGCACTTCACAGGAAATCTTGACCCCATAACAAAAGAAGTAGTTTGCTCTACTTTCTACAGGCTTGTCCTAGTCTACTTTCATCAGCCCTAAACATAATCAATCAGCTTGAACCTCAACACAGGTACAAAATAAAAATGTAAACATATATCACTACTGCATTGCCGGTTCCAGTCTCGGATATGTCAAAAAATAAACCACATTTATTCAGCTTTTACTCTATACAAAATCAGGCAACAAACTGAAATCTAAAGATTAGAAGAATAAATCATCACATAAGTATATAAATCCCTTGATATGAACAAAACCTCGCTACGCTTCTGGAAACTGGCTGCTGAACAGTGATATTATGGAGTTAATGCAGCTCGGTGGACCCCTAGGCTAACCTCTCTGAGCTCAAGGGTCACAGTTTGCTTTATTCTCTCCTTCTTTGACTCACACCACTGTGATCTAAAACCATCACTAATAACGTATAACTGTGAGATCCTTAATTCAACAGATAGAGCATATCATGTTTTCATCAGGCATACATATGTGCCATTCCAGCCCCGCATTCAGAAAGCATAATCCATGCATTATATTATCACAATCCTATGAAGGTTTTTCCCCCTGCAAATAAACAGAGCACGAGACTTACTTCCATGAAGTAGTAGGTTAGTGACTTAGTCCCAGCCTATTTAAAATAATGCCACACCAACAGCAAAGAAGCAACTAGCTGTCAAAGAACTGGCTGAAAGTTGTTGAAACGGGCAAACCTTTCAGCCACAGCAGAGATGGCTTTTCCTAGGAAAGTCATACGATTGGGGACGACTTCAAAATCAACAATCGCTCATCAATGGCTGCGTATTCACAGGGTGTGCGCAGTAGTCTCGCTAGCTGAGTCAGGCTTTTCTTCTGAAAGGTTAGGATTGTAAGAACGATTCTATCATTAGCAGATTGGCCCACAGACACATCCTCACTTCTGTGCAGCTTCAGAGACAATCAGCGTTGTGATGTATCCCTAAATCAAAAGGCCTAAACACGTCCCAAGGCTGCAATGCACAGGGTGTGCGCATGTCTCCTATTTGAGAGTCGGTGCTATTCTGAAAGGCTAAGGTTGTCACTAGACACTATCCTCACTCTTGTCGCATTCATGTTACAATCCAGTGTTGGTGTGGATCTCTCTAAGCAAAAGGCACACAACCCCTAAGGCTTGTATCATAAAAAACCCACTGTTAAAAACAACCTCTTAGTAGTTTGACAGTCATAGCCCTTTATGTAGACTTAGCTAACTTCTTTCAACCACCTGTACTAATTCCCATAGCTTGTCAAGCTTCACAGACAGTGTAAAATCGCATATTTTCAATGCTCTACTTTTGCTTACTTTGTTGCATACTCATATGTGTAGTTTGGTATTGTGGGCAGATACTAAGTCCTGCTGATACCTTACATCTAAATTCTTTGACTATTTTTCTTTCCTGCATTTTCACACAAAAAAAATAAGCATGAATACAACTATACCTCATCTTGTTATTCGATAAGTGTTTTTTGGCCTCTTTGCTATATTGCCTGCGTTTTCGGTTAGTCCTTCAAAAGCTGCTTGGTGCGGACAACATTTAGTACCTCAGTTTTGCTGCAAGGGCAAGCACTCAGAATACGAGTATAACTGATTGTGCTGAATATAGTTATAAGAAGTTTTTCCCTAGAACCATACTTAGACATGCACTGGTCATAGTCAAAGTCATGCCACTATGTGCGTGCTGTGCGTAACTGAACTGGAACGGGAGGAAGCTTCTACCGTACGCATATGTGCCTTGCTAGCGTAGTGAAACAATTAATTGATATTGTTTCATGCATTGACTGTGGAAGTAATCGCGATTGGTCATCCATCTCTTGCCTTATCTTCAGGGTGATGCAATCAGCGATAAAACTGTCAGTGGTATAGTACTCACGCGTCGATACGTGACCTAGATGTCGCCCGTCCCGAGGTTACGGGTTGGTGGGGTGGCAGGGGGGTATCTACTTTATCATACCAGTTGTCGTTAACGTTGTTCTGCAGCAGAGACACAGCAGAAGAGTCTTTACATCATCTATAGTATAAAAGCTGACAAGAACATGAAGTGGGGTAAGGAACTAGAACAGGACACAGGACAAAAACAATACATTAACATTTACACGAAACAAAAGAAAGATGAAGCACAACAACACAAAAAGGAAGCAAGAAGGGTTACTTCCAGTTCTATATGGCACTCATTCTTGACTGGTGGAACATTCGCTAAATTGCTCTGCTATCGCTCTTTAATATCGAATATTACTCGGGTATGTTTTTCGCGGACTATAAGCTTGCGCTACTTTTTTCTTTAGACTTTGACCTTCGGGGGGGGGAGGCGAAACATGATTGCTGGCTATTTGTGACTATTTCCTTCTTCTTATTTTGGCTGGTCTCACTGCCAGTCTGTGGCATGTGTGTGACATCGTAATCGCGGTAAAACGAACACGATATGGGTGTTTTTAGGTTCATTCCTGAAACTGAGGAATGTAATCAGGCGATAATCAGCGATCTGACCACTTATTTTCACTTAAGACTATGTGTCTATCAGCATGAACTAGTTTTTGATCAAAGTTTGAACTGAATCGTCGCGATCGGGGTGCGATTTTACTGAATGAAACTCTGCAATCATGTAGTATGCGAAGACACTTCCAAGTTGTTCAGAAACTTGAGGTGATGCGGTCTCATCTCCAAACTAAGTTGGAACTCAGTAAATCAATGGTCTGCACTTACAAAATAGACGTTAGAAAAGCAGCTCCTTTCCTTATCAAACTGATAAATCGGCTTTAGTGTGTGCTACAGGCTGAAATACACTTGCTGAATGCAAACAACTCTACAAATCCGATAAATGAAAGGCAGCTGCCATCCAGCACTTTGCCGTGATTTCGTATCTCTGTGTGTCGCGCGAGCGCCTATTTTGTCAGCCGCGTTGTATGCGAGGTAAAAGATTTGTGTGTGCAACTGTGACTAGGAAATGAACTGCCATGCGTTCTTTGTCATGTTTTTTGTGTTGTGTGTGTGCATGTGCAGAATCCAGTATTTAGTAGGTCGCGTTTATGGCTAAAAATTAGGTCTGTCCGTTATGTATAGTTTGTGTGCGGAGTGCAACACGGGCCGTCGAAGTCGCCGTGGCGTTCGATCATGAGTACATACTTCTTGTCTTCTCAGGTCGATTTTTATTTTTCAGTCCCTTGCGGCCTTAGACTCGGAATGCAGCTTTATCGTTGTTTTTTTCTAGATTTTAAAATATGTATTGCAGGGGTGAGGCTTAGACAACGTGCGCTTTGTAGTTCGGTTCGGAAATACGGTTAGACATCTTATCATCAAATATACTTTCTTGTGGCCATTAAACACTTGTCAACTTATGGTGTTTATCTGAATCATAGATTTGGTTCTTTTCTTTGCATTTTTTATAATTTTCACATTTCATAAGATCAGAGAAAAGCTCTCTGGCTCTACGAAATGAACGGCAGATACCTGTATTGCGGATTTATGTAATTCGCAGATCGGACGCAAGTTCTCAAAGATATTTTGGAAAGCTGGCTTGCTAGTGGACTCTGCAGTGTTCCTGTCTAAGAGCGTCGTAACCAGAAGTCATCATCTTTTGTATCCGTTACAAACGTCTGGAAGGATCCGCACCTGAAGCCAGCGCAAGTATGCCTTTGAAATCATAGTTTCCAAAACCAGAAGTCAGTCATTAGCTGTATTAAAACACCCAGAAAGAAAGCCCACCTGAATGGCCAGCCAATGTCACTGAACTGCAATTTATCATTGCGTGTCTTCAAACACATTTGTTGCTGTAACACCAGTCAATGTCACTACTCTAATTTATCGCTTTCAGTGTCTTCCACCACTGAACACCAGCGGCTATATGTCACTGAACTCATTTACATTTCAGTGCTTCCAACGCACTGAACACCAGGCCAATGTCACTAACTCTATTTAGCATTCAGTGTCTTCCACCCCTGAACACCAGGCAAATGTCCACTAACACCAATTTTACATTTCAGTGTCTTCAACCACTGAACTACCAGCCAATGTCAACTAACGTGCACTTTAACATTTCAGTGTCTTCCTAACCGTATCATTTTAACTAATATAATTGTGGATAAGGGTCTACACCAACAGTAACTGAATACATTCAGAAGACAAGGGTATGACTTGCAAAGCGTTGTGATCTTTGCCTACCTATAATATGTTTGCATGAATTTATATATTTAGAAATACTTTATTTTACTGTAATTTACTTGTTTACATTCTCGCCCCCTTCTGAAACTCTTGTTGTTTCAATGTGAATGTTTGTGCATGCTGGGTGCCTGTGTAGTGTGTATTAGTGTGCGCACGTGTCCATGTGTTAGTTGTGTATGTAGTGTGCGCATCATGTTCCATGTTAGTGTGTATGTGTATGCTTACTTTCTCAAATTTGTTACCGTTTTGAATGATGTGTGTGTTGTTTGCGTGTGCGTGCTATGCGTTAAAAAACAGTGCGATGTGTGTAGCATGCGTGTGAGTGGCTTGCACATGCGTGTGTGCAAGAGAGTGTGTGTGTGCTTGAGAGAGAAGAGGAGTGAGTGTGTGTATACACATGTGTGTGTGTGTGCGTGTACTGTGTGCTTAGGCATGCGTGTGTGACTTGCATGGCATGTGTGCATAGATTGGTGTGTATGTGTGTGTGTGTTTTTTGTGTTGTGTGGCATGCTTTGTGTGTTTGGGTCATGTGTGAGTGCATGCATGCGCAATTGAGTGTGTGTGGAGAGTGTTCCTATGTGTGAAAAGACTAGTCTTGTTTGTCTGTTCCTGACTGTCAGTTTGTGCCTGAGAATCAATCTCCATTTTTCAGTTCTCATCTGCTGTTTATTCTTGATCTAAAGAATAAAGCAGATGAAATAATTTTTTAAAAAATGCTCCATGACACTTAGACTTACTTTTGTCGTTCATCCTTATCCTGTTGAAGTGTCAGGCCTCAGAGATAGGGCACCTACTGGTAATGTTCTTCTTGGTCCTGGCTTTGGTCCGGTCTATGCACTGTATGATTTGAACGTCTGACACTAGCTAGCGCTAACCGTCACCTGCATAAACTCAATGGTAATCGGCCCTCCTTGGTAAGAACACTAAAATTCAACTATACAGCCTATTATCGCTAACCTGTCTGTTTGGGTAACTTACAATGTACGGTTAACTACATGCCAAGTAGGGCGATTTTGCGTGGAATGGCAGCTCAACTCAAGTCATGGCACTTTGCGCAGAGCTTTCCTCTAAGCTCGAGTATGTCATGCTTGTGTACACAGACACGGATACAGACACACTCTACCCCCTATTACACGGATACACACACACACTACTACACACAGTCAGTAGCAAGACAAGGAGAGAGACAGAGTTTCGAGTAGAGGAGAGAGGAGAGAGAGAGAGAGAGAGAGAAAGGAGAGAGGAGTAGAGAGATGAGAGTAGTTAGAGAGAGAGAGTACAGAGAGATGCAGAAGTACAGAGAGATCAGAGAAAGAGTGAGACGTGAGAGAGAGACTGACATACTACTATACTGATATAAGACTCAATAACAAGTACAGATCAAGAGATATGTAGCAGCAGTACGCGGTCTCATCAAGTAAATAACGCGCTTCTGATAATGGTACTTACACTCCCTGGTCTGCACCCTTAATGACCGAACCCCAAAGAGACATTGTGAATCATACTTTGTCTTTGTGGTCAAAAAAAGAGGTTAACCTTGATTTGCAGTTGCTGGTCGACAGGGCTGCTCTCCTGACTCTAGACAGGTGACCGCTGGTTGGCACCAGCAGGAAGCGCAAAAGCAGCATGGGCTAGTCAACAGTTTGTGCATCCACTGTCCACTGGGGTTCAGCTGCCGTACAGGCTCCTGCATCTTGGGCTTGAAAACACACTAATCGTTTTCTGCAACACAAGACGTGGTTATATGTTTTGGCTTCTTCGCTTCTTCTTCCTTCCTTGGTCGGCTCAGACAGCTTCCTCGTCAATTATGAGCGCAGATGCGTCATGCTGCCGTTGATTGCGCCTAGCTAAGAAATAGTTAGGGCCTCCAGCAAGTCCGACTTCAGCTGGAATGCTTTGGCTTGATAAGCTTTCTCTCGTCTCTTTCTCTCTCCCCCCCCGCCCGTCTTTCTCTTGTGTGTTTTTGGTCATGCTCTATGCTTCTCTGCTGATCTTGCTACCTCTCCTCCTTTCCTTTTGGCTACTGGCGCAAGACACCCTTTGAAAAAAAAGAGTGAATGCGCTTAGTGGGTGAGGGAAGATGGTTCAACAGCACTGTTGAGCTCAACAAGGGGCATACCCCTATTTGAGGCCTACTAAATGGCTGCCTTTTCAGCAGAGTGAATGCCTTGTCAGCACTGTTACCGGCAAGGGCTTCACTCTCATCGTCAAGGGCGGTTATAACCTAGTTGCAGAGGCCATATAGCACCACGTCAGTCTTGACTTATTATGTCGCTGTTAACATTTGGAGGATCTACGGGAATGTGCGAGACAACAATTATCAAGAAGATAGTGGACAGAGAAAAATAAGAAAAATGAAAGCTTGGCCCTGAGTCCAGCCAGGTGCTCTGTCTCTCTGGCTGCTGATATCATATTATTTCTTTCTGTATTTCTCGGAGATCTGTTTCTATGTCTCTTTTTTCGCAAGTAGCTTCCAAGGAAAAGTTACGATAATAAGATGAGGCAGCAATAACATCATGCTAGCATTAGCAGGTACGACGCCCTACTCACTTTGCTTTGGGTCCTTTGCTTGGCGGTTTTCAACTTTGGCGTCAGCCTATTTTGGAAGTGTCACATCGCATGGCCATTCCAAAAATGACTCACAATAGCATATAGTATATTAAGGCCGTGTTACACCATAAGTGATATTACCGATGGCAGTAAACCCGTGTGGCTAAATCTTCATAATAAGTGAAACAAATAAAGAGATAGTATCTTGGGCGCAACGGGTGTCCGAATTTCCCCTATAATATATGCGTACATTTTTATCCGTCTTTCTCCACTTATTTAGGGTTTTCCCGTCACGGACTTGCGTGGCTTAATATGATACCACGCGGCCTAATCAGCCACCACTTTCTGAGAATACTGGCATGCAGCGACATGTGCTCATGTCTCTCATCAGTGATGCTGATCACGAACATGATTATAGAGGATGTGCACGCAACAGTTTTCTAACTTTCTGGCTTCTTTAGTGCTCCGAGTGCAGTTCTCTCACTTTACTAGCTTTGGCTCCACATTGGAATTATCCCCCACTGCACTCAACCTGGTAAGGTGAGTTCTGATCCAGAATATATACATGCATGCGGTGTATAGGGGCTACAACTAACAGTTTTCTAACTATGACGTTCATAGCTCCGAAGACTCACTCGGCTACTTTTACTACTATTGGCTCGCAATAGAATATCCCTTCACCCTTCTGGCACTCGCCTGGTAAGGTAATGCGGATCCTAGAATATAAGCAATGCATTGCGGTGATAGGGGTCTACAACCGAAACGTTTTCTAACTATGCGCATATGGCTTCCGAGTGCCTACTCTCACTTTGACTACTATTGGATCCACATTGAAAATATCCCCCACTATAGCCTCCCCTGTATAGGTAATGCTGATGCAGCGATATAACTAAATGCATTGCGGTGATAGGGTCTCAACGCAACAGTTTTCTAAAAAGAAAAACTATGACCATCGGCTCGCGAGTGTCACTCTCCAACTTTATACTATTGGGCTCCACATTGAAAATGATCACCCCACATGCACTCCCCTGGTAAGGTAATGCTGATCCAGAATATAACATGCATTGGCGGTGATTAGGGGTTCTACATACATATACTAGTTTTCTGTACTATGGCCATAAGCTCCGAGTCACTCTCACTTTACTACTACTTGGCTCCACATTGGAAATATCGCTCCTCTACTGCATCACTCCCCTTGTACGGTAATGCGATCCAGAATATAACAATGCGCGTGCGTGATAGGGAGCATACATCCACAGTTTTTCTACTATGGCCATGAGGCGCCGAGTCACTCTCACTTACTACTATTGCTCACATTAAAAATATCCCCGACTTGCACTCCCTGGTAGGTAGATGCTGATCCGTAATATAACAATGCTAGTGCGGTGATAGGGTCTACAGTCTTCAAAGTGATGGTCACTGGTTCGGAGCGGCCGTCGGCTCTATTTGCTATTTGGGTCCATTCAAAATGTCTCGCCCACTCATATACGCCTCCTAGTCGATGCTTATCACATTCATATATATGGCTCCATATACGAATGTGTGCATCAAACGATTTCGAACTATGGGCAGTTGTAAAGTTGTTTCCTGACAGACAGATAATAGGCACACATGTAATGAATTTTTTGATATGTTATTAGATATCGTCTTCTCTACTATGGCTAAGTACTGGCTGAGGAGGTGTCTGTCTGTCCAGAAACAAGGGAATACTGTAAGCTGGACATAGTTGGTTTATTTGCAGGGGGGTCTTCCCCCCTTGATCCGTGAGAGGCTGCTTAGGGAGTGTATGATATATAGAGGTAGAATGTGTGTGTGTGTCAGCTGTGTGTGTGTGTGTGTCTTCTTCTCTTGACTGTCGTGCTCACTGAATCAACACTTTGATGCCACGGATACTCGGGAGGTTTCGAATCGACTTTGGCCGGAAGTTAAAGGCTCAAGGCCTGAGAAGTATAACAAACAACAGAGTTGAGCACAGATCATAGCATGAACGACAACAGGAACTGTTGATCCGTTGGTTTGGTTGGAAGAGGGGAGAGGGGGTGGGGAAGATGGGGTACTCCGAAAGGGGGAGGGATGGGTATAGGGGGGGGAGGAGGGGAGGGGAGGGGCTGTTGGTGCTTGTCAGTCTAGACGTCCCAGAGTGGGGTCCATCAGACGTGGCAGTTCAGCAGGAGGTATTCCAGTCAGGTGTCTGTCCCAGAACTCTAGTGCAGGCGAAGCTGCTCTGGAGTTTCTGGCTCTCAAACTGCTGCTGAGGTAGGCATGTTCCACTGCCCTGATGGTTATGGGGGAGAAAAGGGACGTCTGTCGGTTATTGTGTTCGACATGGGGAGCAAGGAATTGCAGTGTGTGTCCTCTGCGCTGTACCGCTCTGGTTGGGGGACAGTCTGTTCTATTGATTCGCTCACATGTCATTTGGGGGATTATTATAAAACATTTTTTTAATACAGGCTGGTGAGTGCTGTTCACCATGTCGCGTTGCTGCAAGGGAGCTCCAGTCTAAGCCTCTGGAAGCATTGCTGTGACGCTGGAGGTCCTCGGTATTGATTGAGGACGAATCTTGCTGCTCTCTGTTGGTATCAGGCTCCATCTCTGTCGATGTCTTCATGAGTGGAGGGGTCCCACACTGGCAGGCGTATTCAGAAGGCTGCCTTACAAAGGCTATATAGTCTTTTGCTCTCAGCTCGATAGAGGCGATCTTGAAGGTTGTGACCTAGAGAAGCGGCGATGCGTCTGACTGGGCTTTAGCTGTCGACGGCATTCATATGGTGTCCCAGCTGCCATGTGCCCTGGAGGTCGACGCCTCAGTTACTTTGCCGACTGCACTGTGTCCTAGGGTGTGAGGCGCATGAAAGTTGGTATGAGGAAATGTGAGTGCTTTCTGCTTTCGGCGTGACGGCGAAGGTATTTGAACATTTCCAGGTGATAACTGCATGTCCACTTTCTTCTCCCATCCTTGCCAGGCGCTGGAGGTTCTTGCTGTAAGGGCTATGTGGGCTTCCCCTGTGTGTGTGTGTGTGTGTGTGTGTGTGTGTGTGTGTGTGTGTGTGGGTGTGTGTGTGTGTGTGTGTGTGTGTTGTGTGTGTGAAACACAAGTAGAGTAGAGAGAGCGAGAGAGAGTAGAGAGAGAGAGAGAGTAGAGAGAGAGTAGAGTGAGTAGGAGTGAGAGAGAGAGGAGAGAGAGAGAGTAGAGAGAGAGCGGAGAGTGAGAGAGTAATGAATCATTACACATGCAGTGGGTTAGGCTTATGAGTAGGGTGGGGTGGACACGAGACAAAAGAGTATAAGACAGATGGAGAAAGAGAGTGTTAAGTTAGACGATAGAGAGAGATGTGAGGAGGATAGAGAGAGAAGGAGAGGGAGAGAGAGAGAGAGATTAGAGAGAAGGGGGAGGTGAGAGGCGCTGTGCATGTAGAATCTAGCAGAGAGAGAGACACAAGAGATTATTCCCTATCGGGAAGCCTGATACGAGTACAAAATTTGCAGGGGGGGGGGGGTCAGTTGATAAGTGTTATTTCCTTAGACAGAGAGAGAGAGTGACACAGAATAAACCGTTCAGTGCACTTGCAGATTTGGTATTTGGTCACTTTTTGTCTATGAGACGTCTCTGTGAAATTTGGTTGCTCCCACCTGGAGAGCGTCGTCGCGCCAGAGGCCGTGCCACCCTTTTTTTTTGGGTCATGCGATTTTTTGTGACTCATGAGGAAGGAAAGGGGTGGTAACTTTTGTACCAATGACACTTTTTCGTTTGCTCAGCTTTGGTTTAACGTGTATTAAGTGCATAGGGCACATGGGACCTCGGTTTAATAGTCTCTCCGAAAAACCTCGCGAATTCATGTTCAGACCTAAGCTAGTGCAGAGGTTGAGAAGTAAAAATCCCCTGTATCCATGGCTCGGACTCGGGTTTATTGTGAACGCGGCGAAGCGCATTACCTCTGTGGCGCATTCTCTACTGCCTTATTGAAGGTCTTGACCCAGCGATGTCTAACTCGACATGTGTGTGTGTGTGTGTGTGTGTGCGTGATGCGTGTGCGTGTGCGTGTGTGTGTGTGTGTGAGTGAGAGAGAGAGTAGTATGCACGCGTAAATATATCATGCATGCTTGCTGAATCTGAATCTGGCTATACGCGGCTCTGTCACGCGACTGGACCTTATACAACGTTGTGCGTTGACATTACAGAAATAAATAAACCAACTTAAAAATCAACACAAAAACAAGTAACTAAAATAGTAAGTCTCCCCGCACAGGCTTTCATGAGTCTCAGGTCAGGCTACCGTAGGCGGCCCCTTGGATGGTACCCCCGACCGGCTAGGCATGTAGCCCCAACGCTATACATGCAAGCTCTATTCGTTGCATTTTGAAAT
This sequence comes from Phymorhynchus buccinoides, assembly GCA_017654935.2. Classification (NCBI taxonomy): domain Eukaryota; kingdom Metazoa; phylum Mollusca; class Gastropoda; order Neogastropoda; family Raphitomidae; genus Phymorhynchus; species Phymorhynchus buccinoides. Next base: position 20,888,481 of record CM065702.1, on the reverse strand, counting down.
CTTCAGCATGAGGGTTACGCAGGTATCGGATCCAGTATTGCTTGATAGCTTCTGTAGATTAAAAGTAAAGGGCATCTCTATCTATAGCAGACCTTATGTTTTTTCTCCGGCGCTATTATAATCAAGCCACCCTACCTGCTCCCTGTCAAATAAAGTACAACATCCTACTTGTGCCCTTTCCGATAGAGACAGGGCTGTATAAGCCGGTATCCAGGCAACTTCTGCCTTCTCGGTGACCATGATCTGAATGCTTGTGTCGTTTTTGGGAATTGTGTTGAAACGCAACCGCTTGTCTGGGGCAGGCCCCGCTATGCACTTGATTACAACGTCGGTCTCACCCGTCCTACCAATTTGTTCCGTCTGAATCAACTTTCCCTGTTTTTTCTACTTCTTGTTTTTCGTCGGGTCTAAACACCCCCACCACTGCAGAATTGACTTTGTGCTTTTCCAGTAGTCTAGTCGAATCGTGTCCCGTGCGTCTGCCACTGCCAATTTCTTGCTGCACTTTTTCGCGTACATCGAAATGTCAGGTATTTAGGAATGTCAGTCGATGTGTTTAAAAGCTGTTGTTGAATGGGCCGGGGGGTGTCGCCGACATGCGTTCGCTGCAAGTACTTGTTGTAGGGAGGTTCTGAAAGAGCTGTTTGTTGTGCTTGTCGATATAAACCGACAGTCCTAAGGTAAACAACCTACTAGTTCTGTGGCGGTGGATGATGCAATGTCATTTAAAGACGCGCTTATCACAGGTCGCGTAACTCTCACGTGATGCAGACTGCTAGTTGAAACTATGGCGAACAGTGTGAAAACTTCAAAGGAAACAAACTCACTGTGCTTGGTCTATAACAGACATTTGTTACAAAGTGATGTGAAACACTGTGGAATCGGGTTAGAGACAAAACGCATCTCGCGGGGACAAACAATACTCCAGAGCGATAGACCCTTAAAGGGTGTAGGACCATATGGTGGCGGCGGGGCTGTTAGGCTTCGCCTACGAGAAAAAAAAAAAAAAAGAAAAAAGAAGAAGAGAAAATACTTGTGTAAAAACTCCAACGGTAGAAAGGCTTATATCGTAGGTATCCACACACCTAACACGGCATGCACGATAAGGCACGACCACCAAAAACTGGTTTGCTTCCGGTGTCACACAACGAGTGGTCGTCGTTCGCGTGAAAGAGCACGCCCGTGTGCCAGTGCCCGTCCTAGTAGTAGTAGTGGTAGGGACAAAAATGTAGAGCTGTTTAGCTTTTTGTCTTAGTCCCCTCACGAGGTATACATAAAAGTATTAGCAATGAAAATGTGGTCAAGGTGCATTACTGTCAATTTTCCTATATTAAAATCAAGTATCAAAGCTTCTTAAACATATTAAAATTTTTGGAGAATCATCCTTACGCCGTTTTTGAAAGTGTTAGTTATCAGGTGCACCGATTTTTTGAGAAGATTTAATCTGGTACTCATTCGCACAAGTTAGCAAACAACGCGGATGCTGAAACAATTTTTTTCTGTATTAGTATTGAACCTTTAATTAAAAAACTTAGCCATTGCATTCCTTGTCAAATTATTTATTCATGTCTAGGTCAGGGCAGGTAGATAAAGACGACTAGCCTCGTCGGCCCTCTCAAGCGTCTTTTTTTTTTTTTCCTTTTTTTTTTTTTTTCCTTTTCCATCACATTTTTTTTTTTTTTTTTTTTTTTTTTTTTTTATTTTTCCTTTTGGGGGGTTGGCACAGCTGTGACGTTTTTGGTTGACTTTCGTCATACTGGTACTTTATAATTTTGACAACGCAAGTTTGGTCCATTTGTCAGCTACGGAGGTTTTTTGATTTGTTTTAGTATCTGCAGGTGCAAGCGGAGTTTTGTCTGAGTCTAGGAAGTGTGTATCCAATAGTTGATCACTCTGTTACTGAAACAGAAGTGTCTCCTATGTTAGTTCTAGCTATACTGTGTTAGTATTGTTTAATTCATGATTTTCTATCTTGGAAAACATTTGAAATCTGAATACAAACTTTCTTGTTAGTATTGTCAGTACGCATTAGAATTTTTATACATATACTTAGTCGAAGCCTACGGAATTCTTTCTGGTATTTCAAGGTTATGGTAGATCAAGTTTGTGTAGCCGGCCCGGTTTCTACTTGTATATGCGCGAATTCTAAGACTTTTATTTAATTTAAGTAGCTCTCGGCTCTGTACACGCTCAAATTGTAGAACTGTTGTCGTTTAAGATATGGATGTCCAAATTTGGTTCCCGATACAGTCCAGTTATGTGGTCTACAAACGTTTATATAGATTAATGAACACATTATTATTAGTCTGTAAAGTTCATCCTTATCAACCCTAGCATTCTATTTAGCTTTATTTACAGCTGTTGTAATATGTCTATCAAATTTCATATTTGCGAATCCCAAATATAAACTCCCAAGTCTTTTTCTTCTCGACTGTAAGTTATCTATATACGGTGTATACCAACCGACGTCCCTGCTCGGTGATGTTTATCTGTGCCGTGAGATATTTCTTATATTATTTCTCTTATCTGGATTATTCAACCCTAATATGCATTATTTAGCACTTATTTGCATTAGAAAAATATAGTTTCCGATTTTATTGACGCAGTCCAATAAGTCTATTATATCATCTGTAATCAATCTGATTTATCAGATAGAATTATAGAATTTTAGTATCGCAGCGAAACACTCATTTGCACACATCGCGTTTGTTACTTGGGATCTTGCAAGTCATTGATAAAATAGTAGAATAAAATTGGAGAGCCCTAAATGCTTCTTGTGGTTATGCCCTCTTATTATGTCAGTATTTGAATGATAGATTTTTCGCTTCGACGCCGTAGCTTTCTGTTTACTGACTGTCAATAAACTTGTGTCACCCAATGATAAATGTTGGGCCCGTTATTGCCTATGATATGCTTAATTTCAACAAGAAGGTTCCTTTTGGTAGGGACGGAATCAAGGCTTTGCGTAAAATCTAAAGTGACACTATGTCGAAGGGCTTCTTTTATCTTCTATGGAGTTTAGTAAAGTATCATCCATGACCTCAACTAGTTGTGTCTATCACAAGAACGTCCGGCTGCTTAAAACTCATGCTGGCAATCTGAATATAATTTAAAATCTGTGCATATGTCTTCGATCTATAAAGTCCTGACAAAGATTGCCTCTAACAGTTTTGCAACCTATGCACTTACAAGCTGACTGGTCTATTAATTTCCTGGGTCAGTGTTAGTTCCCCTTTTTAATATTATGCTGTTACTTTCGGCTGTCTTCTCATTGTGCTGGTAATAATCGCTGATTCTTTAATGCTTTTATTAACTGAGTATTGTTCAGGGGCAGTGGCTAATTCGTGCACTTGCAGTTCTTGTTTTACTAAATACGTATGCTGGTACCTTGTCGGTACCCTGAGCTTTGGGTTAAAAAAAACATTTATCTGCTTTTAGTTGTTTTTGACAGGCTTCTTCTGTACTACTATATCGGTACGAGTAATGGTCAGTGGCTCATCATTTAGTTCTGGTAGTGAGTCAGTGTCTTCCTTTTGGTATATGGGGAGAGAATCAGAAGAATTTCTTTTCTTCTCCAAGACCAGTTCAACTAGTATCCATTGATATTTTTATAGGGCTCAATGAGATCCCGCCCTAATTCTTTCTTCGCTTCCCCGCTTTGAGAGAAAATCATAGTTTAGGTATTTAAGTCTACTATAATTAATCGCAGCGATTTTTACTATCCTTGTACAAGTTTTGTTGCTGTCTGCGTTGCACTTTTTCACATTGCTTGATGACTGGTATTTATTTTCGGACCATATGTATTTTCTCATTAAGCATCTGTAAAGTGGGGTCTATTAATGCCTTTGATATAATTTAATAATATCTCCTGATCATATTTACAAAGGTTCTTTTTAATTAAACCTAATCTCTCTTTATTAGTCAGTATTTAATACCAAAGTTCTTAAATATGTTTGTCAATTAGAAATCCTGATCGAAAGTTACCGCTCATAAGTTCTTTTTCATTTTCACATATCTGTTATCTGGGACACGACGCACATTGTCAGTCAAAAAATCATAGTACTAATCACACTTTGGTATTTCTTTTCCCACTATGCGTAACTCTTGCATTTACCTGTGTTATGAAATAAAGATTACCTCATTTTTAAGGTCGCATTCTTGCTATTATTTAAGTTATTTTGGTAGTAAGTTACTTATTACATGATTTATTAAAATAAACTTTGGTTCAATCAGCAAAAATTTTGCATGACGATGTATTACAATCGGTGTAGGTCATTAATGGAAAATGGTAAATCGAAATTATGTCGCCAGGATGACTCCCCTGTTGGATTCAACTAAGGAACGCTTTGCCTCGGCTGGAATAATGCTTATTTCTCAACTCAAGCTTTTTGAGTTAGTCCAAGACCAAAAATGCTTTATTAAATCCTAATACATAAATAGATTTCGCACCTATTCATAGATCTTAATTTCATCGAAAAGTCTTTCGCATGTGGTACGTTAATCTAAAAGCTTTCCTAATAGTCTAAGTATGTATATATCAACCGACAATTCATTATTATCTAAGTGAATTCTGTAAAGTTTCCGCTCCATAACTTCGGCAAAGCTGTGATTGTACAATGATACTTTTAAGCTTCTAAAACCATGCTGAGACAATCAACATACTGAGGTTATATCGTTCATATGGGCGGGAGGAAGCTGGGATTTTAGTGGGAGGGAAGGGGGAGGGGGAATGGCATCTCTAAAGATATATATAAAGACTTCTAAGTATTTTGCAAGTGATACTCGTAAGCCTAGACGGTCTATAAGTTGCTGCTATCAGACCTTGATCTGCGCTTTTTAAAAAATAGCTGTGACATTTGCTTGTTTCCAACTCTTAGGATAATTTGAACCTCTGATTCTAGTGATTTATTGAATAGTAGGTAAGATTTAATGGATTAATTCATTAGCCAATTTTTTATCTACTCCTAGGATTGGTTACCGGACTGTTGCCATGCTGGAAACTTTGCTATGTGCCTATTGGAGCTAGTCTAATTCTTTTAAAACTTTTAATGTACAGCCAAAGGAGTTTACTCTAACCTCAGATAAGTCAGACAGTATACTCCCATCTGGAGTTTCACCATTTGCTAAATTCGTGTAGCAGTTGTTACAGCTCCTCATGTGGTAAGATACACTGGTCAAAAAAAAAAAAAATTGTAGAGTATTTCAGGGGCTTTGTCGCTCATCTTAGCTACAACATATTCTCCATTTTCTTATTTTATAGTGCCCTTCCCTGTATTAGTCTTACCCTCTTTTCTCATTTACCGATATCTCACAAATTATGCTTTTAGGTTTGTCTTACTAATTATCTAAGAGCGAACAATTCTGTTCGAAAGCTTTTCTTGATTTTTTTTAATGTCACTTTATTGGCATTATTTGAATTTTTCTATATTTTCTTATGAAAGTCTGGCCCTTCCCTCTTCTTTTTCTGGTTTATTTTTTTATACATGAGCTTGGCCTTTCGGCTTGGTTTTTAAAAAAATTTGAATATTGTTTTTTGGCTTTTCTTAACTAATTTTCAAGAGCTTTTTCTTTTTGTGTTTATCCCAGGATGGTTTTTGGATGATTTTGGTTTGTTGTGGTAAGAATCTAGTGTGTGCATGTCCATGTTAATTTCTTTACCTAGATCACTGGGGAATAACATTCCTAAGTATATTCACATCTACTACTCACATTTTCCAGCACTGGCCAATCAAGAGCTTAGCAATGTTCCTCTCTCATTTTTACATAATTACCTTGTTTAAGAATCAAACTTATAGTTTACTCCTGTGTTTGATTTATCTCTCTAGGCACATAAGATCGAAACACTACACATCATTGATCACTCTTACCAAATGGATTACCAGGTGGAGTCAAATGTCCAGAAATAAAGTCTCCTCAAGCTGATTGTTAACCTAAATATTTAGACATCTATTCGCATTGTTGGTGGCTTTGGCTTACCTCTGTGTCTTGTCGTCGGTTTCACACTTTTCATGTGTTAAAAAAGTAACTACTCTATTCTACATTCGCTACAATTAATGAGTTTTTGTTAGCAATTATTATGTAACGCTCATAATCACAGCAATTGGCATTTGGAAAATTTAAAATCTCCAAGGATAGACCAGACTTTATTCAAACTTAGATATAAGGAATCTAAATTCTATACAAATCCAGACAACCTCTTAGTATTACCACAGATAATTAGGGCTACGGTACGCAACATCCGATATGTAGTTGGTTACGACTCGCCATTCATCACTTTTGAAAGTACATGCTGACAGACGGTATTTCATTAAAGGGTGAGTTTGTTTAAACTCTTCACTGAAGAGTCTCTCCTCACGTTATTATTTTTATCAAATATAAAAGTATACCTCTCCCTGAGGTTCCTGTTTAGGTAACATTATCATAATTAGGAGTTCATATTCTGAACGGCACATGAGATAGACTTGGTTTTTTTGAGGGGGGGTAAGAATTTCTGTCAAACATTATTATATTTGGCTTTTACCTCCGATAATCTTACTAGTATATTCATATCTTTTTATTTAGCAGGCTGATCGACCATTACTGTAGGCATAACTTTGGCTGAATCAATCTTCAAAGCACAAGTAAGATCAGAAAATGAGCTAGAACTACTTTCATGACAACAGGCTTATTTCCATAACCATTATGTACAGAGTGGTGTGTCGCTTCCTTGGGATCAATGTTTGTACTCTTGTCAGCCTCGCCTTTTTCTCGGCTGCAGCCTGAGCTGTGTCACAAGAGGGCGTTTTGTCTTCAGTCCATAGGCATCGGTCTGGGTACTGCGGCGAATTATGATGTTGATCTGCCTTTGCGCACGTAAGATGTGGAGGGAACACGGCAACGTCCTCACCAGGATTTATTGTTGAGACAATAACGGGCATAGCCCATCAAAACATGCATTCTTTCTTCTTAGTGGTGACGGAGAAGACGAACTTTCTTAATGTACCAGCAGTAAACGTTGTATACGGCACGTTTTGTGTGATGTGGCTATTGGAGAGAAGAGCTAAATAAAAGAAGAGAGAGAGAGAAGAAAAAAGAGAGAGAGGAGAGAAGGGGGGGGGGTTGCGCTTCCCAGTATCTTAAGATATTCCAGCATAACAGTTTTTATTCATTATTGCTCCCAGTAATGTGAAATCAACTGAAACGTTTTGTTTAAAAGTATCCAGTTTACAATCAAAACATTTGAAACGACTCCGCTCCGGGAGGTAGGTGGGGGGATACTGGGGGTCTTTTAGGGTTTAGGCAAATAGTAATCCCGCCACCGTTTTAGAAGTTCTGTGCTTGTTTAACTTCCTTCTATATCTGTCTCACTCTCTTTGACTCTCAGCCTTTCCAGCTTTTGCTTATCTGTCATCTGTATCCTTCTATCTTACTGGTCCCTTCTCCTGCCTTTTTTCAATTTCATATAGGATTCTTACAATAGATTTCTTCGCCCGAATAGTTCAACATGCTGTCCTAACTATTTCTTAGGGTTATGACGCATAACGGCAGCATGGCGTCATTCTACACTCATTTGACAGGAAAGTGTCTGAGGCGAATGGAGGAAGATCAAGAAACGAGACTGTTTAATTATGTAGTGGTTCCAAGATGATAATAATAATAATAATTAATGGAACAACTTATTAATAGCGCTTATTGTCTCCTTGGTACGGGATCTCTAAGCGGCTTCAGCAGATAAAAGTTTTAAATCTGAGTGCAGAAACAACAACAAAACAACGCACGTGTTTCTAATAAAGGACGACCCAGAAGGCGATAATACGAGTTACTACGTTTTAAATTCGTCACACACGTACACACCGCCACCCCTCATTCTACATTCTCCCCTAAAATATGCGCAACTACATTGACAAAATAAGCGTTTTCTCCCAATGCAAAAGGCATTTTTCTCAACATTAGCTGGCATTTGGTCTAGAAGGGGACTATAGATATAGCCCAAAATCAGTCGGGAAGGGCTAACTACTAAACACTACATGAGATCTGCACACAACACATCATCTCCACCCTACACCTAACGAACACACCACTACTAGCGTGGGACTTATACTACACAAGACAAGAAGGGGGCTAAGCGTCTCTATTAATAATAGTAATGAGGTGACTTGCTTACTTTCGCGCAGTTCCCGTCGAGGGCCAAGATATTCTAAAAAGGGTAAGATGGATTACGGTTGGTCTTTTATAGGAGCTTCGTTGGCGAACCCGGGGGCTGATAGTTATCGTTTTTGAATTATCGACAGGGGGTTAAGCCATTCCAGTGGGTGGACGGCTTGGTTCAAAAACTCACAGGGAACTAGAGAACTTTGGAACGGATAAGAGAATTTCAACTGGGCTTTATTCGACGTGCAAATGGTTGTTTTCACTTGGTTTTCCAAAGGGGACATAACGTTCAGAGTTGGTTTTCTGTCCTCGACTACTGCATAATGAGGGGGGATAAATAGAGTACCGGATTGCTTTTATTCCTCCCTCTATACAGGGTCATTTGGTAGGAGTTGCGAGTCTTTTCTTTGCTTCTCAATGAACTTTAGTAGTACTTGGGGGGGCTCTTTTTATATAAGACTAACCTTAAATTGAGGAATGCTTGAAAGTATAAATTTTCAATGCGCCAGATCACTACCCCCACCTTCCCACCTGCTAAATTGATGCGGTCTTCTCTGGCAATTCATCCCCTCCGAGATTTTGCCTTTTGCTGTCGCTTACTAGTTTTTAAACTCTTACTATATACTGACCCAATAGTTTCTCAACCTAATTAAGAACTACCTCACATCGCTACGGGCCTAGCGCCATACTACGCTCCGCTATACCGGCGCATCTCACTCATCCTCAACCCCCCTCTCGATACTGACACATACAGTAGGGTTAATTTATAACGCCTGTAATGGCCTACTGGCATTGTCCAATCTATATTCCTGGAGGGTGAAAGTACATGTTATAGTGTATTCTATCCCTATGTTCAAGGGAGTTCATTCTGTGACCATATCAAGGTCGTTGTCTTTTGTGTTAGTAAATTCCCTAGTAGCCGGTATGGTATGACTGAGTAAGATTCAATAATTTTTTAACAACTGCGAGTAAAAAGTTATTAGAATCTGACACAACCTTTTCAATGCAGTTCCTACTTTACACGGGGTTTTTAGATGTTAGTAAATCCATCCGATGAATCTTGTGAAGAATATCCAGTGGGTTTTTTTGTAATATTCATCGAATTTTTTTAGCAGAATAAAAGGTGATTGATTATGGCGTTGTCGTTATTTGAACTCTGACATTCGGTGTAAGCCATCTGCAAAGGTCTAAGGTCTATTACATTAGTCACCAAGTTTCACTGATTATCGGGGTTCTAGGTGGTTTAGACGCTATGAACTGGAACACTTTTGGTGCATCGAACTGGGGACGACGTTACGCACACACAGCGACGGGAACCGCCGACATACCCATCACGGACAGTGGACAAACACACAGCCCTCGTTCCCATCCCAATGTACTCCCGATTTATGTTTAGAACTGGGAGTACTATACAAAAGTTTAACACAAAAAGTGATTCACAATGGGATCACAAAGGCTCTGATAAGAAGAAAAAGGAAAAAGAAAGTAATATAGAGGCAGAGCTTCTTCGACCTATCGCGAATCTGGCAGGCTTACTGAAAACTTCCAATCTATTATTGGATACCTAAACACAACCTCAATCACAGGAAATTGTACAAGCTTCATGACAACCCCTTTCCCCAAACTTTCGATCATGATGGTCAGTTCGGTAGTTTAATTTATCATTCATCTAGTTTACTATAAAAATTGCTGCATGCGTTACTCCTCCAATTTAATCATGAGCAGTTTGGTAGTTTAATTCAACATGTCATATCAGTTTGATTCTAAAAATGCTCACTTGTACTCAAGAATAAATGTTAGGAGTACGTTTTAAAAAACCAAACAACAACAAGTAGCAGGAGGGAGTACCGACACAAACATAATACATAGTAGCAGAGTGACAGTTGCGTAGTCTGTGTCTAGTTGTTTCCATGGTACAGTAGTACAGTAGTCAGATTGACATTTCCATAATTTACAACTTTTCAACTAGTTTTTTGCAGTGAAGAGGGGTCTAGGGCTGTTTTGCTGAAATAATTGTGTGTTGGGGTACTTGCGCAGTGCAAACATGCATAACTGAGAAGGTGTACACCACCAGTTGGCACAGGTCGCTCCTAACAAATAACCTTTGGGGCTGTGTCTTCAGTCTTTCCCCTCCTCTTACTGTTCTCTAATGCCCTCGCTGTCCGCTCTGTCGTCTCACTACTCTCTCTCTCTTTTCTGGTGCTGCAGTAGTACTAGTAGAGACATATATGAAGTTATATATATGTAGAGAAGTAGATCATGGAGACACACACTTCAGAGATAAGAGCCACACACACAAGAGAGATAAATATACACGAC
>CM065702.1:20873897-20877532 GCA_017654935.2 Phymorhynchus buccinoides | reverse complement strand
ACACGCCCTTCTCTTTGGTTGTGAAATAATTTGACTTCTAGCACCTCCGCCCAAGGAGGAATCACCGATTTTGACATGATTTGATTTCTAGGAAACCAGAGCAAAGTGAGTTTTGCAATCTCTGTAAAGGTGTTTCCTGGTGATCCTGGAGTGTTTCTTACAAAAAACACATACCGTCAGGTGGCCTTTAAAGAAATTATCTGTCATTTTCCTATACACGTTGTCTTTAACCTTTCTTTAGACTCCATGGTACAAAACAAAGGATCTGCCCAGGCATAGCGTAGCAACGAGTTGTTACGTAAGAGAGTGCAGTGAAAACATGTGACCTACATCATTTTGTGGGCAGGATTTTTCAGATAGATTCACACACAAAGAATCGTTCTGAGGTCACCTTGACAGCTTCTGAACGCGAGCTTACATTGTTTATTTTTCTGTGGAAGGACATTGTTTTTTCCTTTTAAGGTAATAGGCATACCAATAACCTGAATAGACCACCGATGTTTGTGGACTTACAGCAAGTATCTTTCATTTTGCTAATAAAGTTGCCAGACCTGTTTAAATAAAAAATATGTTGTATTGCCTTCGCAAGGTAGTTCTGTTGTCAAGGCATTTGGTTTGTCATTGATGGTTATTTCAGTCTGCTGAAGTAAGTTTGGTAAAGATATTGTTTGCTCTGTGTCGCGTTGCCTGTTTCGACTGTTTGTCAGTCTGTGTTCCGTGTACAGTAGTACTTTTATTTGTTCAGTGGAGATACTGTAAAGGTTAGTGCTGATTTTGATGAAATATTGTTGACAATAATTAAGTTGTCTCATTGGACATGATGCATTAGTGGTCTTACTTTCATCCAGGTGCAGTGCTTTTGCACATTTGCTAGCTTTCGCATTCACTAATGCCAAATATCAAATGCGTTGAAGACTAGCAATACATGTTATACCGGTTTTAACTCTGATCAGACTACTCTTGTCAAAATGTCTACCACATCTACTTGTCAAGTGGTGACACCCTTTGCGGTCGGCTGTGGTTTTTTTTTAACCCTTTCGTTGCCAATGTCGCATTTATGCACCACAAATGGTTTAAACACCAATGTTTTTAGTTGGAAGGCATTAAATCAGGTTCTGTTATCTGAATACCCTATTCTTCTTAATTTTGGGAAGTAAGGATAGGCCTAATGCCATACATGACACACACAGGAATTCCCAATATAGCGGATACATTTTTTCTCTACCCAGTCATGTTTAATTGTATTTTTTGGCTTAAAAATAGCCGGTGGGTGGAAAGGGTTTGCACAAAGAAAAAAAACGTGTCCCCTTTCTCATTGTTAACGACCCACCACGTCGATGTGTCATCATTCCCTCTCTTGCTAGGGATGATTTTCTTAAGATTTCTTACCAGTTGTTATAAGGGAAACCACGTGAAAACCATGATTTTGACACATGACGTGATGGGTCTTTAAGCGATTGAAAAGAGAGAGAAGGAGAGAGTGAAAGTGGGTCTTGGAAAGATGAGTTAAAGGGTAGGATGTGTATGAATTCACGCTGTAGGAAGACGGGGTAAAAAGCCCATGGGCGGGTAAAAGAAGCCCATGTCAATTATCTCATGAATAAAGCAAATTTCAGTCAAATTTGCCCATGAGACGAACGCTAAACATTAACACAAAAAGAAAGAAAAAGGGTAAATTTGGAATTATATTGAAATTCGAAATATTAATATTTACAAATCCACTCGTTTACAACATTAACACTCGTCTCATGGGCAAAATGTGACTGAAATTTGCTTCATTTCATGAGATAATTGGCATGGGCTTCTTACCCGCCCATGGGCTTTTTTTTTTAACCCCGTCTTCACCTATATCACATTGATACCGCCCAGTGTTTGTGGGCAGGGCTAATGACGTCACAGCTAGCAACGCCAACAAAAATTTTTGGGGAGTTGGCTGGCGAGGACTTAGCTCTTTTTGGTTTGGCCGTGGAGGGATCAACACACTGAGAGCATCGTCTGATTGGCTTCTTCCTGTTGAGTGCCCATAGTTTCTCTTAACTAACCTGTCACACAAAGCGAGAATCTGAGGATGAATCACATATAAAAATTAGTTTGATTGGATTTGAATTGGTGAGACTAGTAGTCTTGGCGTGCACAGCTTCCGATATTGTTTTCAAGCGTTGAACTACAGGTAAGAACGATTCTGGGGGTTTTGGGGGGTTCGGGTTTTAAGAAGCTTGTCGGTGCGTTTACGGTGAAAGGAAGAGAACAAATTTAATTATTAATTCGTCACTCTGACGATTTTCTAATCCCCTATGCACGAAAAATGCATGTTTAGGAGCGGATTGACTACTCTCATGTAGGCCAATAAAGCACAAATCTCGTCTATGCCGTCATCTGCCATCAGCTGCTCAAAATGCAGCAAAGTCTACATGTGTGGGTGTGCGACGCGCGTGTGTGTGAGCGTGTGTGTGTGTGTGTGTTCCATGCACACACACACACACATAGCCTACTCTCTTTCTCTCTCTCACTGACACATTCACACACACACACACACACACACACACACACACACACACACACACACACACACACACACACGCGCGCGCGCGCGCGCGCGCGCGCGCACACGCACGACACGCACACACACACACACATACACACACTACGATAGGATTTTTTAAAAAGACATTGCGCAACCTCAGTCATTTATAGGCTACTTTGTTTAGATGGCCTGACTTAGATTGAACAATTGAAGATTGACATAACATAAATACACACACACGCGCATGCAAGCACACGCACAGACACACGCACACATACACACAAGCACACACAGATAGACACACACACAAACTAACAAACACACACACATGCACACACATGCGCACGCGCGCACGCACGCACACGCACACACACACACATACACACACAACACACACACACACACACACACACACAAACACACACACACACACACAACACACACACACACACACACACACACACACACACACACACACAACACCATATATCGCAGTCCGATAGGAAATCACTTTGTGATTTTTCTTCTTATTGAAAAAGAAGAAGAAGGGTGGTGGTGAGGGCAGTGGGGAAGGCGCTGCTTTTGTTTGTTTGGTTGTTTGTTTATCATTGCGTTATTGCTTTTTGTTTGTATTTTTTTTTTTTTTCCATGTAAATTACTTCGTATACTGTAGGCGAATCTGATAAATGTGATCCATTCATAATGACCGTACATGCACATGCATGCACACTCAAATTCACACACGCACATACACACACGCACGCACGAATGAATCCTTGGGGTAGCACTGCACAGTTTGTCAAATTCTGGGTCCAGCTTTGGTAGGTACAGCTCGCGTTGACAAGACGGTAATGATAATAATATGTGAAGATAAATAACTGTGACGTCAAGTTTCTAATAGCAACGGTGTATTCTTACACCTTTTTATCACGTGCATTTACGCTAAGGCTTTATATACGCAAATGATATGACAAGTTACGGCCCCTTAGTTTGAATAAGCGTGCATTTTCCATGAAAGAAAAAAGAACCTACATTACCTCTATCTGGCCACTCACCTGTGGTCTGGTCTGTCTGTCTGGTCTTTGTAACTGGATGGTTTACACAAACCCTA
>CM065702.1:20866397-20871397 GCA_017654935.2 Phymorhynchus buccinoides | reverse complement strand
TCCCCACGGGGGGAACTGACTTGGTGCAAACTTCTGTTCAGGAACGAAGAAGGAAGAGGAAGTAATGGGGGAGGGGTCGTATAGAAAGTGAAAACGAGGGGAGACTAAGGGCACACGCACATTCCATCCGCAATCCACAAGTTCCGTGCAGAAACCCCCATACACATCAGAAATAAGCGGATGGGATTGTGCATGGGTTTCCGCGTGTAATGTGCACACTCTTTCATATTTCTTACTTTCTGGTTGTTGTTTTTGGATTGCGCATAGGCTTCCGTGCAGAGCTTGCGCATATGTGTGTGTGCTCTAATGGTATTTGATTCTGTGCATTATACAAAGCTGATGGTCTTCCATCTGTGTGTGTGTGTGTGTGTGTGTGTGTGTGTGTGTGTGCGTGCGCGCGCGCGCGCGCGTGTGTGTCTGCGTGTGCGTGTGCGTGTGCGTGGGTACGTGTGTGCTTGCGTGCGTGTGCGTGTATGCGTGTGTGTGTGTTGCAGCCACAAAAGCCTCAGCGATCCCTAATCCCACAATGGCGACAGGCGGTGGCAACAGTGAGGAGACCCTGTGCCCCCTGTGCCTGGACCCCTTCACCCGGCCCAAGTTCCTGCCCTGCTTCCACACCTTCTGTCAGCACTGCATCGAGGATCTGCTGAAAGTAAAACCAGACACCCCCTTCCCCTGCCCTTCCTGCCGCAAGACCACCACCCTGCCACCAGGGGGAGCGGCTGGTCTGCAGACCAACTTTTACGTCAGCAGCGCGTCATCTCCAGGAACAATAGCAACTCCGGCCCAGGTCCCGGCTCCTGCCTCGACATTGACCCAGAACGTGTGTGACACTCACCCCGGTAAAGAACTGGAATTCTACTGCAAAGCGTGTGGGAAAGCCATTTGTATCAACTGCAAGCTGACCAAGCACGAATCGCACGAAACTGAAGATCTCAGTTCTGTAGTGGCAGCTGAGCGACAGAAGCTGCGGTCAGATCGACGACGTCTGCAGAAGGCTGTGGCTGAAATAAAGGCGGACGTAAAGGGTTTGGAAGCGGAGAGGGACTCCCTGTCCAAGCAGACAGCCGATGTGGAGACGAGGATCAGGGAGAAACACGCAGCAGCTGCCGAAGCAATCAGGCGACACATGGAAGACCAACTGAAGCTAGTAAAGGTCAAACACGAAGATTTGGACACGGACATTTCGGGAATAATCAAACAACGTGAGATCAACGCTGGCAACCTCTCCACTCTCCTCCTTCAAGTTGACGGCGCTATCAACCTGGGAACAGACAAGGACGTGTTGTCGGTCGTGGAGGAGATGACCAGTGGGCGTGGCAGCCAGACAGCTGTTGAATCTATGACGTCACGAGAACGAAGACCGACCCTCCGACCCGATCTCCACTCCACCGTCAGCGATGACGACATGACCCAGACGACACGTGACTACCTGGGTACGGTTAGACTGATGGAGATGAAGGTGACAGAACGGTTCAGATGTTCTGAGGATCCTGACACTGAGGTGTTCTCTGTGTGTCATGAGGACGGTGATCCACCTCGTGTTATCGTGTCCTATGACAGGCTGGAGGGGGACGAGAACGCCCCAGTGCAAGAGTTCAGTGAGTCGGGACAGTGTGTGTTCACTGGTGATGGTGACCAGGTGGGCAGACTATCCTACAAACGGTATAGTAAAGGGCGGTCCATGTATCTGGTACCAGCGCCAGGTAAGTTTGCCACGCATTGTAAGAACCCCGCCGCCCCGCTCCTCCAACTCCATAACAAATTAAATGGAGAAGGCGACATCCGCAGAGCCACAGTCACATCCACAGATCCACTCAAGACTGAAATTAAAACAGAGTTCACAATCAACGTCAATTGCCACAGAGCCTTCGACGTCGACACCTCTGAGAACTATTTCGCGGTGGTGGAGGAAGCGGGCACTGGTTCCTCTTCCAATCAAGTCCACCTCTACGACAGATCTCAGAAATCCCCCGTCAGCACCTACCACCCCCCTGTGCAGGACAGCCAGCTCACCGACGTCCTGTTTCACCACATTGGAGGGCAGCCAGTCCTGCTCGTTGCTGACGGACTCAGCAGCGCCCTTCACGTGCTGTCCTTCCAGGGGGGACAACTCAAGTTCGACCGTTATCTGTGTGAGGGCTGTCCACTACTGCAGAAGCCCTCAGCACTGACGGTGGACGTTCATGGCCGTGTGTGGCTGGGCTGCAAGGGGGGCGCTGTTCTCACCATGGAGGAGTTCCAGTGAATAATGTGTGTGTATATATATATATATATACATATATATGTGTGTGTGTGTGTGTGTGTGTGTGTGCGCGCGCGTGCGTGTGCGTGCGCGTGCGTGTGTGTGCGTGTGCGTGCGCTCGCGTGCGCGTCGTGTGTGTGTGTGTGATTCATTTAACGTCTGTCCACTAATCGTTATATTAGAAAGGGGAAAATATGTTGTGTGAGAGAGTGAGTGCATGTATATATAAGTGTGTGTATGTATGTGTGTATGCATAAGTATGCGTAATCATGTGTATAAACGCATATATTGAATGTATGAAGTTAATCGAATAAGACTACACTATGTGAAGTAATAAACAATGGAAACCAATAGATAAAGGCAAAAACTAAAACCGTCACCGCCTTCCCTCCACCCCCACCCCTCTCTTTTTCACTGAAGAAAAACATACAAGTAATCACCTATTGGACTGTGCTCTAGGCTAACGAAAACGTCATAAGTTAGAACTGGTGAATGGAATATACTGTGTGCATCATTTTGCAGCAAAACTGGAATAATTGTTTTCATGTTCTTACATGAAATAATGTAATAAGGAGTTATTTCGTTTCCACATATGCAGACTACATTATGTTTTACATATTTTGTTTCAAAAGCGTCTATTTTCCATCCATGCATCAAAGAAAGTAATCTTCTATTCATTCTAAAATTATGTTTTATTTTTTTAACATCAGACAGTTCTTGATTATCTTGATGTTTCAGTTTATATTGGAAAGTATTCCAAATGTGCAACATTTAAGTATGTTGTAATCTCCATGCAGAGATAGGGGAACACCAAGGTATTCAGAATGAGGTCCATGTTTAGCTCAATGTTTAGCTGTCCTGTCCGCTTTTTTTTTTTATTGTAATAAGAAGAACAATTAGATGGGATCCAACAAAAGGTTAACTGTGTGCTTCTTGCAATTCGCGTGTGTATCCAACAGCTGGTTTCAATGACCATTCCAGGCTTTGTGTGCAGCTGTAAAGCTTGTAATGCATGAAGAACTGATTTTGAATATACACAGAAAAAAACTTGAAATATAGTCATTTGGTCAAATTTTACCACCCCCACTTTCCTTCCTCATCAGTCACACAAAAATTGGCATGTACCAAAAAAATAAATTGGGTGGCGCGCCTCTGGCTGCGACGCGCTCTCCAGGTGGGAGCAACCTGAATTTCACAGAGGACGCCTCTGTGACTATAAAGTACCTAACACCCTAACACCCTATTTATGTTTGTGTACAATTTTACTAAAATTTATGTTGTTATGCGCGTGTGCGTGCGTGTGCGTGCGTGTGTGTGTGCGTGCGTGTGTGCGCGCGTCCATGCGCGCGTGTGTGGTTGTGTCACAGATACCAGGCCCGACAATAACCCCCCAGTAACAATGGGAACAGGCACCAGTAGTACTGCCGAAAACATCGGAGCAGGCGGCAGTGAGGAAAACGTGTGTGCTCTGTGCCTGGAAAGCTTCATCCAGCCCAAGTTCCTCCCCTGTCACCACACCTTTTGCCAGCGCTGCATCGAAGATCTGGTGAGAGGAGCCGCAGACAGAACCTTCCCCTGTCCTTCGTGTCGTAAGACCACCACCCTGCCACCTGGGGGAGCGGCAGATCTGCAGACCAACTTCTACATTAAGACTTCAATAATTCCAAGGGCGGCAACTCCTGCCCAACTTCCTGCCCCTGCCGCGGCGGCGAGAGCGGCGCAGGACGTGTGTAAGACTCACCGCCACGAGAAGCTGATATGCTACTGCACGGAATGCGAGGAACCGATTTGTATCAAGTGCAAGCTGACCAAACACGACATACACTTCACCGACGACCTAGATTCGGTGGTCGCCCGCGTGAAAAAGGAGCTGCGGTCGGATCGCAGACGATTGCAGAAGGCGGAGTCCGATATCAAGACGGACGTGAACTCTTTAGAACAAACCAGAACGAAACTGGAGAAGAGGCGAGCGGAGGTGGAGAATGCTATCCGAGAGCGGCACGCTGCCGTCGTTAGAGCGTCCACACAACACATGGAAGAACAGCTGGTTCTGCTGAGGTCTACGTGCACAGATCTGGACAAGGACGTGGTGGGCGTCATCAAACAACGCGAGGTCAACAAAGCGAAGCTCTCCGCTCTCCTTCAAGAAGTTGATGACGCCAGCAACTGTGGAACTGTCACCGACGTTTTCACCGTGGCCGAGGAGATGAGAAATGGGCGTGGCAGCTGGCAAGCCGTCGACGACTTGACTTCGCGAGAAAGCGAAGACTTTGAGCTGGAGTTTGAAGAGTGGGAGAGCAAATCCTCTATGATGGACACCATCCGTAGCTACATAGGCCGTGTGAGTCGATGGAGATGATTGTGTCGCTTTGGCTTCAATGTTTGTACGATCCACACACCTAAGTGCTAGGATGTATGCCCAAAATAACAACAACAAGAACAACAACAAAAATGTATTCAAGGTCAAAGGTAACGTCATGAAAAATAAATATTCAGCCTATCGTATCCTCTGAAAATATGCCAGTTTTCTAAAGTTCAAGCCTGTATTTTTAAAGATGGTAAATATAGCAAAACGAGTTGACATATTCAAAATCATTTCACATACTTCATTATGAGAAGACCGTTGCTGTTGACGGGACTATTAGCAATGTAAAAATAAAAATAAATTACGCGAATCCTTACTCTTTAAAGCTTGCGAAATTATGCATGGGAAGTTTTGTAGGAAACAAAATTCCATACCTCCGACGTGGGAGCT
>CM065702.1:20823897-20861397 GCA_017654935.2 Phymorhynchus buccinoides | reverse complement strand
TGCTAGACATTAACGCTCGTCTCATGGGCAAAATGAGAGTGAAATTTGCTTCATTTCATGAGATAATTGGGGTGGGCTTCTTACCCGCCCATGCGCTTTTTACCCCGTCTTCCCCTAATGTAACATGGCGAGTAATGAAATACATATTTGCAATAATTTATATATTTTTTTAAAGCAGAAACAGGGTCATTTTAGACTAACGAAGCCTCCCAGACCCTCCATTTCAGCCTGACCACTCATATCTAGAAGCAGAGGCGGATCTAGGGGGGGTAAAAAAAAAACAAATCAGAAAAAATTGATAAAGGCACGCTCAAAATACTGCCGTCTTTCGGTATCTTTCTGTGTGTTCCGGTGTCTTTTCGTATCTTTGGTCTCTTTTCTTGTCATCATGTCAGGAGAGGACGACTAGGGGAAGACGCATGGGCGGGTAAGAAGCCCACCCCAATTATCTCATGAAATAAAGAAAATGTCAGTCAAATTTGCCCATGAGACGAATGCTAGACATTAACGCTCGTCTCATGGGCAAAATGAGAGTGAAATTTGCTTCATTTCATGAGATAATTGGGGTGGGCTTCTTACCCGCCCATGCGCTTTTTACCCCGTCTTCCCCTATTGTTCTTCAGATATGAAAAATGCTTCAGCTTCCCGAAGCCACCCCCCTTTCACTTTTTATGAAACAACTTGACCCACCACCTCTGAATTAATTGATCCGCCCCTGAGAAGGCATGCTACACCCCTGTACTAAGGCATGAGAAGTACCATAGTCGTGCTGATGATTAGGCTTAATACGTATAAATGAAACACGTAAAACTGTCGAAAATAATCTTCTCCCCATCCCAAACCAAAAGCAGCCGAGCATGTCACAAAGATTTAAAGCAAAAACAAAAACCGAATTAATACGCGCGCGTGCATACACGCACGCACGCACGCACCACTTAGACACGCGCGCACACGTCCCCCCCCCCCCTCACGCGCGGCGCGCCGCGCGCGCGCCCCCCCCCCCGCCCCCCCCCCCCCCCCCCCCCCACTAGCGTGCGTCCCCACAGATGTATTCTTTGAAACTTTTGATTGTCGTTTCCAAATATAATCATTAATATTAAAAACTAGTAGGAAGAGAAAAAACAAAACAATGCATCGAGAAAACTAAAAGGTGAATGTGACAAGCGTGCAATACGTGAAATGTCTGGATAAAGGTACTGTTGCGTCACGTGGTCCTATCTTATCCAATCGCGAGCCGCAAGCATGCACGCGCGTCCTTTTAATTTCCCGTATCCCTCTCGAAGTGTTTTTTTCCCTCATGAAAATTGAAATGTGTGAACTGCAAGTTGTCGTCTGCTGCCATATTGGATTTTGGACACCGGTACATTTGAAAAAGAAAGGTAAGTGGTTTAAGTATCCATATGGGTCTTCGAGTCGGTAAAATATTGTCTGCATAAGCTTTGCAGATGTACAGGTGATAATGCGAGAGCTTTTGGAATTCTCTTGACTTTGGGTGGGTGTATAAAATCACAGTGGCTAGAGGTACGGCATTCTTGCAACACCCAGAGTCAGACCATTTTGAGGGAGAGTAAGTGTAACTCTTCCTAGTCGAATTTGTCGTCAACGAATGCATTTTCTTACGTTGTATATTTAACGGATCTTGGTAAGGAATAGTCTCAGTAGGGTCAAGGATAGGGTCAGGAGCATGTTTATGTTATGCTAGGCTAGGTTAGGTTAGGTTATAATTAGGGACAGGTTTTCATCAGCCTAAGCCTCGCGGCCTATGAAAAGAAAGTCCCATTATTAACATAATTACACATTTGTTTTATGTTAGTAGTTTTTAAGACATTTGCACACAATTTATGCGTTCCTTGATTGAGCGCCGTACCCGTAGCCTCGTCTTTCCCTCTCACACGTTCCCCCCTCCCCCCAAAAAAATAAAATAAAATTCAATCAATTCTTCAATATCTGAGTTTTAAAATCTATCTCATAAAATCATTATCCTTCTACATAGCACCTTCTCCTCATGGTGACAGCCCTGACATGGCCTTTGTTGTCGACGGGGCTAAAAATGTTTATTTTTATTAAATCATAATCTTACTATCTCATCATTTCACTTTCTATCCTATCTTTGCTGAACCTATTTTCTTTCCTTTTCGTACTACCCCCAAAAGTGCAGCAGAATCTTCAGCGTGATGAAGTTGGCTGGCTATGGCGAAGAAGAAGAAGAGAAGGTGAGATACGGGCCCGTACCCCGAGCCTCTGCCGTGAAAAAACTGCCGGTGATAGCTCTCGATGAGCTCCTATGTGGTGTCACCATTAGTAGGAACGACGGAATTAGGTCAAGCCGCAGCGATTTTTCTCGTTGAAAATCCGAACCGCGATTTTGGCTATGTGCCAAACGGTCACTTCCTTTGCTTGTTTTTATTGGTGGTTATTCTTGGCGCTGACCATCCGAGTTTCTTTCTTTCGGGAAGCAGACACCTACTCGGTCATTCGGGAACGATCTTTTTTTACGCTAAGACGGCCGATCGCGAGAGACAAGCGATCCAATATTTGGGTCCAATTCATTCGTTTATCATTTCTGAACGGTAATTATATAATTCTTTAAAACAAATGCGCAGTTACATTTAATTATTTTTCTACAAGTACACCAAATTTGGTGCATCTAGAATAAATCTCAATGCTGCTCAAGGTCTCCACAAGTCGGGAGGTGTTACGTCGAAGCCTGTCCGACATGTTTTCTGTCACGCGCATGTTGATGTTGCGATCTTGTGAGTCGCACAAAAAGCTTAGGCCTAATCTGTCTAATGTTTGGGGTTGATGTTGCCCCTTTGAATAAGCTTTATTTTGGTACCAATGTTTTGTTTATTGGTAAAAAAAAGAAAAAGTTATGGCTGTTTTATTCATCCAAACCTTGATACGGTAAGGACCGGTAATCTTGATCAACTTTTTCTTATATAGCTCATGTAAAAAAAGCTAACATTTTAAAACGTCGTAACTTTCTCAATTTTCGACCGATTTTGATAATTTGGGTATCATTTTAAAGGTCTTGTCGGGCTCTTTCCAATGACATAAATTTCATTAGGATTTGACAAAAAGTAAATATTTTTTTAAAATTTTATAACCACCCTACCATTAGTCTTTTTGTTGTCACTCACTCTTAGAAATGTCCAAAGGTTCAGTCTGAACAGTCGCAACCTGCCAAGCGCCTATTGCATTCTTCTTCTTCTTCTTCTTCTTCTTTTTCTTTTTCTTTTTCTTCTTCTTCTTCCATCAATCATCCGCCTTCATCGATTTGAAGATTCTGATGAATTCTCTATCGTTTTGTATATTTATCCGTTAATTTTAATCCATTGAAACAATTTCAAATATGCAATCGCTAATATAGGGTAAGACGGGGTAAAAAGCCCATGGGCGGGTAAGAAGCCCATGCCAATTATCTCATGAAATAAAAGCCCATGGGCGGATAAGAAGCCCATGCCAATAATAATTGGCATGGGCTTCTTACCCGCCCATGGGCTTTTTTACCCCGTCTTACCCTAGTATAATTTAAAGGCAAGACTGAAAAAACGCAATGAACCAAGACATTGAGGGTCTGGTCTGTGTGTGGGGATGTTGATCTGCATCTTAGCCAATTAACCCTTTCGCCGCCAGCCATTTTGTAGCCCAAAACTACCATTTAACTTAACTGGGTAGAGGGGGAAAACTTGTTAGCACTATTGGGAATTCCTCTGTGACTTGCATAACATTAGGCTTATCCTTACCTCCCAAAATTAAGAAAATAGGGTCTTTGAATAACAGGCCCTGATCTGATGCCTTTTAGTGACATGGGTGTCAAACCATTGTGGTGCATAAATGCAACATTGGCGGTGAAAGGGTTGATGGCCAGAGATCATCATTTTGACAACCTGTTTGTTTACGACTCTCAATCTTAAAGCCTGATTCTTTCAGTGGCAAAATTAATTGATGGATCTTCTTCTTCTGCTTCCTATTACTGGACTGGACCTCACGGCGTTAAGTCCAACTTGGTGCGCAACTGACAGGCTGTCAGGATATAACAACTATTCGTATAGAGATAATGGAACGCCTGAATCTTCCAAGTTTGAAAGCAAGAAGAATACGAGGAGATCTAATGCAAAGTTATAAAATATTTAATAGTATTGACGACTTAAATGCAACAGAATTTTTCAAACTAACAAATTATGACAGAACAAGAAATAGCACTGATAAAATATTTATTGAATATTGTAAAACTAACACAAGAAAATATTCTTTTACTAACAGAGTTGCACCTTTATGGAATCAACTACCAACTAACATTAAGAGAGCACCTAATACTAAGCTTTAAAAATCAGCTCGACCAATTACATTTTTATAATGACATAATGTACGAATACGATGATTAATTCATCGCAAAAACCTGAGTGTACGATATACCTTGAATAAGTAAAAATAAAACCCAAAACACAAAGATGGGACTTTGAAAGCCTAACGGCTATATTATTTTCGTTCCTAATCCTAATCCTAAAATCTATTTTTGCCCGTAGGACTAGGAAAAGATAATCTGATGTTTGAAAGAGCAACCTGTTTCGCTCTTTTCTGTCATCAAATGATCCCCTTTACGGGCGAACATGTGGATATACGACTCTGATGCTCCTTCATATTTCAGGAGCTAACAGGACGCCGCTGAAGCTGGGGTCCTGCACTGATGAGAATCCCGGAGAAGACCCAGCACAATCCCCAGCAATGGCCGAGCCCTGTCACCATCTGATCATCCCACCAGCATCAGGGTCATCGCTGCTGCCAGGATGGGGCCCTGCACTGATGAGAAGACCCAGCACAGTCCCCAGCAATGGCCGAGCCCTGTCACCATCTGATCATCCCCCCAGCATCAGGGTCATCGCTGCTGCCAGGATGGGGTCCTGCACTGATGAGAATCCCGGAGAAGACCCAGCACAGTCCCCAACAATGGCCGAGCCCTGTCACCATCTGATCATCCCACCAGCATCAGGATCGTCGCTGCTGCCAGGATGGGGTCCTGCACTGATGAGAATCCCAGAGAAGACCCACCACAGTCCCCAACAATGGCCGAGCCCTGTCACCATCTGATCATCCTACCAGCATCAGGGTCATCGCTGCTGCCAGGATGGGGTCCTGCACGGATGAGAAACCCAGAGAAGACGCACCACAATCCCCAACAATGGCCGAGCCCTGTCACCATCTGATCATCCTACCAGCATCAGGGTCATCGCTGCTGCCAGGATGGGGTCCTGCACTGATGAGAAACCCAGAGAAGACCCACCACAATCCCCAACAATGGCCGAGCCCTGTCACCATCTGATCATCCTACCAGCATCAGGGTCATCGCTGCTGCCAGGATGGGGTCCTGCACTGATGAGAAACCCAGAGAAGACCCACCACAATCCCCAACAATGGCCGAGCCCTGTCACCATCTGATCATCCTACCAGCATCAGGGTCATCGCTGCTGCCAGGATGGGGTCCTGCACTGATGAGAAACCCAGAGAAGACCCACCACAATCCCCAACAATGGCCGAGCCCTGTCACCATCTGATCATCCTACCAGCATCAGGGTCATCGCTGCTGCCATGATGGGGTCCTGCACTGATGAGAAACCCAGAGAAGACCCACCACAATCCCCAACAATGGCCGAGCCATGTCACCATCTGATCATCCTACCAGCATCAGGGTCATCGCTGCTGCCAGGATGGGGTCCTGCACTGATGAGAAACCCAGAGAAGACCCAGCACAATCCCCAACAATGGCCGAGCCATGTCACCATCTGATCATCCCCCCAGCATCAGGGTCATCGCTGCTGCCAGGATGGGGTCCTGCACTGATGAGAAACCCAGAGAAGACCCAGCACAATCCCCAACAATGGCCGAGCCATGTCACCATCTGATCATCCTACCAGCATCAGGGTCATCGCTGCTGCCAGGATGGGGTCCTGCACTGATGAGAAACCCAGAGAAGACCCAGCACAATCCCCAACAATGGCCGAGCCATGTCACCATCTGATCATCCCCCCAGCATCAGGGTCATCGCTGCTGCCAGGATGGGTCCGTTTACTCTCACATACAAAAGGTAAGTCAGCCGGGTTATATCCACACCAGACACATAATATTTCTTTTTAATCGGGTCTTTATTAATATTGCAGTACCCCCAGGACCGACCCAATGCAGACATGGGGATTTTCAACTTTTAAGCAAATTTCAGCTTTTTTGATGGCCCAAGGGGGCATTTTGTTTTTAGATTAAAAAAAAAGAAAACCAACTGAGTAAGAATTACTTCTTATGAGTGAATGCAAAATGAATGAGACATAATCGGTTCTATTTCTCATGCTGTTTTAAGGCTTAGATTAAAAAACTAAGCTTCAGCTTCAGGGGGCTTTGTCCCCTGACACACGCTTTTCAGCTTTTTTCATGATTCCTCGTTCCCATGCCTGACTAATGAATGCCCCATATGTGGACCTGTTCCAGGTCGGAGACGTTAAACACAGTCATGTTATATTCACATTTCTAACCGTGATTGCTTCAGTTGAATGGAATCACGATTCAAGATTTAAAACTACTTTCATTCGCCAAATAAAAAGCAACAAAAAAGCCACTTTGCTTTTTTTGCGTTCCCAGTGACGCACCACGATTAAGTCCCTTGTTTTTTTCTGGGTTGCTGTGACCCACATACAGATTTCCCCAAGTTCAAATTGAGGCTGCTCTTTAAACTGATGTGTCGGTTCGAATTTGGGGCCATTTATATGGGAGTCAGGCTTGGTCAAAACAAGATTTATTTCCAGTTATAAGAGGGAAAACACGTGAAACCCGTGATTTTGACACGTGATCGGGTGGATCTTTAAAGAATACAGGGGAAGCGTGATCCTGAGTTGGACTACACACCACATGGTAGAAGGCCCTGTCCAGTACTCTAAGGAAGCAGGAGGAAGAACACTAACGTGAATAATTCCAGTTAGCCGTTTGCAGTAAAGTCCTGATCTTAACAGTATGTAGGCCTATGCATGCACATGCTATTACACGAAAATGAACCAAACTGTCTTTGTAGAACTGCACAGTTTTAGACAGTTTGCTACACACGTTCTCTGTTAGAAGTTTTAAATGAGTTTGTTTAATTCTTGACTTCTACACTTTTTCAGTGAATTGTGCTTGATGATTTTTTTTTATTGAATGGTGAAATGTGTAGTCACACATTTCACTTCACATCATGACAACACATTTTACCAATCCAGACCACTCGTGGCTCAGGACAATGTAAAACAACAAATGAAATGTTTTGATTTGCAGAGACCAGTCCACAGTGTGACTGAAGTATTCTGAAGTGTTTTCAGGTCCTACATTATTGTTAATGTTTTTGGCCAATAAGTTTCACCAGTCATTGAAAGCGAAAATTATTTGAAAGGGTTTTCATTCTCCCACTCACCTACCCCCCTCCCTCTGGTCCTTGTGCATATGAAGCCATGTTCACTGCTGCGAGATCTTAAAGAGCTGCAACACTTTCAACTTCGAGTAGGGATGTCCCCTGGGAAGGTGTTATTAAATATATAATTACAGCCCAGCTCTCCCGAATGCCAGTTTCTTCTTCTGCTATCTGGAAGTCACGGTCATGGGCAATCGTTTGTTTTAGCTTACTAGTATATGTTTGTTATCCTTTTGACTGTTTTTGTAACCTGGATCCGACAAGTAAAGCGGAAGGGCTGACGTTTCCAGCACTGTCTAGATTTATGGGCTATAGTGTAGCCTACGATGATAGGGGTGCCATGTTATGGGTTGTAGTACATTTTTGGTCATGTTTTTAAGTTGTTGAACGATGTTAATATACATTGATGTGTGTTTTGTTATACGTGGTCGAACTTTACGTGGTGACAGTCCTGAGATGACCATAGCTGTTGACGGGAGACTATATAATAAACTAACTAACTAACAAATTGCTTACATTCTGGACACAGTTGAAAATGTTGAGACACTGAATTCTTGTTTGACGGGTGCAACAGATTGGGGAGGTGTTGGGAATTGTAGTATGTTGGGGATGGGTATTGCAGTTTAGGGAGAAATTGCGCAGTTGGCAGATCTTTGTCAAAATTCATTTTATCATGTAACTGATATTGGGTCATTGGTAAAGGTAAAGATGTGCCACCCCCCCTGCATTTCTCGGTTTATTCTATTTTTCCGTTTTTGCCTTTCTTACCATACATAAAGCTGTATTTTAGGAACATTTTCAGGTAATAAACTTTTTGGAATACTAACCCTATCCCTAACCCTAGCCCTAAACCTAACCCTACCCCCCACTATGTACTGCAGTACACCGCGATTTGTCACAGTTGTGGTTCCTTGCGTTTTCCCGTCTTATAGGGTGGGGGCTAGGGCTAGGGTTAGTATTCCAAAAAGGTTATTAGCTACAAATGTTCGTAAAATACAGCTTTATGTATGGTAAGAAAGGCAATAACGGAAAAAATAGAATTAACCGAGATAGGTAGGGGGGTGGGGGGGGGGGGCACATCTTGATCAAATGAATCATCCAAGTATTATTGGTCATTTTTGAAAACTTCACATGAGAGAGAGAGAGAGAGAGAGAGAGAGAGAGAGAGAGAGAGAGAGAGAGAGAGAGAGAGAGAGAGATGGGTATGTGTGTGTATGTTGAAGGTTGTTAAAGGAGTGAGAACGAGGGAAATTCCAAATAAAAGGGGAAGTGAGGTAAAAGACATTTAGAGAGATAAGCATGAGAGGAAAAAAATAGCACTACAAGTGCGCTGATCATGAAAAACACAGACAACTACTCACACAAGAGAACAAAATAATATAGAACATTTGTCACATCATTTTAAAAAACCGCTACTAGTCTTACGCTTCTAGCTTGTTGTTGCCGTTAATTTTTCTGTCTGTTCATGGATCTAACAAAAATTATTTAAAGCACATTGTTTAAAGATTTTTTTTCAAAGGCTAGTTTTGATGAAAGTGGTGTAGAGGATGATGACAAATTGTTCAAATCTGATCCTCCCTGAAGAAACTAAACTAGATTTGGATAGGTTATTGTGTATGAGCATGTGCGAGCGAGCGAGCGCACACGCGTGTGTGTGTGTGTATGTGTGTGTGCATGCGCGCGCACGTGTGTGTGTGGTTGTATGTACACGCTTGTATGTGTGCACGTGTGTGTGTGCGCGCGCGTGTGTGTGCTTGGGTATATTAGATTTTTTAACTGTGCTTTTCTGCCCTTAAAATGGATGTTGGGGTGGAGGTAACGTGTGACAACATTGATTTATTTCGATCAAGACTAATCCAACAAGGTAATTTCATTGTGCACATAGAATGCTGAGAGAGAGAGACAGACAGAGACAGAGAGAGAGAGGGGCGTGGGGGTGGAGGGAGAGAGAGAGAGGGGTGTCAGAATCCCTTGATGCGGCATCACATTGGAACGGGTTCTGTCTGGCTGGGTCACTGTGGGGGGGGGGGGGGGGGGGGGGGGGGGGGGGGTGCGCGTGTGTGTGTATCTGTGTGCTTGATTCTTGATCTGTGAGATAAAATTGACTCGATGCTCTTCCAACCACCAATCTCAGCCCAGTCGTTCCCTGTTGTCACCCTTCTCTCTGTCCAGCCAGTATCTGACACAGAGGTCCTCAAAGAACTGTTTCAAATCCTGTGATCTGGACACTGGCCTCTCTTTTCTAACAAGTTTACCACACCTTCTGCCATCAGTCGCCACCACCATTAATTCTTTTAGTTTCTTTCAAGACTGCTCTTGTAAGGCCCCTTCTCAAGAAAAAAAACCCGTATGTATTCCAATAATCTGAACAGAAAAACATGTGTATCCAACCTTCCATTTCCCTCTCAACTTGTGGAGAAAGTTGTACCGAAACACATCTCTGTTCATTCTTTACCATCCTTACCAGTCCCCCAACAGAGTTAACCACAGTACAGAAACAGCTCCTTTTCACATAGTGTATGAACTCCCATTGCTCCTGACGCTGGTAAACTCTCTTTACTGGTATTGCCTTAATCCGACTGCTACTTTTGATATAGACAACCATTTGAACACACTTTTGGAATGAACAGACCAGCTCTCACTTTTCTTCTGACCTTTCTGACTGTTGTCAGTCATTTCTTAGGCTGCTGGCAGAGCACTAAAGCTTCAATCGATCAATCGATCAATAATTTATTGTCTTTAAAACATAAAGAAATTCTTTGTCTGGCATGCACATAAAACGCACATAATTATAAACCTAGAAATAAGAAGACATGCATAATAATAATACAGTAAATACATCATAAGAATTAAATTACAATCAATATAAAACAGACGCGCGCGCGCGCACACACACGCACGCGCATGCACACGCGCGCGCACGCGCACGCACGCACGCACACGCACACGCACGCACGCACACACACACACACACACACACACACACACCACCCCGTCCCCTTCCTCACACATTTTATTCAAAATCTCCACCCACAACCACGCCTCGTCCCCATCACACACACACACGCACGCACGCGCGCGCGCGCGCGCGCACGCACGCACACACACAGAGCTAAACAAACAATTTGTATAAAAGTAATAATAGGGAACCAACATTTGTTTAAAACTAATATAGGATAACATACGAAAACTAAAATGAACAATCAAAATATATAGCAATACCACAAACAGATGCAATATGCAGCCAGGAGGCAGCCAACGTGTCACGCCTCAAGAAAGATAACTCTCCACCGTCAGATCCAAGGGTAGGCAGTGGTTGGGCCGGCATCATGCTGGGTACCGCTGAACGGTCCTTGTCTGGCCGGTTGTCTGGCTGTCTACCCATCAAAGCACACACACACACTCACTCACTCTCTCTCTCTCTCTCTCTCTCTCTCTCTCTCTCTCTCTCTCTCTCTCTCTCTCTCTCTCTCTCTCTCTCTCTCTCTCTCTCTCTCTCTCTCTCTCTCTCTCAGATTGGAAGAATAGGCATTGCCTAAAATCTATATCCTTGGAAAATAAAGTAAGTTCTCTCTCTCTCTCTCTCTCTCTCTCTCTCTCTCTCTCTCTCTCTCTCTCTCTCTCTCTCTCTCTCTCTCTCTCTCTCTCTCTCTCTCTCTCTCTCTCTCTTTTCTTCTTTCCTTCGACCTCTTCGCCCTTTTGATTTGTAATAATGGTCAGAAATGACTTTGACAGCTATTTGGAAGAAGAAGAACAAAAAGCTTCAAGCCCTGCTGGCATCGGATCCGCCGTATTTGCTACATTCGTAAATACCTATCGAACGAAGGCACAGCAATACTAATTGTTTCCCTCATCCTTTCTTGTCTTGTCTTTGTGATGCTATTCGTTCCGCCTTACCCGTTTCTGTTCTCAACGTGTTCTCGTCTTGTCCTTAGGAAGGGAAGGAAATGTTTCATCACGTTATTTCTACGCTCTCTGCACTTATTGTCTGTTAAAGGTAGAATTGAATACAAACTTAACACCCCCTGCTGCTGGCAGAGCACTACAGCTTCCGACCCAGGGGTAGGCAGTGGTTGGGCCGGCATCATGCTGGGTACCGCTGAACGGTCCTTGTCTGGCCGGTTGTCTGGCTGTCTACCCACCAAATCTCTCTCTCTCTCTCTCTCTCTCTCTCTCTCTCTCTCTCTCTCTCTCTCTCTCTCTCTCTCTCTCTCTCTTTCTCTCTCTCTCTCTCTCTTCCTTTTTTCCCTCTCTCCTTCGACCTCTTCGCCCTTTTGTAGCAACGGCCAGAAATGGCATTGACAACTAGTAGGCCTAACTGTTGGAAGAATAATAAGTTGAATAAATTTATAATTTCCCTCATCCTATCTCCTCTTGACTTTGTAATGCTGTTCGCCCTGTCTCTTCTCCATTTTCTCTCCAGCGTATTCAAAATACAGCTTCTCAACTAGTCCGTAGGAAGAAACACAAATCAATCTTGTTAGCCGTCTTCTACGCTCTCTGCACTTGTTGCCTGTTAGAAGTGAATGCAAACTGAACACCCTCTGCTATAAATATATCCATCTCGATGCTCTCCCCTACTTCTTCGACAATATTACCATACATGTACAAGTCAGTTCCGTCGTTACGTTCAGTTTTCAGACCCTTTTCCTTTCAGATACATAAGTATAAACTTTCAACTGTTGGCCGGCGCTCTTTTGCTGGTTAAATCTCTCTTCTGACACTTCTCGATATCTGCCGGCTTTCATACCACAGACTACTCCCTCCTTACGTCTCGTCTTGAACATACTTTCGGAATAAGGGCTCTGCTCTCTCTTGGGTTTTCTCTTACCTTTCTGTCGTCAGTCTGAACAGGTTAGTCTTTCTTGTGTGGTCCCTCAGCGATTTGTGCCTAGGTCCTGCATTGTTTACTTTGTATACACCATCTCATCTCTATTCAGCATCATCGACCAGCACAGCATGAAACACTACTCAGGTTCTCCCAGGTTCTCTCGACATTGATGGCACTGAGATCAAGCTGTCAGCATCCGTCCGCAATCTAGGTATTACTTTGGATCAAACCCTCGCTTTCAAACAGCATGTTTGCAAGTCTTGCTGTTTAGAACTTCGAAGAATTAGTTAAATCCGCCGTTTCCTCTCTCAAGATGCCCTGAAGACTCTAGTATGTACTTTTGTTATGTCTTGCCTTGACTACTGTAACTCACTTCTTGCTGGCTGTCCATCAACTCTCATCTCTAAGCTCCAACGGGTCCAGAATAATGCTGCTCGTCTCATTTCTCGCTCCCCTAGGTACGATCATATTACTCCTGTTTTTCGTTCTCTACATTGGCTCCCAGTTCAATCACGTATTGACTACAAAATTCTCCTGCTGGCAGAACACTACAGCTTCCGACCCAGGGGTAGGCAGTGGTTGGGCCGGCATCATGCTGGGTACTGCTGAACGGTCCTTGTCTGGCCGGTTGTCTGGCTGTCTACCCACCAAGACTCTCTTTCTCTCTCTCTCTCTCTTCCTTTTTTCTCTCTCTCATTCGATCTCTTCGCCCTTTTGTAGTAACGGCCAGAAATGACATTGACAACTAATAGGCCTAACTGTTGGAAGAATAATAAAAAGAAAATGTATAATTTACCTCATCCTATCTCCTCTTGACTTTGTAATGCTGTTCGCCATGTCTTTTCTCCATTTTGTCTCCAGTGTATTCAAAATACATCTTCTCAACTAGTCCGTAGGAAGAAACATATATCAATCTTGTTAGCCGTCTTCTACGCTCTCTGCACTTCTTGCCTGTTAGAAGTGAATGCAAACTGAACACCCTCTGCTATAAATATATCCATCTTGATGCTCTCCCCTACCTCTTCGACAATGTTACCATACATGTACAAGTCAGTTCCGTCGTTACGTTCAGTTTTCATACCCTTTTCCCTTCAGATACATAAGTATAAACTTTCAACTGTTGGCCGACTTTTTGCTGGTCAAATCTCTCTTCTGACACTTCTCGATATCTGCCGGCTTTCATACCACAGACTACTCCCTCCTTACGTCTCGTCTTGAACATACTTTCGGAATAAGGGCTCTGCTCTCTCTTGGGTTTTCTCTTACCTTTCTGTCGTCAGTCTGAACAGGTTAGTCTTTCTTGTGTGGTCCCTCAGCGATTTGTGCCTAGGTCCTGCATTGTTTACTTTGTATACACCATCTCATCTCTATTCAGCATCATCGACCAGCACAGCATGAAACACTACTTATATGCAGATGACACGCAACTTCATAACAGTGTATACCCTAAAGACATAGATTCCATTCTTTCGTATGTATCCAGCTGCTACTCCGACATGCAGAACTGGATTATTCAAAACCGTCACTAGTTAAAATGGCGATAAGACCGAAGCCATATTTGTAGGCACAAACAGCATGCAGCTGGCCTCTGTTTCAGCCGAGACAATCCAACTAGGCGAAAACACCCTCCCGCTCTTTCTGATTCCGTTTAGAACTTATCTGCCCGAGAATACTCAACGCAGAGCTTCCCGACTCAGGCCTATTAGTCGTGCTACTGTCAGATCTTTCGCATCGGCTACATTCGCAAATACGTAGTCGAAGCTACAGACTAGCTTGTTACTGCACGCTTTCTCTCACATCATGACTATTGTATTTGTTTTCTTTCTGGTCTACCTGTGTCTTCTCTCTCTTGTCTCCAGCGCATTCAAAATACTCGGCTTGCTCTTAGAAAACGTTCGACCATATCCGCCATATTCTCCGCTCTCTATATTGGCTGTCAATCGCAGATGGAATTGAATACAAACTTAACACCATCTGCTATAACTATCTATTCATCAAGCTGCTCCCTCCTACTTCTGCCACAATATTACCATATACACGCCAGCTCGCCTGTTAGGTTCATGTTCAGATTCTCCTTTCCTTCAGATCCCTTGGTATAAACTTGGTATAGAATGGAATACAAACGAAACACCCTCTGCAACAAATCTGTTCATCAAGCTGCTCTAGCTGCTATCTCGTCGACAGCATTACCATCTACAAGCCAGCTCGCCCATTCCAGGCCCCGTCCTCTACATATTCATTGATACAAACTTTCAACTGTTGGTCAGTTCTCTTTCTCTACTGCCTGAAAACACACACTTCCCCTCTCCCTCCGTCATCAACCCACCCTCTTTATCTTAAAAACAAACATATTCCCCTGTGATTGATGTTCTATCTCATTTTTTCCCATGTGAATACTGCAGCGTTTTTGTTTTGAAAGCGTATGAATGTGCGTGCTTTGATTTAATTTGTTTAAATCAAGATTAAGCGCCTTACATGGTGTGTTGCTGTTGCGAGAGAGAGAGAGAGAGAGAGAGAGAGAGAGAGAGAGAGAGAGAGAGAGAGAATGAACCTTTTTTTTTTATTGAGGGAAAAGAATAAGGCTTGTTGCATCCAGCCCTCATGCGAGAGAGAGAGAGAGAGAGAGAGGAGAGAGAGAGAGAGAGAGAGAGATCCCTTGACGCGACATCGTGTCGCAGCCCGCTGAACGGGTCGTGGCTGGCTGGGTCACTGTGTGTGTGTGTGTGTGTGTGTGTGGAGATGGGATGTGTTGTGTGCGTGCGTGCGTGCGTGCGTGTGTGTGTGTGTGTGCGTGTGCGTGTGCGTGTGCGTGTGTGTGTATGTGTGTGTGTGCGTGTGCGTGTGTGCGCGCGCGTGTGCGTATAGAGGCGGTGGGGGTGGAAAAAAGAACGTATTTTAGACGTTAAAACGCTCGGGCTGTTCATTGCAATAAGGGGGTGGAGGGGTGTGTATGGAAGCTGGTGAATAACAAAAGTTCAAAGTGCAAATATATAGGCCTACCCCAAAGATGCCCACTTCATGGAAACAAAATCCCTTCGCGTGTATTGAATTGTCATGGCACCATAAACTGTGGGGCAGATAGACAGAGAGGGAAGGGGGGTGGGGGTGGAATCAGCACCAATTGACGCGGCATCACGTCTTAAGCTACTGAACGGGTTCTGGCTGGCTGGGTGGTATTCCTGTGCGTGTGCGTGTGCGTGCGGTTGCTGACATGGCATCATTTTGTAACAGGTTGGGTGGGGTTTTCCCTTCCCATTGTAAGGAAACAAAAGCATGTCGTGGGTGTAAAAGTTGTGACTAAATCTTTGACAAGTGCCTGAATAATCCGTTATGTCCCAGTTATTAATTCATTAGGCCTGCTTTTTGTGGTGTTTTATGTAGGAATACAGGGCCTGATCTAGGGGCGAAGGGTCATGGATTCCGGAATCCCACCCCCTTCCCTTCTGCCCCAAGCATATTCCTTTTTCAAGGGTGAAAAATAAGGAAATTACTCGGATGTTTGCCTCAATAATCACTAAATTGCAAATGTGTTTCGGGAGTTTCGCTCCGTAGGTCCCCCAAAAGGGCACTGTCTCTTAACCCGGAACTCGTGCAGCTCTCTGAACCCCGGCGGACCTTCCACCCCCACCCCCTATGCGAATCACTTGGCCCGGCCGTGGAATTGTTAGTGTTGCACACAGATGACTTTTGTCAGATAATGGGTGGTCCCAGATGGGTGGGTCATTTTGTGTTTTTTGCAAAGTTTCTCAGAGAGAACTTGTGTCAATTGTGTTCCATTTTGTCAGATAATGGGTGGTCCCGGATACATCACTTTTCGCCCAATCACCTTTTGCCCAAGTCTTTCAAGTGTTCTCGTTGCGTATCAGTAAGTACCTCCGAGTCGAAGCTCAGCAAACGGAATGTGCCACGGTTCGCCCAAATTGCTCTAGCACTGTTCGCCCAAAATGGTTTCCTAAGCGCGAACAGTGAGAACAGTAATCAAACCCTAACCCTAACCCTATTTCTTTTCTTTTTTAAATATCTGTTTGATTCAACCATTAAATTATTGATTCAATTCCCTGATTTCCTTGCATGATTTTTGGGCAGAACGTGATGGATGTAAACCGGTATAATTTCCAATTGGGCGAAAGGTGATTGGGCAAAACGTGATGCACTGGTGGTCCCAGATGGGTGAATATTTTTGTGTTTTTTGCAAAGTTTCACAGAGATGACTTGTGTG
The DNA here is from genome assembly GCA_017654935.2 of Phymorhynchus buccinoides. Taxonomy (NCBI): domain Eukaryota; kingdom Metazoa; phylum Mollusca; class Gastropoda; order Neogastropoda; family Raphitomidae; genus Phymorhynchus; species Phymorhynchus buccinoides. The sequence continues at coordinate 20,844,918 of CM065702.1, read as the reverse complement.
AATTGTGTTCCATTTTGTCAGATAATGCGTAGTCCCAGATGGGAGGATAATTTAGTTTTTTTTGCAAAGTTTCACAGAGATAACTTGTGTCAATTGTGTTCCATTGATAGATGGGTCTTTCCTAGCGGCACGTTTCTTACTGATATCTCTGATGGTGGATCCTATCAAGCAAAGGAATGTTCATTGGTTTGCGTGCTGTTCATGTACGTATCTGCTCAGTGGACATGGCTCAAAATAATACAATCACCCCACCACCCGTTTTCCCACGTCTCGCATCAAATTTGAAAAAAAAATGTAAAACACCCCCACCAAAACCCCAATACTTCCCGAAGCTTCGCTCGGGAACTAATACAACTTGGGAAGTTAATAAGATAAGAAATGTAGAATGACCTGGGTTTGCCATTTTATGCAAGCCGAAATGACCTGAGGACACTTCAGAAACATGGGGGAGGCATCGAGGATGTCCAGGACTGGGACAACCACGGGCTTCACTTCTGACTGAAAGCAGGTAAAGGGAGACAAGGGAAACGAGAGAGAGAGAGAGAGAGAGAGAGAGAGAGAGAGAGAGAGAGAGAGAGAGAGAGAGAGAGAGAGAGAGTATATACTTGAGATGTGGGGAATTGATAAAGTGTGATACGAACGTCTATCTCTTAATAAAAAGGTGACATCAAGAGAGAAAAATCCCGTTATGACTGTAACAAAATATGAAGTGTTCCTCAGTAATTCACATGTTGTGCATAGTTGAACATACTATGAAGGAAATGAGCAAGGACGTGCCATTGTAAAAGTGCAGAAAGTAAGCAGGGAAAAAGCAAGAAAAAATACATTTCAATTAGTCATAGAATAAACCCCAAAGTGAATACTTGAAGCAAGTTAAATCCATGACACAGGGGCTTTAGCGGTTGAAAAGATATTAAATGATTCAATTGAAATTATGTAATTGCCCCTTAGTTAAATCATTTGGTTAAATTAACCATTTTCTCTTTGTTTTTTTAAAAGATTGTATTCCTATTACTTTATTTGGAAGGAAAATACAACTAGATTTTGTGTTCAACACTACATACAAACATTCTGCATATTTGTCAGTTTATCTAACTATGCACACGTGCGTGTGAGAGTGTGTGTGTGTGTGTGTGTGTGTGTGTGTGTGTGTGTGTGTGTGTGTGTGTGTGTGAATGAGGGGGATAGGGAGGGGCCGGGGGTGTCGGTGTGCTAATGCATGTATACAAGGGGTTTTTAATATGAATTTATGTTGCTATATTGTAAAGCGCTTAGAGCTTTAATAGTATGCATTTGAAAATTTTCTTTATAAATAAATACATTTTGTGTTTAACACTACATACAAACATTCTACATTTGTCACTTACAGGAAACGACAGTTGTCCCTGTCTCAATCGACTACCATCCATAAAGTGTAGTTTATTTTAGAAGACAGCCGTCATGGAGGCCCATAGAAGACTGCACAGACACAACCGACTGTGGTAGTTTGTTAGAAGACAGGTGTCACAGAGGCCCATAGAAGACTGCACACAACACAACCGACTGTGGTAGTTTGGTAGAAGACAGGCGTCACAGAGGCCCGTAGAAGACTACACAAACACAGTACATGTTTTACCTGAAGCTGCCCCTACTTCCTGAGAAGAAGCTGCACAAGGCCTTCCCTGCCTGGGTCACCCTGGAGCTGAGGCCACCGGAGGCACAGGATCAAAAAGAAAACTCCCGAAGATGCCGATGGCACCTACAGACTCCTTGACCCACACCTGCCCTACCAAGACAGGCAGCCCCAAACCTGCTGAGGCCGTTGGAGGCACTGGAGCGGAGACAGCAGCGGAAAGGCGGAGACAGAACCACGGCCTGAGTCTGGCTGAGCTGTGGATTTCCTTACGGCTGTTGACATAGGTGGGTCTGTTTGTAATGAATAAAGAACCTGTCGACACTGTACGGTCCTGAGTCTGGCTGAGCGGTGGATTTCCTGACAGCTGTTGACATAGGTGGGTCTGTTCGTAATGAATAAAGAACCTGCCGACACTGTACGGTCCTGAGTCTGGCTGAGCGGTGGATTTCCTGACAGCTGTTGACATAGGTGGGTCTGTTCGTAATGAATAAAGAACCTGCCGACACTGTACGGTACTGAGTCTTGCTCAGCTGTGGATATCCTGACAGCTGATGATATAGGTGGGTGTTTGTAATGAGTAAAGAACCTGTCGACACTGTACGGTACTGAGTCTTGCTCAGCTGTGGATATTCTGACAGCTGATGATATAGGTGGGTGTTTGTAATGAATAAAGAACCTGTCGACACTGTACGGTACTGAGTCTTGCTCAGCTGTGGATATCCTGACCAGCTGATGACATAGGTGGGTGTTTGTAATGAATAAAGAACCTGCCGACAATGTACGGTACTGAGTCTTGCTCAGCTGTGGATATCCTGACAGCTGATGATATAGGTGGGTGTTTGTAATGAATAAAGAACCTGCCGACACTGTACGGTACTGAGTCTTGCTCAGCTGTGGATATCCTGACAGCTGATGACATATGTGGGTCTGTTTGTAATGAATAAAGAACCTGTCGACACCATACGGTACTGAGTCTGGCTGAGCTGTGGATTTCCTCACCAGCTGTTGACATATGTGGGTCTGTTTGTATTATAATAAATAATCTACCGACGTTTTTGTGTAACGTAGTTATGACATGGACGTTGGTAGGAGGATACATTGATGTGTGTTTTGTTCTACGCGGTTTTGAACCTTAAAGCCGCCTCACACTGTCCAACCTTTTTAGTTGGAACAAAATTCAGTTGTGAACTCTAATCACCAACTACTTATGAGGGGCCGTATGTGTAAAAAAATATATCTACTCTATTGTAGCTTATTCAATAGGAAAAACCGTATTTAATAATGCCATAATCAATATTCAATAGGAAAAGTAAAGAATCCAAAGTAAAAAACGATTATTTTCATGACTATCTCCTTTTCTCTCTGCCTTTCTCGTAATTTTGTTTTGCATTCATATATTGTTCAGGAATTTGTGAGCTCGTATGACCCCCCCCCCCCCCCCCCCCTTCAAGAAATTGTGAGTGCGTAAATGGCTATGTGTGGAAAAGGGGGGGGGGGGGCTGTTTGTCCATTCCTTGATTTTTGTCCTTTTTTTAACTTGTTTTTTTCTCCCTGAATGCTATGTTATGAGTGTTCGTGGGTGTCTATAGTGTATATGTGAAGAAAATGGAAGGTGGGTGGGGGGTTGAAAGACCAGTTGGGTTATTTTGATTTCTCCTTTAAATCATGTTAAATAATTATTTCTATGCTTCTTTTTATAAAATATGTTTTATGAAATGGTGTCAATAATGTGTATGTGAAAGGGGTTGGTGGGTGGGAATGAACGGCGTGAGCGGCTTTTTTTAAAATATATATATACTTCACATTGTTTTGTAATAATGTTTTTCTTTTTGAACGTTTTCTCTCGTAATATTTGTAAAGCGCTCTGAGGGTGATTTTTTGTATCAAGGAAGAGCGCCATAGAGGCTTTTATTTATTATTATTATTATTATTATTATTATTAGCGACTTTCTTATAAGCGGATTCGGCTGTACAAGAATAGTTAATATTCGACTTCTGCATGATAATCAAATACACTATTTTGTTGTATTTCTTTTTTTCTATTTTGACGAAAAACAATAATACAAATTATGATAGTATGTATCTGTACTTTCTCATTATTATTCAACTTTACTTACAGGAATCGAGGGCTATAGTGGACAGACGCAGCCCACCTGAATAAACGGAACAGCCATCACGCGAAGACGACTGCCAAGAAGAAAACCAGCAACAATAATGATATAGCGAACAAACTATCATCATTGTCATCCGATCTCCTCTGTGCAAAATCCGACATCATCCACATCTCTACGGTGAAAAACTCGATGATATCATCAACGTCTCTTCAGAGAAAAACCCCAACATCTCTCCAGTGAAGAAACCGACATCTCTTCAGTGAACAAAACACCATCGACATCTCTTCAGTGAACAACATAACTCCATCGACATCTCTTTAATGAACATAACACCTTCGACATCTCTTTAGTGTAAAAACATATCTTCAGAGCACGCATTGTGTGTCTATGTGTGTGTGTGAGAGAGAGAGAGAGAGAGAGAGAGAGAGAGAGAGAGAGAGAGAGAGAGAGAGAGAGAGAGAGAGAGAGTAATAACTGCATCCAGCACGCTTTCTTGAATACGGACTTTTCCCCGCCAAAACCGACCACCTGCCTTCTTCATTTCTTTCCGAGTTACACCGTTTTGGTTAGCAACCCTTGACATTTTTGGTTTCTTAGAAGTTGTATCTTTTTGGAGGTCCATTTACTATCTTAAAATTTTGATTCCAGCAATTCAAAATGTACCTGCTTCCCCGCGGTTATTTCATAAACGGAAAACACGTTTTTGTGGCACTTTGGGTTACAGACCGGGAATATAAAAATGGGGTTCAGGCCAAATAGTCTATGAATGGCTGGTACCCACGTGTCGTCATATCCGACCACAAGGAGCGTGCCATATTATGGGAGACCGCCATCTTAGTCAGTAACTTTGTTTGAAAAATGGCAGATCGATGCTGTTTACACACAAATCTGACTAAGATGGCGACACTTCCGTTGGAAGGGTCGAGATGCGCACGCAGGTGGGGGGGAGCCATAGCATTTCTAATTCATTTTTTTGATAACTTGCTGGATGTTTGTTCTTGTATTTCTGAACCCAGTATTTCAGTGTTGTGAAGTGGGTAATCGAGGTTCTGAGCATGCCAGCAATTTCCATGTTTTATTTTGACACTTTTGTTTGGTTCACACTTGATGGCGGGTGGAAAGTTCATCATTTTTTAAATTTGTGATTTATCAGGCAAATTCGCATTAAATTTAATCTCTCTCTCTCTCTCTCTCTCTCTCTCTCTCTCTCTCTCTCTCTCTCTCTCTCTCTCTCTCTCTCTCTCTCTCTCTCTCTCTCTCTCTCTCTCGTTTTGATGTGTTCATTTATGTGTGTGTGCGCACATGTGTAAATCTGTTCATTCACTCTTATTCCTCTGTGTGTGTGTGATTTTTTTGTAAGTTTTTTTTAAATGACAGAACAAGCATGCAACAAATATTGACACCTACACGAACTCACATGCTCGCGCCCGCCCGCACAGCCCCTCTACCGTTCGCTCGAGTTGATTAGGTTAGGTTAGGTACATTATAGTCACAGAGGCGTCTCTGTGAAATTCGGGTTGCTCCCACCTGGAGAGCGCGTCTCAACCAGAAGCCAATGTTTTTTGGGGTTTTTTAATGCAATTTTTGTGTGACTGATGAGGAAGGAAAGGGTGGGTAAATGTTGACTAAATGACAACGTTTTCGTTGCCACTGGGTTTAACGAATGTGAAGAAACGAAGATGACTGCTGGGTTCAATAAAATTCACAACAAATTAAAACAAAGTCGAAATGAAAACCCAGAGGAAACGGTTTAATGATAAACAAAAAACACACAGAGCAAAACAAAACCCGACGTTTCGGGCTCAAACCGTTGCTAAGTGCATGAGCACGCGGGACTTCGGTTTATCGTCTCATCCGAAAGACCGCAAGGCCTAGAGCAAAGTGTGAAGAAAAATCCTCTGTAGCCAGGTTCAAACTCGGGTTTACTTGACACTAAGCGAACGCGCTACCACTGTGCAGGTTTCACCCTTTGAGTGGAAGTCTATGCAGCCTTTCGTCCCCTTGTGGAGCGGTGGGGTTTGAGATTTGCAATCCCTTTCTTCTGGGTTCCCAGGCCGTAGCGCCATAATGTGTAGGATACGTGTCTGTCCGCTTTCCAGAGGTCTGTGTGGTGCATTCAGACACCACATTCCAGGATGAGCTGAAAGGAGAATTATCTGGAAGATTTTGGGTGGCGGTACCATAGCCGATGACGTTTAACCGAGGCGTGGTTACCGCTACACCTATCTATATTGTCAAAAACTCGGGACTTTACTGGTGTTGCACTGCTTCCGGGCATTGCAGCCAGTATTGTTCCCACCATCTTTGTATTTACAAATGTCCCATATGTGTCTATGACCGAGAGGACGTAAAACATAATTTTCATCTGGAAGAGTTTGTTGTTTTTATTGAAAAACAAATGCAGGAGAATGGGCCAATAATGCAGAAAAAATATACCATAGTAAGAATAGGAAAAAGAAGAGTGATGCATTAATGCATGGCTGAAACCACATGGCAGGAATCAGGATTTTTGCTTTAATTTTCCTGAAATCAGGAATTTGCAATACTTTATTGAAAATGAGTTTTTAAAAATCTTATTTTATTGTTTAAGAAATGAAAACTGTCTCTAAATGCTCTAATTTTATTAATACAAAATGTACCAAAAGAAACCTCCCCCCCCCCCCCCCCCCCCCCCCCCAACCCTACAAACCACTCCGCCCCATGACCCCACCAAGGCGGCCTGCCGGAACCTTGGCCTTCCTGCTTTTAATTTTATCCAGGTTTCACCCTTGTTAATGGAAGCTATTAGCTCAGAACCTCCGGAGGGTGGGGGAACTATTTGTATAGAAAGATCCCCACGGGGCACACAGTCGTTCGAGTGGTCCACACTCCCCTGTTTGCGCAATACTTTGTAAAACCGCTGCACAGAACCGCTTCAAAATTTGTCATTTCAGTGCTGTATAGGCCATCCTGCTGAGTAGGCTCAATTGTTGCAGCGGAGGGGTAGTTGTACTCGGTGATGCCCTAAGGCTGCACGCCATTGTGCGCCCCCATGTCGCTGTGCCCCCTAATGACATTTCGCTGTACAAACGTATTTTACACGTACTTTACTGGTGTTGCACTGCCTCCGGGTATTGCGGCATGCCTCCAGTATTGTTCCCACCATCTTTGTATTTAAAAATGCCCCACATGGTCGAAAGACCGCAGAGGGCGTAAAATCCTATTTTGTCTTGGGTAAAGTAGGAGAGGTCGAGGGCGAACTGGACAAAAGTAAAATAGGAAATGGGGAAAGAAACATGAAACTTCCACAGGGCGGGGGTACTATTTGTGCGAAAGATCCCCCGGTATCCCCATTGGGGGAGTCTACTATCAAAAGTTAAGATCTCCAAATCGTTGCTCAAGTAATATTCTGAACTTTCTCTAGTATTATTTAGTGTGAGCGACCCTTTTAGAATCTTTGACACCATAAAAGTGTGTGTGTGTGTGTTGCATACATTCTTCTTCTCATTTTGTGTGTGTGGAAACTTCGAAAAGTTAGGGCACTTATGTATAGGGATGAGATTACGATGGATCGATCTGCGCAGTCCATCGATTCGTTGGCTGCATCAGTAGGGGAAGACGGGGTAAAAAGCGCATGGGCGGGTAAGAAGCCCACCCCAATTATCATGAAATAAAGAAAATTTCAGTCAAATTTGCCAATGAGACGAATGCTAGACATTAACGCTCGTCTCGTGGGCAAAATGAGACTGAAATTTGTTTCATTTCATGAGATAATTGGGGTGGGCTTCTTACCCGCCCATGCGCTTTTTACCCTGTCTTCCCCTAATCGATTGATTTTTGCGCAGGTGACGGATGAGTTATTGTATGTCATGTGCAGTTTTCATCAAGACAGACGCGTACAAACTATGTGATTCTAGCAACAAAACTAGCAGTAAGCAGGGAGGGTAGACCGATGCTGAAAGAAATGCGATTTTCATTGGTTAATTGAAGAAAGTAGGAAGCGAAAGTATGGCAATAAGGTTGACTTTTACTATGTGTGTTTCGTTTAAAAAACAACTCGATCAATGAATCAAAAAACACATTTTGCATTACAGCAAAACGCGGTTATAAGAAAATCGAAGGGACATAATTTGTTGTTTTCTTATATCCGAGTTTTCTTATATCCGAAACTCGCATATAAGAAAACATTTTGAACATATAAAATCAAAATACAGCAAAGTTCGTTTATAAGAAAACCGAAGGGAGATGATTTTCTGCTTATTACCATATCCAAGTTTTCTTATATCCTAAACTCTGATATAAGAAAACATTTGGAAGTTTTTATGTTTTAAATAACCAGATTTAATGGGGGAAAAGAAAAAGAAAAGAAAGACAGAAAAAGGGCTACTCTAGTCTCACTAAGACTAACACAAAAGAACAGGCATTAATATTTTTTCTTCTGCTCAGCATTTATTTTGTACAGAATACTGAAGGAAAGTATGAAATTTAAGGAACAAAAAGAACTGCAATCAAGTGCCTAGAGTGTCTGTGAAGTAGCTGCTCTGATGTAAATTTTTCTCTTTTGTTTTTGTTTTGTTGGAACGACTGCATTTTTGGGAACATCCTTTCCATGCCCTAATATATTTTTTTTAAATCGCTTGTGAGAAAATAAAACTCTTTTAAGAAAATGAGCTGCAAACCAACACCCTTGTATTAAATCATTTTCTTATATCCGAGTTTTCATCGCGGATAGGAGAACGAATTTGCTTCATTATAAGTATAACCGAGTTATCTTATATCCAAGTTTCGATAATACATAAGAAAGAAGGAGTTCGGCCGGCGGAAAAAATTGCTTGATTATAAGCGAGTTTTCTTATAAGCGGGTTCGGCTGTACAATCTGTTGCTTGACCCCCCCCAAAAGTTCAGCTATTTTTAGGCCCATGCATTTAAGACCATATTAGTTGTCAAAGACATGGCTGTACTTCATAAAGTTCAAAGAAACAAATCTGTCCGAGTTGACTATGGAAACAAAACAACCATAAAATACAGGAAAATAGAATCTTGCTTGACCCCAAAAAATCAGCTATTTTTAGGCCCATGCATTTAAATGTAAGTCCGCAGTAGTTGTCAGACATACAGGTCTGTGCTTCATAGAGTTCAAAGAAAACACAGATCACTTCATCTGTTCATTAACTATGAAAACAAAACGGCCATAAAATTGAGGAAAACAGACTAAGTAGCATATACATTCATAATTTATGCAACGCATGTACACGCGTGGACACACATGCGCTCTCTCTCTCTCTCTCTCTCTCTCTCTCTCTCTCTCTCTCTCTCATATAGATGTTGAAATACTAACGCTGTTTACACATTCTTTTAGTCCCCCTCCCCCCATTCCTGCTTGTTTATCTACTTCTTGTTAGAGGGAGAAAGGTGGCAGAGTGGTTAAGACGTTCGCCTCCAAATGTAATGCGTGACTGCAACGTGTGACCCGGGTTCGAATCCCGGCCTCGCCCTTTCTTTGTAGTCGGAACAGGAAAATAGAACTGAACGTCCAGTCTTTCGGGTGGGGGCTTAAAAGCTAGTTTGACCCGTGCGCTTTTCGCTCGTACAAATCCCACGGCAGTTGAAAGTCGGTAAGAGCAGGGAGTAATCCTGCTGCCTGCTATGGACACATTGATAGCTAGGTTTTCCAAGTCTGCCCACACCCCCTCCTCTCCCCCAAAAGCACTTGCGGCGACGCGCTCTTTGTGGCAGAGCAGCCCGAATTGCACAGAGATAAATATTTGTGACCAGAATATACCAAATACTTGGTTATTGGTTATTTTTTTGCTTACTTTGATACATTGCATCATCATACATGCGCATACGGTAGGCTTATTGTTTTCTATTAGTCTTGTTTTCGTTCGAATTTACACACTTATTCATGAACCACTATTAAAACAATTAATGAGACATTTTTAATGCACACACTTATCCATGGACCAATATTAAAACAATCATTTTTAATTTAATGCACACACGATATTCATGAACAAATATTAAAACAGTTAATGACACATTTTCAATGCGCACACTTATTCATGGATCAATATTAAAACAATACATTTTTAATGCACACACCAATCCATGGACCAATATTAACGATACATTTTTAATGCACACACTTATTAATGGATCAATCTTTAGCGATAAATTATAATACACAAATAGAGAACATACTTATTTTCAGAAGATCCATTCAATTTCCAGTCCATCTGCTGGGCTCATCACCATAGTCCGACGTTCAAAGTTCCGACGTGGCAATAATCCGACATTTCAACACATCGGGCTTACACAACAATCTTTTGCTTGACAAACATAAATGTTCAGCTAGTTTTAGTCACATGCAGGCTTCAGAATAGTCTGAAGTCCAATCCTCTGAAAACCGCGGTAAAATGGCCATCAGGGCCCCAGACTGTAGAGGGACAACACTGAATTCAGTTCCCAACACCAAAAGAAAAGGCTCAATATAGCAAAGATATTCTAAAAGAGTAAGATGGATTACTTAAGAGCTCGGCGAACCGGGCTGATAGAGTTATGGTTAGTGTCGACAGTACACCATTCACAGTGACGGCTATCCAAAAACTCAGACTGGAACTTGAACGGAGAATTCAACTGGCCTATCGACATGTAAAATGTGTCCTGTTTAAAAGGGACATAACCAGTGTTTCTGTCCTCACTATTCATATAGGGAAAAGAGACCGGATGCTTATCTTTCCTTATAGTCTTTGAATATAGTAAGAAATCACTTTAAAATGCTGGACTCAATAAAAAGGCAAAACCTCTGAGAAGAGAAGCCAATCCTCTGTCAGAAATTCACAATCATCTGATAATTCTGATGCCTGCCATGCATTTAATATCAGTCCACATTATATCAAAGGCACACTTGCACTTCACAGAGTTCAAAGAAAATACAGATCTATCTCTTCATCTGTTCTTTATCAACAAAACAAAAACAGCCATAAAATAGAGCAAGTAGCATATACTCACGCGCAATGTACAAGCGTGCGCACACACACACAGTTGCACACTCTAACTCGCAACAAATCGTAAGACATTGAAAATACACATGACTTTAAAAAAAACATGATAAAATAGGTATTCAAGAAAAGCACAAGCGAAAATAATTTTTAAAAAAAGATTTCCAAAGGAAGGTATTTTAGCATAAAAATGTATTTGCATAGAAAATACTAGAAATCACTGATACAGCGCACCCAGTGCTAAAAGCATACACCCACACCCACATGTTCATGACCCTCAATTTCAAAGTGTTTTTCACTTTTATAAACAAAAATAATCATAGGTTGCCAACAAAACCCAACAACATATATACACAAAAAACGCAACTACAATGCACTGTGACGGTGGCAATCCGGCCAGACCATTTCATAACAAGGTCAAATTCAAGTAGCTTCAAAATGTATTCCACAGCATTCTTTGAGTGATACTGAACGAAATGCATGGTTGTATCAGTTGCCACAAATGGTTTTCATGAAACGGCCTCAAGGTCAATGCGCCTCAAATGTCATTATAGCGTTGTCTGTGTCATGCTGATCAAGAACATACAAGATTATGTGGACGAACGGCCAATGATGTTCAAACTATGGCCATTGCTAAGACACTAGTTCAAAGGTCAAGGTCATGAATGTGAACATTGCTTTGCACCGTGCATGACCGACACAGTTTAAAAAAACCTGCCAAATTTGAAGCCTAACTGAAAATGCGAAGGATGTAGCTACACCAATTTTACATCTCCCATGCCTATGTCTTTGACCTTGATCAGTACTCTATATTCAAACTTAATATAAACCAAGGCATTTACATACTAAGTTTGAACATGTCTAACGATGTGAAAGACATGGCCACATGAAGACATTTCGGTTTTTAAGGTCAAAATCAGCACAGTTCTAACTTTTTTTTACCTGAACATCTCTTCACCACCACACATTTGGAAAGAATTTGCTGACTGGCTCACGAGATACTGCTAGGACATGAAATATATAGACCAAAGATGATTTCGGTTTTCATGGTCAAAATCAGCACGGTCGCAATTATCAACAGGAAGCTTCCTTTTCTAAATGTTTACACCTCTTTCAAATTTCGTGATCAAAATCATTCCAGTAGTTTTTAGGATAATCGACGCAGTTAGAACACACACACATGCATGCACACGCGCACATACACATTAATGCATTGCACATTTCTTACAGGCGGTAAGAAACATACAGTTGCCGTTTCTTCCCCAGAATTAGGCTGTGTACACACATAAGCATATTCCATGCGGAAACCCGTGCACAATCCATAAATAAGTGAAACAAAGGGAAAAGATTTGCGCACGTCCGAATTTACCCTATATGCGTAAACGTTTATCCTTCTTTCTTCCGCTTAGGGTTTTCCGTACGGAACTTGCGCGTCCAATGTGAACCCGGCATTATGCATTACAACAATGCTGACCAACAAAAAAAAATATTATGATCAAATTATACCACAAAACGCTACCAACCCTCCATGCACTGTACAAATGTGGCTTGAAAACGCTTTATAGCTTAAAATGCCACTGTTAATAGTGGTGGATCCATAAAAGATGCCAGTGGTTCTACCCATAATGGAGATAATATTTGATCAAAGAAACCACAAACACCACTAACTGTGTATACTTTTTGAAGGTAGCTCTGTGCTGTGAAAAAAATAAAGTAAAAGATTGTGCTGGTTTACTTTTTGTCCCAATGGGGACAGGTAGTGTATGAGCATAGTACATAGCGAGATCTTTCGAATTATGGAATTTTCGTCAGTTTGCATATCTGCTAACAAACACTATCTTGTGGATCAACCCCAACAGGAAGACATTTCTAATAAAAGAATGGTGTCTTCTCTGCACTAGGCCGAAAAGTCCACAATTTAAGCAAACCAGCACAAGGTGAAAAGAAAAATGAAGAACATTTTGGGCAAAATAGATGTTATTAAAATGCGGAAATTGCGATTTGGAAATGTAATACATGTGGGTAGAAAGAGCCGACCACTGAGGTGATCCTCTAATTAAAGGGATGCAAGTAAACCTAGTAGTGTAGCTACTCCCTGAACCCAACATGTAAAGAGCAGGAAAGTCAGTGCATAGAGTTGGCAGTGGATCCAATATTGGATGCCTGTGGCACACACACCGAAATGGAATATAATTATGAACAAATTATACCACAAAACACTACCAACCCTCCATGCACTGTACAAATGTGGCTTGAAAACGCTTTATAGCTTAAAATGCCACTGTTAATAGTGGTGGATCCATAAAGGATGCCAGTGGTTCTACCCATAATGGAGATAATATTTTATCAAAGAAACCACTAACTGTGTATACTTTTTGAAGGTAGCTCTGTGCTGTGAAAAGAATAAAGTAAAAGTAAAAGTAAACGATTGTGCTGGTTTACTTTTTGTCCCAATGGGGACAGATAGTGTATGAGCATGGTACATACAGAGATCTCTTTCGTAAACCAGCACAATCTTTATCTTTTACTTTTATTTTATTCTTTTCACAGCACAGAGCTACCTTCAAAAAGTATACACAGTTAGTGGTGTGTGGTTTCTTTGATCAAACAACAAAAAATAATGAGAAAGCTACTTAGAATAACTCCAAACATCCCCAAACAACTCTTGATCACTTCCCAACCTCTTAAAGACACACACACTGTCACAGACGCATCACAATTAAGTCCCTTGTTTTTTTCTAGGTAGCTGTGACCCACATACAAATGTCCCCAACTTCAAATTGAGGCTGTTCTTTAAAATGATGTTTCGTTTTTAATTGGGGGACATTTTTATGGTAGTCAAACTTGGTCAAAACAAGATTTCTTACCAGCTATAAGAGGGAAAACACGTTGTTGATCCCTGGCTTAACGACTCCAGGGATCATCCTAACAGCCAGAGCACTTGAACAGTTCAATACAAATGCACCAGCTAGGGATGAGAACATTACGTGTGTGACCGTTTTTGATTACCCCGCCATGGAAAACACGTGAAACCCGTGATTTTGACACGTGACCTGGTGGGTCTTTAAAATGCATTAAAACTCTTACCATAAGAATCTTATGTACATAGCTATGCGTAACGACTCTACTGCCCGACGCATGAGCAAAACACCATTTTCAGTCCGACAAAAAAGGTTCAGCTATTTTTAGGCCCATGCATTTAGGGGAAGACGGGGTAAAAAGCGCATGGGCGGGTAAGAAGCCCACCCCAATTATCATGAAATGAAGCAAATTTCAGACTCATTTTGCCCATGAGACGAGCGTTAATGTCTAGCATTCGTCTCATGGGCAAATGTGACTGAAATGTTCTTTATTTCATGAGATAATTGGGGTGGGCTTCTTACCCGCCCATGCGCTTTTTACCCCGTCTTCCCCTAAGTCTGCAGTAGTTGTCAAAGACATACAGGTCTGTACTTCATAGAGTTCAATGAAAACACAGATCAGTTCATCTGTTCATTTTAACTATGAAAACAAAACAGCCATAACATTTAGGGAAATTCAAAAAAATAGAGCAAGTGGCATACTCAAATGCAATACATAATGCACGAGCACGAGCGCCCCCCCCCCCCCCCCCTACATAAACAACAAAACAGGCTTTGAACCATACCATACCATGGTATATTATTAAAGACATAATACAAAAACTTCTGCAATACACCGTGCATAGCGACAGTTATTTTCAAGAACACCATAATTATGCTAACGCATTTAGTTTTCAAGAAGTATACTAAGCATCAATAAAGAAGCTTACACGAATGAATATCGTGACAATTAACCATACATTTTAACACACACACACTCACCCATGGACCAGTATTACAACAATTAACCATAATGTTAATACACACTTCTTCGTAGATCAATCTTTAACTATACATTTTAATACACAAATGTATAGGCACACTTATTTTCAGATAATCCATTTCATTTTCAGTCCATCTGCTGGGTTCATGATGATATTCTGCTTAACTCCTCCGGTCTGGAACAGACACAAAATCAGACCTGTTTACCCCCTACACAAATCTAGAGTAGTCTGGATAGCTGAAATTAGTTACAGGGTTCCCAGGGCTTTCAGCTATCCCCAAGTAAGGACCTGTAGGCCTAAGGATAATGTCCATCTTTTAGCCAACGATCTTGAGAGGAACACTTTCCCAGCATTGTGAACAATGTCAAAGCAGATACAAAAACTATGGCTGACACAGATATACGCGTTTTCTCGCAAAACGACACCAGGATAAAGAACGAGATTTCAGTCCAATTTCTCTTGACAACTCGCGGTGCATCGTTTGTCTACTAAACGGGAAGGTGGGGGAGGGGGGTAAGGTGGAGTAGGTGCTGAGCGATGTTTCTCAAGTGTAAAAGTGCTGCTTCTGCGATCTATTTTGAGTATGGTCTTGCTGCTCAGGGCAGTTTTTGGCAGCTGTCAGGACTAGTAAGGACCTTGAAGTGAATGAAAGGTCTTACTTGGAGATTTCAGTTGGTCAAGACTTAGGACTGGTAAGGCCCTTATGAACCCTGTAGTAGCTTTTGGTGCAAAATGTGTAGTTTTATTCATTAAACCATCAATGTTCACTGAAAATGAGTAATTAGAGCATTTTTTGAAGAGTAGTAGAGGTCCAAATTGAGTAGAATACTACTCGAAGAGTAGAGTAAACAGGTCTGTATCATATGTCACGCGTGCACGTGCACATATGCGCCTGGGTGGGTGGGTGTGCACGTGCGTCTGTCTGTGTGCGCGCGTGTGTCCTGACAGTGTGTGTGTGTGCAAGGCTACTTCGCGTTAGCTCTTTGGTGGTTTTCTTTTGTATTTTTTTGCTTAATGTTTTCTTTTGAATCAATGTAAATGTTTTGTAAAGCGCTTAGAGCCCTTACTGATAGGCGCAAATACGCATATGGGACAGTATATATAAAAATGGTGGGAACTATCCTGGAGGCAATGCCTGGAGGCAGTGCAACACCAGGAAAGTCTTGAAGTTTTAATTTTGTGATTGCTAATGTGTCTTATTAACTCTGCTGGGCTCATTACGATAGTCAGACTTTTAAAGTTCTGAAGCGACAATAGCCCGACATTTCAACACAATCTGGATTGCACTACAATCTTTTGCTTGACCAAAAAAAAGTTCAGCTCTTTTTAGGCCCATGCATTTGAAGTCCACGGTAACTGTCAAAGACATGGCTGTAGTTCAAAGAAACACAGATCTGTATAAGTTGACTATGGAAACAAAACAGCCATAAAATAGAGGGGAATAGAAAAAATAGAGCAAGTAGCGTAATACATTCATATGCGTGCACACGCACGCACGTGTACACACACACATACATAATAATATACATATGCAGACTGAAAGACATATTGTCGGTGACATTCACAAACCTCGTATCTCGATTTTAGGGGGGTTTGAGTTGGATACATAGTTCTCTTCATTTTTCCCGCCACCTTCCACCAAAAGCTCGTATCTCAAACGACTTTCTATCTGGGGTAAACGAGATTGTGAACATAGAAGAAAAACTCGTAAGTCCCAAATTCAGCTCTAGTTAAGGACAAAACCTCGTATCTTCGTTCTTTTCAAGTCTAAAAAAACCGTTTTCAGTAATTTTAA
Source organism: Phymorhynchus buccinoides (assembly GCA_017654935.2). Taxonomy (NCBI): domain Eukaryota; kingdom Metazoa; phylum Mollusca; class Gastropoda; order Neogastropoda; family Raphitomidae; genus Phymorhynchus; species Phymorhynchus buccinoides. The sequence goes on along the minus strand of CM065702.1, from coordinate 20,828,569 downwards.
CAGAATGCAGGACTTAACTCGCAATATCTCAAACAACATATTCATCATAGTTAATCAATTGTGGCCAGCGCAGTTACTTTTTAAAACAGTTAAATTCGTTTTTCTCAAAACTACCAACATTGAGATATGAGGTTTGTGAATGTCACTGACAATATATATGTGACGTAAGTGTCCCGCGCGACCCGCTTTCTTTATTTCTTATCTACACCCCCCCCCCCCCCCTTCTCACCCTCTCTCCTTTTCATTTCTCGAAATGTTGTTTGATACATTCAACTCAGCAGTTTTGTTTTTATTTTGAATAGTTGTATTTACAACCATGGCTGAGATTGTTAAACTTAGGAGGGAACTTAAAGAATGGGGAGAATCTCTAGGATTGTCAGGCCAAGGGTTAGCCAATTTTGTCATATCTGAATATGACAAAGAGAAAACTCGCGAGGAGGCCGAGAAAGACAAACAGAGAGCTCATGAGGCTCAAGAGGCTGACAAAGACAAACAGAGAGCTCATGAGGCTCAAGAGGCTGATAAAGCTCGGGAGGAAGCTGAAAAAGATACGCAGAGAGCTCATGATGCTGCCGAGCAAGAGCAAATCCGTACTCATGAGTTAAGGCAGAGGCAACTAGTGCAGGATGCCAAAAATAAAGAACTCGAACTTGAGGCCACTGAGCGAGAAAAGGCGCGAGACCATGAGCTAGCTATGAAGCAGCTAGAAAACTCAGCAGACTCTGAGACTGCTGCCCCTCAAAATTTTCCCCCTCCCATTCATACCTCAGCCATGACCTTCACATTGGAGGCATTCAATGAGGCAACCGAGTCTATCGATGCATTCCTCGATAGATTTGAAAGACTGGCCCAGGAATTTGAGCTTGCTCCGGAAAAGTACAACCTCAAGCTTGCCCAAAGTCTCAGGGGTGTGGCTTATGAGGTGTACAGTAAACTTCCGTCAAGCCAAATTACTGACTACCCAGCTTTGAAAGAAGCCCTGCTCAACAGATACGAGTTGACAGCTGACGCCTACCGGAAAAAGTTCCGGACAACCAGAAAAGGTAGGGGAGAGTCCTATGCCCAATTTTCAGATAGACTGGGGAACTATCTGACAAAATGGGTGTCCCTTTCTGCCAAATCAGAGTCCTATGAGGATCTCCGGGAACTGATGGTTGGCGAGCAACTGCGCGAAACCATGTCCCCAGAGTTACGCACCTTTACTGCCGAACAAGGTGCCACAACTCTGGCTGACCTCATCCAGCTAAGTGATAGGTACACTCTAGCCCATGATGAACCTAGCGCCCCTAAAAGGCCAAAACTACAGCAAGTTGTTGGGTCCACTGTTTCACAGCAGAGCAGGGGTAACCCCAACTCCAACAGTGGGTCAAACAGTTCTACCCATGAACGACAACCACTGGGACAACCCTTATTCTGCTCATACTGCAAGTCGAACACCCACAATCGGGATGACTGCAGGAAACTTGCTTACAAGCGGCAAAATGTTGCAACTATGCAAGTCGTCTCGACTTCGCAGAATTGCACAAACCCCTCCCCAGTACAGTGTCCAGGCACACCGTCAGTCGTTGGACAGGCGACTGTCAACAACATCCCTGTTCAGTGTCTCTATGACACTGGACTGTCATGCGACGCCATCGTCTGTGGATCCTTAGTCCCCGCGTCAGCATACACGGGAGACTTCATCTCTCTGCAAGGCCCTGATGCTGCAATCCCCCCATCCACTTTGCCAGTCGCCATAATCAATGTCGACACCAGATATGTTAAGGGACCCATCAAGGCAGTGCTCATGGACAGTCCTGTCTATGACCTCATACTGGGATCACAGTATGTGTTTTTAGGGCACCCCTCTCAACCTGCCATAGTTTCAGCAGCATTCCCTTCTCCCCAATCCACAAACCAACTCCCTCCCTCCTTCCCAAAGAGCAAAACTCCCTCAGCGGGGAAGAAACCTCTCAACGCGGCAAACCAAATTGCCGCGCGAGCAAATCCAGATTGTCCCAAGTCCAAGTCCGCCACAACTTGGAAAATCCTTCCCAAGGAATGTCCGCCTAACGACCCAAGACCACTCGCCACAGGTACCTCAGGTGAAAGGCAGCACTGTACCCGCAAACACCCACCGAAGGTACTATCGGGACAGGCCGCCGCACGTACAGCCGTCACCTACCCCTCCCTTTCAGCGAGTGGCAGTCGACTTGGTCGGGCCTCTACCTCAACGGAAGAAGAAATTCCGGTACATAGTCACCGTGGTCGACATATGTACCATGAGGTGCGATGCCGCCCCAATCTCCTCACTTGATGCTAGTCAGGTAGCCGCGGCACTCAAAGCCATTTTCGCCCGAATCGGCCTACCAAACCACATCATCAGCAATGATGAATCCAGGCTAAAGGGGAAACTCAGGCAAGAGGTGTTTGCTATTCTGCAATCAACCTTGGGACAACTCAACACAGGATTGCCGCACCAACCTCAGTCGGAATCCATTCCACTGATCTCTAACCCACCTGCTCCTTTGAACTCTGTGTTGCGACCAGATGTTCCACCATTCCAGCCGACCCAGTCTCCCCACTAATTTGTCCCTGTCGCCCAAGTCGAAAGTGGAGTCGGCGTTCCACAGGAAGATTCCGGTACCAGAATCTTTTCTTCGGGGGGCCTCTGTGACGTAAGTGTCCTGCGCGACCCGCTTTCTTTATTTCTTATCTACACACCCCCCCCCCCCCCTCTCCACCCTCTCTCCTTTTCATTTCTCGACCAACCGCCACGTTAATTGCCATCCACCATCAAAGAGAACGCCGATTAAGGCCGTTGTCTGTTTGAAGTTCGATTTGTCTCCCCGGTCGGCATGTAACCCCTACCGAGGTTATCTCCCTTCACCCCCCCCCCCCCTCTCTTATCTACCCTCCTCACCATGAGAAAGTGACAACCACGGTCAATTCCCTTTGAAGACGGTTTTGCCTTTCCTATCATGAGCAAGGTTAGGAATGTCCGGCATGTGATAATGCTGTAATCGGCGCGTGATTGTTCTGTACATTTTGAACATCATCTTGTGATGTGTCGACTGCTATAAACCAATGACAGGCTTTCATTGTTTGAAAGTGAAGGCTATAATTGGAGTGGTGAGAAAAAGTTTTCACACAAGATGCTGAAACGTAGCTAGAGCAACACTCACAACCAGTCATAATAAGCCCACTAGTAAGTATTATTGATGACTGGTGATTGAGATCTGGTTTGTTTGATCATATTTTTGATCTAGATCCTATGTTCAATGATGAATAAGGAGTAGATAGATATGTTATAGAAAAGAAGTGGTAAACATTCTATTCTATTTATGTGCACTGATTATTTGTGTGTGTGTGTTTTTGACTTGAACACTTTTGGTACCAGAACCGGAGTTTATGCCTACTAACCCATTTGTCTATTTTTAGTAGGAAACCTATGGGCCGCAATCTTGCACTTTATGATACCATTCCTTTCCAGGTGTTGGATGGAGAGTGATGTTGGATTGATCACCTTTTATGTTTTACTGATCTCAGTTTGTTAACTGAAATTCAGTTTATTGATTAACTAGTGCTATTGTACAAGGGAAGCCTTCTAGCCGGTTGGGATTCACTAATGCCCTGCCGACTGAAGCCCCTTGTCTCTAAGCCATAGAGATCTACATCCACCTTCTCCTGTGATTATCAGCAGGGCATCGTGGGCAGGAAGATCATCCCTGTCTCACAAGCACCAAGACGGGACCGCCGCCAAGACGCCCCGCACCCAGAATCCGCGAGGAGACCACGCTTGAACCGTGCCATCCCGCGAAGCCGTAACCGGAACGACTGGGAGCTACTCTCATCTGACGAGCAAGCCCAGCCACACCAGCACTCGCCGATCACTACGGAGGAACTCAACCACAGCTAAGTCCCCCGGACTGCGCCAATCATTTGAACTTTCCTACGGACACTGAAGATAATTAGTAACCCTTCCTGCTTGGGGCTAACCTTCTAGAAAGACAAAAGTCTTATAAATCCTTTCGGATTTCATTGTTTTTTTATCCATATTTTGTTTGGGCGCCATTGAGCTGCTTTATTATTATTGTTGCATAATCTTATGCAGATTTTGGGAGTAAATAAAATACAAGTGTCAAATAATCCTGAACCCTTTGGTCAGACTGATGAGAGTGGGAGTCTTGTAATTTCATGTAAAACCCTACTTCTCTCTGTCTGCCATTTAGAGCAATTCAACCACTTGTATTTCTTACAACCATACGAGCCAGAACCCGGGCACAAATATAAATTTATTAGATGAAAAGGGGCCGGGAAAGTTGCTCATCTCCCATACCCTAGAGAAGTGGGCTAAAGGCAAATTTTCTAAAGTCTTCCCTAGGGACTTAGCCTTTTAACCCATTACCTCGTCACAATATAGTTATACACTATCTCACAGCAAATCATAAGGCATTGAAAATACATGGGACTTTAAGAAAACATGAGAAAATTGGTACTAAACAAAACCACAAGCCAAAAACAAACAAGTACAACTCCGAGCGGCTGCAAAGTCCCCTCGCAGCATCGTCGAGCTACTCCGAAATCGGAATGCGTCGGCTGTACACATACATAAAAACGCATCAAAACAGCACATACCCGGTAACTACACAAAAACGCATCAAAACAGCACGTAACTGAATAGTTTCATATA
>CM065702.1:20766539-20823397 GCA_017654935.2 Phymorhynchus buccinoides | reverse complement strand
CTTGTGTGGTCCCTCAGCGATTTGTGCCTAGGTCCTGCATTGTTTACTTTGTATACACCATCTCATCTCTATTCAGCATCATCGACCAGCACAGCATGAAACACTACTCAGGTTCTCCCAGGTTCTCTCGACATTGATGGCACTGAGATCAAGCTGTCAGCATCCGTCCGCAATCTAGGTGTTACTTTGGATCAAACCCTCGCTTTCAAACAGCATGTTTGCAAGTCTTGCTATTTAGAACTTCGAAGAATTAGTTAAATCCGCCGTTTCCTCTCTCAAGATGCCCTGAAGACTCTAGTATGTACTTTTGTTATGTCTTGCCTTGACTACTGTAACTCACTTCTTGCTGGCTGTCCATCAACTCTCATCTCTAAGCTCCAACGGGTCCAGAATAATGCTGCTCGTCTCATTTCTCGCTCCCCTAGGTACGATCATATTACTCCTGTTCTTCGTTCCCTACATTGGCTCCCAGTTCAATCACGTATTGACTACAAAATTCTCCTGCTGGCAGAACACTACAGCTTCCGACCCAGGGGTAGGCAGTGGTTGGGCCGGCATCATGCTGGGTACTGCTGAACGGTCCTTGTCTGGCCGGTTGTCTGGCTGTCTACCCACCAAGACTCTCTTTCTCTCTCTCTCTCTCTCCTTTTTTCTCTCTCTCATTCGATCTCTTCGCCCTTTTGTAGTAACGGCCAGAAATGACATTGACAACTAATAGGCCTAACTGTTGGAAGAATAATAAAAAGAAAATGTATAATTTACCTCATCCTATCTCCTCTTGACTTTGTAATGCTGTTCGCCATGTCTTTTCTCCATTTTGTCTCCAGTGTATTCAAAATACATCTTCTCAACTAGTCCGTAGGAAGAAACATATATCAATCTTGTTAGCCGTCTTCTACGCTCTCTGCACTTCTTGCCTGTTAGAAGTGAATGCAAACTGAACACCCTCTGCTATAAATATATCCATCTTGATGCTCTCCCCTACCTCTTCGACAATGTTACCATACATGTACAAGTCAGTTCCGTCGTTACGTTCAGTTTTCATACCCTTTTCCCTTCAGATACATAAGTATAAACTTTCAACTGTTGGCCGACTTTTTGCTGGTCAAATCTCTCTTCTGACACTTCTCGATATCTGCCGGCTTTCATACCACAGACTACTCCCTCCTTACGTCTCGTCTTGAACATACTTTCGGAATAAGGGCTCTGCTCTCTCTTGGGTTTTCTCTTACCTTTCTGTCGTCAGTCTGAACAGGTTAGTCTTTCTTGTGTGGTCCCTCAGCGATTTGTGCCTAGGTCCTGCATTGTTTACTTTGTATACACCATCTCATCTCTATTCAGCATCATCGACCAGCACAGCATGAAACACTACTTATATGCAGATGACACGCAACTTCATAACAGTGTATACCCTAAAGACATAGATTCCATTCTTTCGTATGTATCCAGCTGCTACTCCGACATGCAGAACTGGATTATTCAAAACCGTCACTAGTTAAAATGGCGATAAGACCGAAGCCATATTTGTAGGCACAAACAGCATGCAGCTGGCCTCTGTTTCAGCCGAGACAATCCAACTAGGCGAAAACACCCTCCCGCTCTTTCTGATTCCGTTTAGAACTTATCTGCCCGAGAATACTCAACGCAGAGCTTCCCGACTCAGGCCTATTAGTCGTGCTACTGTCAGATCTTTCGCATCGGCTACATTCGCAAATACGTAGTCGAAGCTACAGACTAGCTTGTTACTGCACGCTTTCTCTCACATCATGACTATTGTATTTGTTTTCTTTCTGGTCTACCTGTGTCTTCTCTCTCTTGTCTCCAGCGCATTCAAAATACTCGGCTTGCTCTTAGAAAACGTTCGACCATATCCGCCATATTCTCCGCTCTCTATATTGGCTGTCAATCGCAGATGGAATTGAATACAAACTTAACACCATCTGCTATAACTATCTATTCATCAAGCTGCTCCCTCCTACTTCTGCCACAATATTACCATATACACGCCAGCTCGCCTGTTAGGTTCATGTTCAGATTCTCCTTTCCTTCAGATCCCTTGGTATAAACTTGGTATAGAATGGAATACAAACGAAACACCCTCTGCAACAAATCTGTTCATCAAGCTGCTCTAGCTGCTATCTCGTCGACAGCATTACCATCTACAAGCCAGCTCGCCCATTCCAGGCCCCGTCCTCTACATATTCATTGATACAAACTTTCAACTGTTGGTCAGTTCTCTTTCTCTACTGCCTGAAAACACACACTTCCCCTCTCCCTCCGTCATCAACCCACCCTCTTTATCTTAAAAACAAACATATTCCCCTGTGATTGATGTTCTATCTCATTTTTTCCCATGTGAATACTGCAGCGTTTTTGTTTTGAAAGCGTATGAATGTGCGTGCTTTGATTTAATTTGTTTAAATCAAGATTAAGCGCCTTACATGGTGTGTTGCTGTTGCGAGAGAGAGAGAGAGAGAGAGAGAGAGAGAGAGAGAGAGAGAGAGAGAGAGAGAATGACCTTTTTTTTTTATTGAGGGAAAAGAATAAGGCTTGTTGCATCCAGCCCTCATGCGAGAGAGAGAGAGAGAGAGAGAGAGAGAGAGAGAGAGATCCCTTGACGCGACATCGTGTCGCAGCCCGCTGAACGGGTCGTGGCTGGCTGGGTCACTGTGTGTGTGTGTGTGTGTGTGTGTGTGTGTGTGTGTGGAGATGGATGTGTGTGTGCGTGCGTGCGTGCGTGTGTGTGTGTGTGTGCGTGTGCGTGTGCGTGTGCGTGTGTGTGTATGTGTGTGTGTGCGTGTGCGTGTGTGCGCGCGCGTGTGCGTATAGAGGCGGTGGGGGTGGAAAAAAGAACGTATTTTAGACGTTAAAACGCTCGGGCTGTTCATTGCAATAAGGGGGTGGAGGGGTGTGTATGGAAGCTGGTGAATAACAAAAGTTCAAAGTGCAAATATATAGGCCTACCCCAAAGATGCCCACTTCATGGAAACAAAATCCCTTCGCGTGTATTGAATTGTCATGGCACCATAAACTGTGGGGCAGATAGACAGAGAGGGAAGGGGGGTGGGGGTGGAATCAGCACCAATTGACGCGGCATCACGTCTTAAGCTACTGAACGGGTTCTGGCTGGCTGGGTGGTATTCCTGTGCGTGTGCGTGTGCGTGCGGTTGCTGACATGGCATCATTTTGTAACAGGTTGGGTGGGGTTTTCCCTTCCCATTGTAAGGAAACAAAAGCATGTCGTGGGTGTAAAAGTTGTGACTAAATCTTTGACAAGTGCCTGAATAATCCGTTATGTCCCAGTTATTAATTCATTAGGCCTGCTTTTTGTGGTGTTTTATGTAGGAATACAGGGCCTGATCTAGGGGCGAAGGGTCATGGATTCCGGAATCCCACCCCCTTCCCTTCTGCCCCAAGCATATTCCTTTTTCAAGGGTGAAAAATAAGGAAATTACTCGGATGTTTGCCTCAATAATCACTAAATTGCAAATGTGTTTCGGGAGTTTCGCTCCGTAGGTCCCCCAAAAGGGCACTGTCTCTTAACCCGGAACTCGTGCAGCTCTCTGAACCCCGGCGGACCTTCCACCCCCACCCCCTATGCGAATCACTTGGCCCGGCCGTGGAATTGTTAGTGTTGCACACAGATGACTTTTGTCAGATAATGGGTGGTCCCAGATGGGTGGGTCATTTTGTGTTTTTTGCAAAGTTTCTCAGAGAGAACTTGTGTCAATTGTGTTCCATTTTGTCAGATAATGGGTGGTCCCGGATACATCACTTTTCGCCCAATCACCTTTTGCCCAAGTCTTTCAAGTGTTCTCGTTGCGTATCAGTAAGTACCTCCGAGTCGAAGCTCAGCAAACGGAATGTGCCACGGTTCGCCCAAATTGCTCTAGCACTGTTCGCCCAAAATGGTTTCCTAAGCGCGAACAGTGAGAACAGTAATCAAACCCTAACCCTAACCCTATTTGTTTCTTTTTTAAATATCTGTTTGATTCAACCATTAAATTATTGATTCAATTCCCTGATTTCCTTGCATGATTTTTGGGCAGAACGTGATGGATGTAAACCGGTATAATTTCCAATTGGGCGAAAGGTGATTGGGCAAAACGTGATGCACTGGTGGTCCCAGATGGGTGAATATTTTTGTGTTTTTTGCAAAGTTTCACAGAGATGACTTGTGTGAATTGTGTTCCATTTTGTCAGATAATGCGTAGTCCCAGATGGGAGGATAATTTAGTTTTTTTTGCAAAGTTTCACAGAGATAACTTGTGTCAATTGTGTTCCATTGATAGATGGGTCTTTCCTAGCGGCACGTTTCTTACTGATATCTCTGATGGTGGATCCTATCAAGCAAAGGAATGTTCATTGGTTTGCGTGCTGTTCATGTACGTATCTGCTCAGTGGACATGGCTCAAAATAATACAATCACCCCACCACCCGTTTTCCCACGTCTCGCATCAAATTTGAAAAAAAAATGTAAAACACCCCCACCAAAACCCCAATACTTCCCGAAGCTTCGCTCGGGAACTAATACAACTTGGGAAGTTAATAAGATAAGAAATGTAGAATGACCTGGGTTTGCCATTTTATGCAAGCCGAAATGACCTGAGGACACTTCAGAAACATGGGGGAGGCATCGAGGATGTCCAGGACTGGGACAACCACGGGCTTCACTTCTGACTGAAAGCAGGTAAAGGGAGACAAGGGAAACGAACGAGAGAGAGAGAGAGAGAGAGAGAGAGAGAGAGAGAGAGAGAGAGAGAGAGAGAGAGAGAGAGAGAGAGTATATACTTGAGATGTGGGGAATTGATAAAGTGTGATACGAACGTCTATCTCTTAATAAAAAGGTGACATCAAGAGAGAAAAATCCCGTTATGACTGTAACAAAATATGAAGTGTTCCTCAGTAATTCACATGTTGTGCATAGTTGAACATACTATGAAGGAAATGAGCAAGGACGTGCCATTGTAAAAGTGCAGAAAGTAAGCAGGGAAAAAGCAAGAAAAAATACATTTCAATTAGTCATAGAATAAACCCCAAAGTGAATACTTGAAGCAAGTTAAATCCATGACACAGGGGCTTTAGCGGTTGAAAAGATATTAAATGATTCAATTGAAATTATGTAATTGCCCCTTAGTTAAATCATTTGGTTAAATTAACCATTTTCTCTTTGTTTTTTTAAAAGATTGTATTCCTATTACTTTATTTGGAAGGAAAATACAACTAGATTTTGTGTTCAACACTACATACAAACATTCTGCATATTTGTCAGTTTATCTAACTATGCACACGTGCGTGTGAGAGTGTGTGTGTGTGTGTGTGTGTGTGTGTGTGTGTGTGTGTGTGTGTGTGTGTGTGTGTGAATGAGGGGGATAGGGAGGGGCCGGGGGTGTCGGTGTGCTAATGCATGTATACAAGGGGTTTTTAATATGAATTTATGTTGCTATATTGTAAAGCGCTTAGAGCTTTAATAGTATGCATTTGAAAATTTTCTTTATAAATAAATACATTTTGTGTTTAACACTACATACAAACATTCTACATTTGTCACTTACAGGAAACGACAGTTGTCCCTGTCTCAATCGACTACCATCCATAAAGTGTAGTTTATTTTAGAAGACAGCCGTCATGGAGGCCCATAGAAGACTGCACAGACACAACCGACTGTGGTAGTTTGTTAGAAGACAGGTGTCACAGAGGCCCATAGAAGACTGCACACAACACAACCGACTGTGGTAGTTTGGTAGAAGACAGGCGTCACAGAGGCCCGTAGAAGACTACACAAACACAGTACATGTTTTACCTGAAGCTGCCCCTACTTCCTGAGAAGAAGCTGCACAAGGCCTTCCCTGCCTGGGTCACCCTGGAGCTGAGGCCACCGGAGGCACAGGATCAAAAAGAAAACTCCCGAAGATGCCGATGGCACCTACAGACTCCTTGACCCACACCTGCCCTACCAAGACAGGCAGCCCCAAACCTGCTGAGGCCGTTGGAGGCACTGGAGCGGAGACAGCAGCGGAAAGGCGGAGACAGAACCACGGCCTGAGTCTGGCTGAGCTGTGGATTTCCTTACAGCTGTTGACATAGGTGGGTCTGTTTGTAATGAATAAAGAACCTGTCGACACTGTAGGGTACTGAGTCTGGCTGAGCTGTGGATTTCCTGACAGCTGTTGACATAGGTGGGTCTGTTTGTAATGAATAAAGAACCTGCCGACACTGTACGGTCCTGAGTCTGGCTGAGCTGTGGATTTCCTGACAGCTGTTGACATAGGTGGGTCTGTTTGTAATGAATAAAGAACCTGCCGACACTGTACGGTACTGAGTCTTGCTCAGCTGTGGATATCCTGACAGCTGATGATATAGGTGGGTGTTTGTAATGAGTAAAGAACCTGTCGACACTGTACGGTACTGAGTCTTGCTCAGCTGTGGATATTCTGACAGCTGATGATATAGGTGGGTGTTTGTAATGAATAAAGAACCTGTCGACACTGTACGGTACTGAGTCTTGCTCAGCTGTGGATATCCTGATAGCTGATGATATAGGTGGGTGTTTGTAATGAATAAAGAACCTGCCGACAATGTACGGTACTGAGTCTTGCTCAGCTGTGGATATCCTGACAGCTGATGATATAGGTGGGTGTTTGTAATGAATAAAGAACCTGCCGACACTGTACGGTCCTGAGTCTTGCTCAGCTGTGGATATCCTGACAGCTGATGACATATGTGGGTCTGTTTGTAATGAATAAAGAACCTGTCGACACTGTACGGTACTGAGTCTGGCTGAGCTGTGGATTTCCTTACAGCTGTTGACATATGTGGGTCTGTTTGTATTATAATAAATAATCTACCGACGTTTTTGTGTAACGTAGTTATGACATGGACGTTGGTAGGAGGATACATTGATGTGTGTTTTGTTCTACGCGGTTTTGAACCTTAAAGCCGCCTCACACTGTCCAACCTTTTTAGTTGGAACAAAATTCAGTTGTGAACTCTAATCACCAACTACTTATGAGGGGCCGTATGTGTAAAAAAATATATCTACTCTATTGTAGCTTATTCAATAGGAAAAACCGTATTTAATAATGCCATAATCAATATTCAATAGGAAAAGTAAAGAATCCAAAGTAAAAAACGATTATTTTCATGACTATCTCCTTTTCTCTCTGCCTTTCTCGTAATTTTGTTTTGCATTCATATATTGTTCAGGAATTTGTGAGCTCGTATGACCCCCCCCCCCCCCCCCCTTCAAGAAATTGTGAGTGCGTAAATGGCTATGTGTGGAAAAGGGGGGGGGGGGGGCTGTTTGTCCATTCCTTGATTTTTGTCCTTTTTTTAACTTGTTTTTTTCTCCCTGAATGCTATGTTATGAGTGTTCGTGGGTGTCTATAGTGTATATGTGAAGAAAATGGAAGGTGGGTGGGGGGTTGAAAGACCAGTTGGGTTATTTTGATTTCTCCTTTAAATCATGTTAAATAATTATTTCTATGCTTCTTTTTATAAAATATGTTTTATGAAATGGTGTCAATAATGTGTATGTGAAAGGGGTTGGTGGGTGGGAATGAACGGCGTGAGCGGCTTTTTTTAAAATATATATATACTTCACATTGTTTTGTAATAATGTTTTTCTTTTTGAACGTTTTCTCTCGTAATATTTGTAAAGCGCTCTGAGGGTGATTTTTTGTATCAAGGAAGAGCGCCATAGAGGCTTTTATTTATTATTATTATTATTATTATTATTATTAGCGACTTTCTTATAAGCGGATTCGGCTGTACAAGAATAGTTAATATTCGACTTCTGCATGATAATCAAATACACTATTTTGTTGTATTTCTTTTTTTCTATTTTGACGAAAAACAATAATACAAATTATGATAGTATGTATCTGTACTTTCTCATTATTATTCAACTTTACTTACAGGAATCGAGGGCTATAGTGGACAGACGCAGCCCACCTGAATAAACGGAACAGCCATCACGCGAAGACGACTCTGCCAAGAAGAAAACCAGCAACAATAATGATATAGCGAACAAACTATCATCATTGTCATCCGATCTCCTCTGTGCAAAATCCGACATCATCCACATCTCTACGGTGAAAAACTCGATGATATCATCAACGTCTCTTCAGAGAAAAACCCCAACATCTCTCCAGTGAAGAAACCGACATCTCTTCAGTGAACAAAACACCATCGACATCTCTTCAGTGAACAACATAACTCCATCGACATCTCTTTAATGAACATAACACCTTCGACATCTCTTTAGTGTAAAAACATATCTTCAGAGCACGCATTGTGTGTCTATGTGTGTGTGTGAGAGAGAGAGAGAGAGAGAGAGAGAGAGAGAGAGAGAGAGAGAGAGAGAGAGAGAGAGTAATAACTGCATCCAGCACGCTTTCTTGAATACGGACTTTTCCCCGCCAAAACCGACCACCTGCCTTCTTCATTTCTTTCCGAGTTACACCGTTTTGGTTAGCAACCCTTGACATTTTTGGTTTCTTAGAAGTTGTATCTTTTTGGAGGTCCATTTACTATCTTAAAATTTTGATTCCAGCAATTCAAAATGTACCTGCTTCCCCGCGGTTATTTCATAAACGGAAAACACGTTTTTGTGGCACTTTGGGTTACAGACCGGGAATATAAAAATGGGGTTCAGGCCAAATAGTCTATGAATGGCTGGTACCCACGTGTCGTCATATCCGACCACAAGGAGCGTGCCATATTATGGGAGACCGCCATCTTAGTCAGTAACTTTGTTTGAAAAATGGCAGATCGATGCTGTTTACACACAAATCTGACTAAGATGGCGACACTTCCGTTGGAAGGGTCGAGATGCGCACGCAGGTGGGGGGGAGCCATAGCATTTCTAATTCATTTTTTTGATAACTTGCTGGATGTTTGTTCTTGTATTTCTGAACCCAGTATTTCAGTGTTGTGAAGTGGGTAATCGAGGTTCTGAGCATGCCAGCAATTTCCATGTTTTATTTTGACACTTTTGTTTGGTTCACACTTGATGGCGGGTGGAAAGTTCATCATTTTTTAAATTTGTGATTTATCAGGCAAATTCGCATTAAATTTAATCTCTCTCTCTCTCTCTCTCTCTCTCTCTCTCTCTCTCTCTCTCTCTCTCTCTCTCTCTCTCTCTCTCTCTCTCTCTCTCTCTCTCTCTCTCTCGTTTTGATGTGTTCATTTATGTGTGTGTGCGCACATGTGTAAATCTGTTCATTCACTCTTATTCCTCTGTGTGTGTGTGATTTTTTTGTAAGTTTTTTTTAAATGACAGAACAAGCATGCAACAAATATTGACACCTACACGAACTCACATGCTCGCGCCCGCCCGCACAGCCCCTCTACCGTTCGCTCGAGTTGATTAGGTTAGGTTAGGTACATTATAGTCACAGAGGCGTCTCTGTGAAATTCGGGTTGCTCCCACCTGGAGAGCGCGTCTCAACCAGAAGCCAATGTTTTTTGGGTTTTTTAATGCAATTTTTGTGTGACTGATGAGGAAGGAAAGGGTGGGTAAATGTTGACTAAATGACAACGTTTTCGTTGCCACTGGGTTTAACGAATGTGAAGAAACGAAGATGACTGCTGGGTTCAATAAAATTCACAACAAATTAAAACAAAGTCGAAATGAAAACCCAGAGGAAACGGTTTAATGATAAACAAAAAACACACAGAGCAAAACAAAACCCGACGTTTCGGGCTCAAACCGTTGCTAAGTGCATGAGCACGCGGGACTTCGGTTTATCGTCTCATCCGAAAGACCGCAAGGCCTAGAGCAAAGTGTGAAGAAAAATCCTCTGTAGCCAGGTTCAAACTCGGGTTTACTTGACACTAAGCGAACGCGCTACCACTGTGCAGGTTTCACCCTTTGAGTGGAAGTCTATGCAGCCTTTCGTCCCCTTGTGGAGCGGTGGGGTTTGAGATTTGCAATCCCTTTCTTCTGGGTTCCCAGGCCGTAGCGCCATAATGTGTAGGATACGTGTCTGTCCGCTTTCCAGAGGTCTGTGTGGTGCATTCAGACACCACATTCCAGGATGAGCTGAAAGGAGAATTATCTGGAAGATTTTGGGTGGCGGTACCATAGCCGATGACGTTTAACCGAGGCGTGGTTACCGCTACACCTATCTATATTGTCAAAAACTCGGGACTTTACTGGTGTTGCACTGCTTCCGGGCATTGCAGCCAGTATAGTACCCACCATCTTTGTATTTACAAATGTCCCATATGTGTCTATGACCGAGAGGACGTAAAACATAATTTTCATCTGGAAGAGTTTGTTGTTTTTATTGAAAAACAAATGCAGGAGAATGGGCCAATAATGCAGAAAAAATATACCATAGTAAGAATAGGAAAAAGAAGAGTGATGCATTAATGCATGGCTGAAACCACATGGCAGGAATCAGGATTTTTGCTTTAATTTTCCTGAAATCAGGAATTTGCAATACTTTATTGAAAATGAGTTTTTAAAAATCTTATTTTATTGTTTAAGAAATGAAAACTGTCTCTAAATGCTCTAATTTTATTAATACAAAATGTACCAAAAGAAACTCCCCCCCCCCCCCCCCAACCCTACAAACCACTCCGCCCCATGACCCCACCAAGGCGGCCTGCCGGAACCTTGGCCTTCCTGCTTTTAATTTTATCCAGGTTTCACCCTTGTTAATGGAAGCTATTAGCTCAGAACCTCCGGAGGGTGGGGGAACTATTTGTATAGAAAGATCCCCACGGGGCACACAGTCGTTCGAGTGGTCCACACTCCCCTGTTTGCGCAATACTTTGTAAAACCGCTGCACAGAACCGCTTCAAAATTTGTCATTTCAGTGCTGTATAGGCCATCCTGCTGAGTAGGCTCAATTGTTGCAGCGGAGGGGTAGTTGTACTCGGTGATGCCCTAAGGCTGCACGCCATTGTGCGCCCCCATGTCGCTGTGCCCCCTAATGACATTTCGCTGTACAAACGTATTTTACACGTACTTTACTGGTGTTGCACTGCCTCCGGGTATTGCGGCATGCCTCCAGTATTGTTCCCACCATCTTTGCATTTTAAAATGCCCCACATGGTCGAAAGACCGCAGAGGGCGTAAAATCCTATTTTGTCTTGGGTAAAGTAGGAGAGGTCGAGGGCGAACTGGACAAAAGTAAAATAGGAAATGGGGAAAGAAACATGAAACTTCCACAGGGCGGGGGTACTATTTGTGCGAAAGATCCCCCGGTATCCCCATTGGGGGAGTCTACTATCAAAAGTTAAGATCTCCAAATCGTTGCTCAAGTAATATTCTGAACTTTCTCTAGTATTATTTAGTGTGAGCGACCCTTTTAGAATCTTTGACACCATAAAAGTGTGTGTGTGTGTGTGTTGCATACATTCTTCTTCTCATTTTGTGTGTGTGGAAACTTCGAAAAGTTAGGGCACTTATGTATAGGGATGAGATTACGATGGATCGATCTGCGCAGTCCATCGATTCGTTGGCTGCATCAGTAGGGGAAGACGGGGTAAAAAGCGCATGGGCGGGTAAGAAGCCCACCCCAATTATCATGAAATAAAGAAAATTTCAGTCAAATTTGCCAATGAGACGAATGCTAGACATTAACGCTCGTCTCGTGGGCAAAATGAGACTGAAATTTGTTTCATTTCATGAGATAATTGGGGTGGGCTTCTTACCCGCCCATGCGCTTTTTACCCTGTCTTCCCCTAATCGATTGATTTTTGCGCAGGTGACGGATGAGTTATTGTATGTCATGTGCAGTTTTCATCAAGACAGACGCGTACAAACTATGTGATTCTAGCAACAAAACTAGCAGTAAGCAGGGAGGGTAGACCGATGCTGAAAGAAATGCGATTTTCATTGGTTAATTGAAGAAAGTAGGAAGCGAAAGTATGGCAATAAGGTTGACTTTTACTATGTGTGTTTCGTTTAAAAAACAACTCGATCAATGAATCAAAAAACACATTTTGCATTACAGCAAAACGCGGTTATAAGAAAATCGAAGGGACATAATTTGTTGTTTTCTTATATCCGAGTTTGCTTATATCCGAAACTCGCATATAAGAAAACATTTTGAACATATAAAATCAAAATACAGCAAAGTTCGTTTATAAGAAAACCGAAGGGAGATGATTTTCTGCTTATTACCATATCCAAGTTTTCTTATATCCTAAACTCTGATATAAGAAAACATTTGGAAGTTTTTATGTTTTAAATAACCAGATTTAATGGGGGAAAAGAAAAAGAAAAGAAAGACAGAAAAAGGGCTACTCTAGTCTCACTAAGACTAACACAAAAGAACAGGCATTAATATTTTTTCTTCTGCTCAGCATTTATTTTGTACAGAATACTGAAGGAAAGTATGAAATTTAAGGAACAAAAAGAACTGCAATCAAGTGCCTAGAGTGTCTGTGAAGTAGCTGCTCTGATGTAAATTTTTCTCTTTTGTTTTTGTTTTGTTGGAACGACTGCATTTTTGGGAACATCCTTTCCATGCCCTAATATATTTTTTTTAAATCGCTTGTGAGAAAATAAAACTCTTTTAAGAAAATGAGCTGCAAACCAACACCCTTGTATTAAATCATTTTCTTATATCCGAGTTTTCATCGCGGATAGGAGAACGAATTTGCTTCATTATAAGTATAACCGAGTTATCTTATATCCAAGTTTCGATAATACATAAGAAAGAAGGAGTTCGGCGGCGGAAAAAATTGCTTGATTATAAGCGAGTTTTCTTATAAGCGGGTTCGGCTGTACAATCTGTTGCTTGACCCCCCCCAAAAGTTCAGCTATTTTTAGGCCCATGCATTTAAGACCATATTAGTTGTCAAAGACATGGCTGTACTTCATAAAGTTCAAAGAAACAAATCTGTCCGAGTTGACTATGGAAACAAAACAACCATAAAATACAGGAAAATAGAATCTTGCTTGACCCCAAAAAATCAGCTATTTTTAGGCCCATGCATTTAAATGTAAGTCCGCAGTAGTTGTCAGACATACAGGTCTGTGCTTCATAGAGTTCAAAGAAAACACAGATCACTTCATCTGTTCATTAACTATGAAAACAAAACGGCCATAAAATTGAGGAAAACAGACTAAGTAGCATATACATTCATAATTTATGCAACGCATGTACACGCGTGGACACACATGCGCTCTCTCTCTCTCTCTCTCTCTCTCTCTCTCTCTCTCTCTCTCTCTCATATAGATGTTGAAATACTAACGCTGTTTACACATTCTTTTAGTCCCCCTCCCCCCATTCCTGCTTGTTTATCTACTTCTTGTTAGAGGGAGAAAGGTGGCAGAGTGGTTAAGACGTTCGCCTGCCAAATGTAATGCGTGACTGCAGCGTGAGTGACCCGGGTTCGAATCCCGGCCTCGCCCTTTCTTTGTAGTCGGAACAGGAAAATAGAACTGAACGTCCAGTCTTTCGGGTGGGGGCTTAAAAGCTAGTTTGACCCGTGCGCTTTACGCACGTACAAATCCCACGGCAGTTGAAAGTCGGTAAGAGCAGGGAGAAACCCGCTGCCTGGTATGGCCAAATTGATAGCTAGGTTTTCCAAGTCTGCCCACACCCCCTCCTCTCCCCCAAAAGCACTTGCGGCGACGCGCTCTTTGTGGCAGAGCAGCCCGAATTGCACAGAGATAAATATTTGTGACCAGAATATACCAAATACTTGGTTATTGGTTATTTTTTTGCTTACTTTGATACATTGCATCATCATACATGCGCATACGGTAGGCTTATTGTTTTCTATTAGTCTTGTTTTCGTTCGAATTTACACACTTATTCATGAACCACTATTAAAACAATTAATGAGACATTTTTAATGCACACACTTATCCATGGACCAATATTAAAACAATCATTTTTAATTTAATGCACACACGATATTCATGAACAAATATTAAAACAGTTAATGACACATTTTCAATGCGCACACTTATTCATGGATCAATATTAAAACAATACATTTTTAATGCACACACCAATCCATGGACCAATATTAACGATACATTTTTAATGCACACACTTATTAATGGATCAATCTTTAGCGATAAATTATAATACACAAATAGAGAACATACTTATTTTCAGAAGATCCATTCAATTTCCAGTCCATCTGCTGGGCTCATCACCATAGTCCGACGTTCAAAGTTCCGACGTGGCAATAATCCGACATTTCAACACATCGGGCTTACACAACAATCTTTTGCTTGACAAACATAAATGTTCAGCTAGTTTTAGTCACATGCAGGCTTCAGAATAGTCTGAAGTCCAATCCTCTGAAAACCGCGGTAAAATGGCCATCAGGGCCCCAGACTGTAGAGGGACAACACTGAATTCAGTTCCCAACACCAAAAGAAAAGACTCAATATAGCAAAGATATTCTAAAAGAGTAAGATGGATTACTTAAGAGCTCGGCGAACCGGGCTGATAGAGTTATGGTTAGTGTCGACAGTATATCTACACCATTCACAGTGACGGCTATCCAAAAACTCAGACTGGAACTTGAACGGAGAATTCAACTGGCCTATCGACATGTAAAATGTGTCCTGTTTAAAAGGGACATAACCAGTGTTTCTGTCCTCACTATTCATATAGGGAAAAGAGACCGGATGCTTATCTTTCCTTATAGTCTTTGAATATAGTAAGAAATCACTTTAAAATGCTGGACTCAATAAAAAGGCAAAACCTCTGAAGAAGAGAAGCCAATCCTCTGTCAGAAATTCACAATCATCTGATAATTCTGATGCCTGCCATGCATTTAATATCAGTCCACATTATATCAAAGGCACACTTGCACTTCACAGAGTTCAAAGAAAATACAGATCTATCTCTTCATCTGTTCTTTATCAACAAAACAAAAACAGCCATAAAATAGAGCAAGTAGCATATACTCACGCGCAATGTACAAGCGTGCGCACACACACACAGTTGCACACTCTAACTCGCAACAAATCGTAAGACATTGAAAATACACATGACTTTAAAAAAAACATGATAAAATAGGTATTCAAGAAAAGCACAAGCGAAAATAATTTTTAAAAAAAGATTTCCAAAGGAAGGTATTTTAGCATAAAAATGTATTTGCATAGAAAATACTAGAAATCACTGATACAGCGCACCCAGTGCTAAAAGCATACACCCACACCCACATGTTCATGACCCTCAATTTCAAAGTGTTTTTCACTTTTATAAACAAAAATAATCATAGGTTGCCAACAAAACCCAACAACATATATACACAAAAAACGCAACTACAATGCACTGTGACGGTGGCAATCCGGCCAGACCATTTCATAACAAGGTCAAATTCAAGTAGCTTCAAAATGTATTCCACAGCATTCTTTGAGTGATACTGAACGAAATGCATGGTTGTATCAGTTGCCACAAATGGTTTTCATGAAACGGCCTCAAGGTCAATGCGCCTCAAATGTCATTATAGCGTTGTCTGTGTCATGCTGATCAAGAACATACAAGATTATGTGGACGAACGGCCAATGATGTTCAAACTATGGCCATTGCTAAGACACTAGTTCAAAGGTCAAGGTCATGAATGTGAACATTGCTTTGCACCGTGCATGACCGACACAGTTTAAAAAAACCTGCCAAATTTGAAGCCTAACTGAAAATGCGAAGGATGTAGCTACACCAATTTTACATCTCCCATGCCTATGTCTTTGACCTTGATCAGTACTCTATATTCAAACTTAATATAAACCAAGGCATTTACATACTAAGTTTGAACATGTCTAACGATGTGAAAGACATGGCCACATGAAGACATTTCGGTTTTTAAGGTCAAAATCAGCACAGTTCTAACTTTTTTTTACCTGAACATCTCTTCACCACCACACATTTGGAAAGAATTTGCTGACTGGCTCACGAGATACTGCTAGGACATGAAATATATAGACCAAAGATGATTTCGGTTTTCATGGTCAAAATCAGCACGGTCGCAATTATCAACAGGAAGCTTCCTTTTCTAAATGTTTACACCTCTTTCAAATTTCGTGATCAAAATCATTCCAGTAGTTTTTAGGATAATCGACGCAGTTAGAACACACACACATGCATGCACACGCGCACATACACATTAATGCATTGCACATTTCTTACAGGCGGTAAGAAACATACAGTTGCCGTTTCTTCCCCAGAATTAGGCTGTGTACACACATAAGCGGATATTCCATGCGGAAACCCGTGCACAATCCATAAATAAGTGAAACAATGGGAAAAGATTTGCGCACGTCCGAATTTACCCTATATGCGTAAACGTTTATCCTTCTTTCTTCCGCTTAGGGTTTTCCGTACGGAACTTGCGCGTCCAATGTGAACCCGGCATTATGCATTACAACAATGCTGACCAACAAAAAAAAATATTATGATCAAATTATACCACAAAACGCTACCAACCCTCCATGCACTGTACAAAAGTGGCTTGAAAACGCTTTATAGCTGAAAAGAAAATAAGAACATTTTTGGGGCAAAATAGATGTTATTAAAATGCGGAATTGTCGATTTGGAAATGTAATACATGTGGGTAGAAAGAGCTACCACTGAGGTGATCCTCTAATTAAGGGATGCAAGTAACCTAGTAGTGTAGCTACTCCCTGAACCCACATGTAAAGAGCAGGAAAGTCAGTGCATAGAGTTGGCAGTGGATCCATATTGGATGGCCTGTTGGCAAGCACACCCGAAATGGATATAATTAGACAATTATACCACAAAACACTACCACCCTCCATGCACTGTACAAATGTGGCTTTGAAAAAACGCTTTAATAGGCTTAAAATCCACTGTTTTAATAGTGGTGGATCCATAAAGGGATGCACAGTGGTTCTAACCCATAATGAGATAATTATTTTATCAAAGAAACCCCTAACTGTGTATACGTTTGAAGGTAGCTCGGTGCTGTGAAAAGAATAAAGTAAAAAGTAAAAGTTAAACGATGTGCTGGTTTACTTTTTTTGTCCCAATGGGGACGATAGGTGGGTATGAGCATGGTACAATACCAGAGATCTCTTTCATAACCAGCCAATCTTTATCTTTTACTTTTATTTATCTTTTCACAGCAAAGAGCTACCTTCAAAAGTAATACACATTAGTGGTGTGTGGTTTCCTTTGATCAAACCAACAAAAAATAATGAAAAGCTACTTAGAATAACTCCAAACATCCCACACAACTCTTGATCACTTCCCAACCTCTTAATAGACACACCCACCTGTCCACAGACGCATCAAATTAAGTCGCTCTTGTTTTTTTTCTAGGTAGCTGTACCCACAATACAAATGTCCCCAACTTCAATTGAGGCTTGTTCTTTAAAATGATGTTTCGTTTTTAATTGGGGGACCTTTTTATGGTAGTTCAAATTGGTCATAAAAAGAATTTCTTTCTTACCAGCTATGAGGGAAAACCACCCGTTTTTTTTGTTGATCCCTGTCTTAAAGACTCAAGGGATCATCCCAACAGCTGATGCATTTGAACACTATGGTACAAATGCGGCAGCTAGGGATGAGATTACGTGTGCGAACCGGGGGGTGGTTTTTGATTACCACCTCCATCTCCCACATGGAGCAGCCCCACCAGTTTTTGTAGATCACATAATGGGACTTTAAAATATTTTCTTATTCATACACTGTGAGTCCTATATACATAGCCGTTCGCTTTCGACTCCTCTTTCCTCCTTCATCAGCATCCCGCCACCCTCAGTCCGACCTCCTATCGACCTACTAGAACGCCCCCGTATCCAACCAATCCTTTTGCGTTGCATGCACAAGCTATTTCCATTGCCTGCCGTAGTTTGAGAGTCATAGTCATTGAGTCTTCCCACCCGAAAGACTTAAGGGCCGGCCGCACGTCCACTAAAATCGCACGAGTGTGCGTCGATGCGATTCGATCACGTGGCCTCCAAGAACAAATTGTGATTGGCGCATCGAGATCACGTGATCGAATCGTATCGTACAGTCTTGCGATTTCAGTGGACGTGTGGCTAGCCCTTAATCGCAACCGTGATATTCCCAATCTATGAAGTATTGACAGTATGTCTTGTACAGCTACTCCAGGATGTTGCTGGAAGACGCCCTGCTAGGGGGACATGGGGGGGCTAGATGCCCACCCCAGTGATATCATGAAATAAAGAAAAATTAATTCAAATTTGGCCTTCACACGAATGCTAAACATTAAACACTGATCCCATGGGCGATGCGATTGTGACGTTGTATGTGATTTCATGAGATAATTGTGAATAATACTTACCGTCTAAAAATAATTATACCACGTCTTGTCACTGTATACTCAAGTAGACGCAATACATGAATTTCTTTTTGAATCATGACGAACATGGTCACAATCGCTTCGCATCGAGGCAGTAGAATCGTTACGCATAAGCTATGTACATAAGGCCCTTAAACGGCCTAAAAACCACAATATGGATTCCACAGCAATGATCATGTCAAGGGTCAACAATTCGTAGGTTCAACCATGTTTTCCATGGCGGTGGGGTCATAAAATATTCCGTAGCGCTACGCTACATGAAAAACAAGTAAAGCTACCGCATTTGTATACAAATGTTCAAGTAAACTGGCTGTTAAAACTGATCCTTGGAGTAGATAAGAAAGTGATCACGAAAGTGTTTTCCCTCTGCTAGTTGAGAGAAAATCTAATGTTGACCAAGTTTAATTACCATAAAAATGTCCCCATATTAAAGACGATAAAAGTATAATTTAAATAGTACGGAGGATGGGAAGGGTGGGGGTGGGGGTGTAAGTGGGTCACAGACACCCAGTAAATACGAAAGTGAAATTTGCTGTTGAGGAAATTAATGTTACTTTCTTAATTAATTTTGTGTTACATATTAAGACGATATCAGTATAAGTTCAGTAGTACGGAGGATGGGAAGGGTGGGGGTGGGGGTGTAAGTTTTCACAGACAAGATACGATCTAGGCCTTTAGGTTACCACAAACCACTTGGTTTGTCATAGCCTACTTATGCTCACAAAGTTAACTATGTTGATCAAAGAAACCACAAACACCACTATCTGTGTATAACGATTTTGACTAGAAATTCCATAATTCGAAAGAGATTCTCTGCGTATGTAAAACCATGCTCATGAGATACTACATCTGTCCCTCCATTGGGACAAAAAGTAAACCAGCACAATCGTTTCTTTTACTTTTACTTTATTCTTTTCACAGCACAGAGCTACCTTCAAAAAGTATACACAGTTAGTGGTGTTTGTGGGTTTTTTTTATCAAATATTATCTCCATTATGGGTAGAAACCACTGGCATCCTTTATGGATCCACCACTATTAACAGTGGCATTTTAAGCTATAAAGCGTTTTCAAGCCACATTTGTACAGTGCATGGAGGGTTGGTAGTGTTTTGTGGTATAATTTGTTCATAATACATATAGCAATTCCACTTCAGGCATGTGTGTGCCACAGGCATCCAATATTGGATCCACTGCCAACTCTTTATGCACTGACTTTCCTGCTCTTTACATGTTGGGTTCAGGGAGTAGCTACACTACAAGGTTTATTTGCATCCCTTTAATTAGAGGATCACCTCAGTGGTCGGCTCTTTCTACCCACATGTATTACATTTCCAAATCGCAATTTCCGCATTTTAATAACATTATTTTGGCCCAAAATGTTCTTCATTTTTCTTTTTCACCTTGTGCTGGTTTGCTTAAATTGTGGACTTTTCGGCCTAGTGCAGAGAAGACACCATTCTGTTATTAGAAAGGTCTTCCTGTTGGGGCTGATCCACAAGATAGAGTTTGTTAGCAGATATACATACTGACGAAAATTCCATAATTCGAAAGATCTCGCTATGTACTATGCTCATACACTACCTGTCCCCATTGGGACAAAAAGTAAACCAGCACAATCTTTTACTTTTCTTTTTTTTCTTTTCACAGCACAGAGCTACCTTAAAAAAATATATACAGTTAGTGGTGTTTGTGGTTTCTTTGATCAGAATATTATCTCCATATATGGGCCAGACAAACTGGAATCTTTTATGGAATGCCAACCCTCCACTACTTAATACCCCCCCCCGAGTGGCATTTGTAAGCTATAAAAGCGTTTTCAAGCCACATTTGTACAGTGCATGGAGGGTTGGTAGCGTTTTGTGGTATAATTTGATCATAATATTTTTTTTTGTTGGTCAGCATTGTTGTAATGCATAATGCCGGGTTCACATTGGACGCGCAAGTTCCGTACGGAAAACCCTCTAAGCGGAAGAAAGAAGGATAAACGTTTACGCATATAGGGTAACATTCGGACACGTGCGCAAATCTTTTTCCACTCTTTGTTTCACTTATTTATGGATTGTGCACGGGTTTCCGCATGGAATATCCGCTTATGTGTGTACACAGCCTAATTCTGGGGAAGAAACGGCAACTGTATGTTTCTTACCGCCTGTAAGAAATGTGCAATGCATTAATGTGTATGTGCGCGTGTGCATGCATGTGTGTGTGTCTAACTGCGTCGATTATCCTAAAAACTACTGGAATGATTTTGATCACGAAATTTGAAAGAGGTGTAAACATTTAGAAAAGGAAGCTTCCTGTTGATAATTGCGACCGTGCTGATTTTGACCATGAAAACCGAAATCATCTTTGGTCTATATATTTCATGTCCTAGCAGTATCTCGTGAGCCAGTCAGCAAATTCTTTCCAAATGTGTGGTGGTGAAGAGATGTTCAGGTAAAAAAAAGTTAGAACTGTGCTGATTTTGACCTTAAAAACCGAAATGTCTTCATGTGGCCATGTCTTTCACATCGTTAGACATGTTCAAACTTAGTATGTAAATGCCTTGGTTTATATTAAGTTTGAATATAGAGTACTGATCAAGGTCAAAGACATAGGCATGGGAGATGTAAAATTGGTGTAGCTACATCCTTCGCATTTTCAGTTAGGCTTCAAATTTGGCAGGTTTTTTTAAACTGTGTCGGTCATGCACGGTGCAAAGCAATGTTCACATTCATGACCTTGACCTTTGAACTAGTGTCTTAGCAATGGCCATAGTTTGAACATCATTGGCCGTTCGTCCACATAATCTTGTATGTTCTTGATCAGCATGACACAGACAACGCTATAATGACATTTGAGGCGCATTGACCTTGAGGCCGTTTCATGAAAACCATTTGTGGCAACTGATACAACCATGCATTTCGTTCAGTATCACTCAAAGAATGCTGTGGAATACATTTTGAAGCTACTTGAATTTGACCTTGTTATGAAATGGTCTGGCCGGATTGCCACCGTCACAGTGCATTGTAGTTGCGTTTTTTGTGTATATATGTTGTTGGGTTTTGTTGGCAACCTATGATTATTTTTGTTTATAAAAGTGAAAAACACTTTGAAATTGAGGGTCATGAACATGTGGGTGTGGGTGTATGCTTTTAGCACTGGGTGCGCTGTATCAGTGATTTCTAGTATTTTCTATGCAAATACATTTTTATGCTAAAATACCTTCCTTTGGAAATCTTTTTTTAAAAATTATTTTCGCTTGTGCTTTTCTTGAATACCTATTTTATCATGTTTTTTTTAAAGTCATGTGTATTTTCAATGTCTTACGATTTGTTGCGAGTTAGAGTGTGCAACTGTGTGTGTGTGCGCACGCTTGTACATTGCGCGTGAGTATATGCTACTTGCTCTATTTTATGGCTGTTTTTGTTTTGTTGATAAAGAACAGATGAAGAGATAGATCTGTATTTTCTTTGAACTCTGTGAAGTGCAAGTGTGCCTTTGATATAATGTGGACTGATATTAAATGCATGGCAGGCATCAGAATTATCAGATGATTGTGAATTTCTGACAGAGGATTGGCCTCTACAGTCAGAGGTTTTGCCTTTTTATTGAGTCCAGCATTTTAAAGTGATTTCTTACTATATTCAAAGACTATAAGGGAAGATAAGCATCCGGTCTCTTTTCCCTATATGAATAGTGAGGACAGAAACACTGGTTATGTCCCTTTTAAACAAGACACATTTTACAAATCGATAGGCCAGTTGAATTCTCCGTTCAAGTTCCAGTCTGAGTTTTTGGATAGCCGTCACTGTGAATGGTGTTAGATATACTGTCGATCACTAACCATAACTCTATCAGTCCCGGTTCGCCGAGCTCTTAAGTAATCCAAGTATCATACTCTTTTAGAATATCTTTGCTATATTGAGCCTTTTCTTTTGGTGTTGGGAACTGAATTCAGTGTTGTCCCTCTACAGTCTGGGGCCTTGATGGCCTTTTACCGCGGTTTTCAGAGGAGGATTGGACTTCAGACTATTCTGAAGCCTGCATGACGACTAAAACTAGCTGAACATTTATGTTTGTCAAGCAAAAGATTGTTGTGTAAGCCCGATGTGTTGAAATGTCGGATTATTGCCACGTCGGAACTTTGAACGTCGGACTATGGTGATGAGCCCAGCAGATGGACTGGAAATTGAATGGATCTTCTGAAAATAAGTATGTTCTCTATTTGTGTATTATAATTTATCGCTAAAGATTGATCCATTAATAAGTGTGTGCATTAAAAATGTATCGTTAATATTGGTCCATGGATTGGTGTGTGCATTAAAAATGTATTGTTTTAATATTGATCCATGAATAAGTGTGCGCATTGAAAATGTGTCATTAACTGTTTTAATATTTGTTCATGAATATCGTGTGTGCATTAAATTAAAAATGATTGTTTTAATATTGGTCCATGGATAAGTGTGTGCATTAAAAATGTCTCATTAATTGTTTTAATAGTGGTTCATGAATAAGTGTGTAAATTCGAACGAAAACAAGACTAATAGAAAACAATAAGCCTACCGTATGCGCATGTATGATGATGCAATGTATCAAAGTAAGCAAAAAAATAACCAATAACCAAGTATTTGGTATATTCTGGTCACAAATATTTATCTCTGTGCAATTCGGGCTGCTCTGCCACAAAGAGCGCGTACGCGCCGCAAGTGCTTTTGGGGGAGAGGAGGGGGGTGCGTGGGCAGACTTGGAAAACCTAGCTATCAATGTGTCCATAGCAGGCAGCAGGATTTCTCCCTGCTCTTACCGACTTTAACGAACTGCCGATTTGGGACTTTCCTAGTATACCGAGCTGAACGAAAGCGCACGGGGTCAAACTGGCTTTTTAAGCCCCCCACCCGGAAGACTGGACGTTTTCAGTTCTATTTTCCTGTTTCCGACTACAAAGAAAGGGCGAGGCCGGGATTCGAACCCGGGTCACACGTTGCAGTCACGCATTACATTTGGAGGCGAACGTCTTAACCACTCTGCCACCTTTCTCCCTCTAACAAGAAGTAGATAAACAAGCAGGAATGGGGGGAGGGGGACTAAAAGAATGTGTAAACAGCGTTAGTATTTCAACATCTATATGATGAGAGAGATTGGAGAGAGAGAGAGAACGACCCTGGCCAGAGGAGAGAGAGCCAAGAGAGAGAGAGAGAGAGAGAGCGCATGTGTGTCCACGCGTGTACATGCGTTGCATAAATTATGAATGTATATGCTACTTAGTCTGTTTTCCTCAATTTTATGGCCGTTTTGTTTTCATAGTTAATGAACAGATGAAGTGATCTGTGTTTTCTTTGAACTCTATGAAGCACAGACCTGTATGTCTGACAACTACTGCGGACTTACATTTAAATGCATGGGCCTAAAAATAGCTGATTTTTTGGGGTCAAGCAAGATTCTATTTTCCTGTATTTTATGGTTGTTTTGTTTCCATAGTCAACTCGGACAGATTTGTTTCTTTGAACTTTATGAAGTACAGCCATGTCTTTGACAACTAATATGGTCTTAAATGCATGGGCCTAAAAATAGCTGAACTTTTGGGGGGGGTCAAGCAACAGATTGTACAGCCGAACCCGCTTATCAAGAAAACTCGCTTATAATCAAGCAATTTTTTTCCCCCGGCCGAACTCCTTCTTTCTTATGTATTATCGAAACTTGGATATAAGATAACTCGGTTATACTTATATTTGAAGCAGCATTCGTTCTCCTATCCGCGATGTAAACTTGGATATAAGAAAATGATTTAATACAAGGGTGTTGGTTTGCAGCTCATTTTCTTAAAAGAGTTTTATTTTCTCACAAGCGCATTTTTTTTTTTTTTTTTTTGTTAACAATAAAAAAAATATATTAGGGCATGGAAAGGATGTTCCCAAAAATGCAGTCTTCCAACAAAACAAAAACAACAAGAGAAAAATTTACATCAACAGCAGCTACTTCACAGACACTCTAGGCACTTGTGATCTGCAGTTCTTTTTGTTCCTTAAAATTTCATACTTTCCTTCAGTATTCTGTACAAAATAAATGCTGAGCAGAAGAAAAAATATTAATGCCTGTTCTTTTGTGTTAGTTCTTAGTGAGACTAGAGTAGCCCTTTTTCTGTCTGCTTTCTTTTCTTTTTCTTTTCCCCCATTAAATCTGGTTATTTAAAACATAAAAACTTCCAAATGTTTTCTTATATCAGAGTTTAGGATATAAGAAAACTTGGATATGGTAAGAAGCAGAAAATCATCTCCCTTCGGTTTTCTTATAAACGAACTTTGCTGTATATTTGATTTTATATGTTTTCAAAATGTTTTCTTATATGCGGAGTTTCGGATATACGAGTCCAAACTCGGATATAAGAAAACAACAAATTATGTCCCTTCGATTTTCTTATAACCGCGTTTTGCTGTAATGCAAAATGTGTTTTTTGATTCATTGATCGAGTTGTTTTTTAAACGAAACACACATAGTAAAAGTCAACCTTATTGCCATACTTTCGCTTCCTACTTTCTTCAATTAACCAATGAAAATCGCATTTCTTTCAGCATCGGTCTACCCTCCCTGCTTACTGCTAGTTTTGTTGCTAGAATCACATAGTTTGTACGCGTCTGTCTTGATGAAAACTGCACATGACATACAATAACTCATCCGTCACCTGCGCAAAAAATCAATCGATTTTTTTTTTGAAGGGGAAGACACGCCCGGTAAAAAGCGCATGGGCGGGCTATAAGAAGCCCACCCCAATTATCTCATGAAATGAAACAAATTTCAGTCAGCATTTTGCCCACGGAGACGACGCCGTTAATGGTCCCCCTAGCATCCCCCCCCGCCCGTCTCATCCCATTGGCAAATTTGACTGA
Organism: Phymorhynchus buccinoides; assembly: GCA_017654935.2. Taxonomy (NCBI): domain Eukaryota; kingdom Metazoa; phylum Mollusca; class Gastropoda; order Neogastropoda; family Raphitomidae; genus Phymorhynchus; species Phymorhynchus buccinoides. The sequence continues at coordinate 20,798,258 of CM065702.1, read as the reverse complement.
AATTTTCTTTATTTCATGAAATAATTGGGGTGGGCTTCTTACCCGCCCATGCGCTTTTTACCCCGTCTTACCCCTACTGCTGCACAGGCCAACGCATCGATGGACTGCGCAGATCGATCCATCGTAATCTCATCCCTATACATAAGTGCCCTAACTTTTCGAAGTTTCCACACACACAAAATGAGAAGAAGAATGTATGCAACACACACACACACACACTTTTATGGTGTCAAAGATTCTAAAAGGGTCGCTCACACTAAATAATACTAGAGAAAGTTCAGAATATTACTTGAGCAACGATTTGGAGATCTTAACTTTTGATAGTAGACTCCCCCAATGGGGATACCGGGGGATCTTTCGCACAAATAGTACCCCCGCCCTGTGGAAGTTTCATGTTTCTTTCCCCATTTCCTATTTTACTTTTGTCCAGTTCGCCCTCGACCTCTCCTACTTTACCCAAGACAAAATAGGAAATGTCATTAGGGGGCACAGCGACATGGGGGTACAATGGCATGCAGCCCTAGGGCATCACCGAGTGAGACAACTACCCCTCCGCTGCAACAATTCAACCTACTCAACAGGATGGCCTACAGCACTGAAATGACACATTTTGAAGCGGTTTGCAAAATATTGCGCAAACAAGGGAGTATGGACCACTCGAACGACTGTGTGCCCCGTGGGGGGTCTTTCTATACAAATAGTTCCCCCACCCTCTGGAGGTTCTGAGCTAATAGCTTCCATTAATTTATCACTCTACCTTTTCCTATTCTTACTATGGTATATTTTGTTCACATTATTGGCCCATTCTCCTGCATTGTTTTGTTTTTCAATAAACAAATCTTCCAGATAATTCTCCTTTCAGCTCATCCTGGAATGTGGTGTCTGAATGCACCACAGACCTCTGAAAACCGGACAGATACGTATCCTACACATTATGGCGCTATGGCCTGGGAACTCGGAAGAAAGGGACTGCAAATCTCAGATCCCACCGCTCCACAAGGGGACGAAAGACTACACAGATTTCCAGTCAACTCGAGCGAAAGGTAGAGGGGCTGTGTCTGCGGGCGTGAGCATGTGTGTTCGTGTAGGTGTCAATATTTGTTGCATGCTTGTTCTGTAATTAAAAAACAAACTGTTACCAAAACATCACACACACAGAAGAAGGCATAAATGAACAGGCTTACACACGTGCGCACACACACATAAATGAACACATCAAAACGAGAGAGAGAGAGAGAGAGAGAGAGAGAGAGAGAGAGAGAGAGAGAGAGAGAGAGAGAGAGAGAGAGAGAGAGAGAGAGAGAGAGAGAGAGAGAGAGAGAGAGAGAGAGAGAGAGAGAGAGATTAAATTTAATGCGAATTTGCCTGATAAATCACAAATAAAAAATGATGAACTTTCCACCCGTCATCAAGTGTGAACAAAAAGTGTCAAAATAAAACATAATAATTATGGAAGCTGAAACAAGGCTGACGAAGAACAGACGTTCGCAATCTCCCTTCGATGTATTCTACAACAGGTCAGAACTTCCTTCCCATCTGTTGTTTCTTCATAATAATTATGGGAATTGCTGGCATGCTCAGAACCTCGACTAGCCACTTCACTACACTGAAACACTGGGTTCAGAAATACAAGAACAAACATCCAGCAAGTTATCCAAAAATGAATTAGAAATGCTATTCATAGACTATTTGGCTTAAACCCCATTTTTATATTCCCGGCCTGTAACCAAAAGTGCCACAAAAAAAGTTTTTCGTTTATGAAATAACCGCAGGGAAACATGTACAATTTGAATTGCTGGAATCAAACTTTTAAGATAGTAAATTGACCCCCAAAAGATACAACTAATAAGATGTAGATGGTATTATGTCGTTCACTGAAGAGATGTCGAAGGTGTTATGTTCATCGAAAAGATGTCGATGGTGTTATAGTGTTCACTGAAGAGATGTCGGTGTTTTTCCTCTGAAGAGACGTTGATGATATCGATTTTTTCACCGTAGAGATGTCGATGATGTCGGATTTTGCACAGAGGAGATCGGATGACAATGATGATAGTTTGTTCGCTATATCATTATTGTTGCTGGTTTTCTTCTTGGCAGAGTGGTCTTCGCGTGATGGCTGTTCTGTTTATTCAGGTGGGCTGCGTCTGTCCACTATAGTCCTCGATTCCTGTAAGTAAAGTGGAATAATAATGAGAAAGTACAGATACATACTATCATAATTTGTATTATTGTTGTTTTTCGTCAAAATAGAACAAAAGAAATACAACAGAATAGTGTATTTGATTATCATGCAGAAGTCAAATATTAACTATTCTTGTACAGCCGAATCCGCGTATAAGAAACTCGCTTATAATAATAATAATAATAATAATAATGATAGTACTACTACTACTACTACTACTAATAATAACTAATAATAAATAAATAAAACTTCTATAGCACTCTCCGATGATAAAAAAAATCATCCTCAGAGCGCTTTACAAATAATTTTATTACGAGAGAAAACAATCAAGAAGAAAAACATTATTACAAAACAAAGTGAAGTATCTAAAATAAAATAACAAAAACGCTCACGCCGTTCATTCCCACCCACCCACCCCTTTCAGTTTCACATACACATTATTGACACCATTTCATAATTATTATTTTTACAAAAAGAAGCATAAAAATAATTAGTTAACATAATTTAAGGGAGAAATCAAAATAACCCAACCAGTCTTTCAAACCCCCACCCACCTTCCCCTTTCTTCACATACACACTATGCACTCACGAACACTCATAACATAGCATTTCGGGGAGAAAAAATAAGAAAAATAATTTAAAAAATAAAGGAATGGACAAACAGCCCCAATCCCTCTCCCCCACCTTTTCCCACACGCACGCCATTTACCCACTCACAATTTCTTGACGGGGGGGGTGGTGGTGGTGGTGGTGGTGTGAGTGGTGGGGGGGGGGGGGGGGTGTATCATACGAGCTCACAAATTCGTAAACAATATATGGATGTATAACAAAATTACGAGAAAGGCAGAGAGAAAAGGAGATAGTCATGAAAATAATCGGTTTTTACTTTGGATTCTTTACTTTTCCTATTGAATATTGATGATGACATTATTAAATACTGTTTTTGTGTAGCTATTTTTCCTATTAAATAAGCTACAATAGAGTAGATTTTTTTTTACACATACGGCCCCTCATAAGTAGTTGTTGAATGGAGTTCACAACTGAATTTTCTTCCAACTAAAAAGGTTGGACAGTGTGAGGCGGCTTTAAGGTTCAAAACCGCGTAGAACAAAACACACATCAATGTATCCTCCTACCAACGTCCATGTCATAACTACGTAGCACAAAAACGTCGGTAGATTATTTATTATAATACAAACAGATCCACATATGTCAACAGCTGGCAAGGAAATCCACAGCTCAGCCAGACTCAGTACCGTACAGTGTCGACATGTTCTTTATTCATTTCGAACAGACCCACATATATCAACAGCTGTCATGAAATCCACAGCTCAGCCAGACTCAGTACCCTACAGTGTCGACAGGTTCTTTATTCATTACAAACAGACCCACCTATGTCAACAGCTGTCATGAAATCCACAGCTCAGCCAGACTCAGTACCTACAGTGTCGACAGGTTCTTTATTCATTACAAACAGACCCACCTATGTCAACAGCTGGTAACGAAATCCACAGCTCAGCCAGACTCAGTACCGTACAGTGTCGACAGGTTCTTTATTCATTACAAACAGACCCACCTATATCAACAGCTGTAAGGAAATCCACAGCTCAGCCAGACTCAGTACCCTACAGTGTCGGCAGGTTCTTTATTCATTACAAACAGACCCACCTATGTCAACAGCTGTCAGGAAATCCACAGCTCAGCCAGACTCAGTACCCTACAGTGTCGGCAGGTTCTTTATTCATTACAAACAGACCCACCTATGTCAACAGCTGTAAGGAAATCCACAGCTCAGCCAGACTCAGTACCCTACAGTGTCGGCAGGTTCTTTATTCATTACAAACAGACCCACCTATGTCAACAGCTGGTAAGGAAATCCACAGCTCAGCCAGACTCAGTACCCTACAGTGTCGGCAGGTTCTTTATTCATTACAAACAGACCCACCTATGTTAACAGCTGGTAAGGAAATCCACAGCTCAGCCAGACTCAGGCCGTGGTCCTTTCCGCTGCTGTCTCCGCTCCCGTGCCTCCGATGGTCTCAGCAGGTTTGGGGCTGCCTGTGTTGGGAGGGCAGGTGTGGGTCAAGGAGTCTGTAGGTGCCATCGGCACCTCCGGGAGTTTTCGTTTTGATCCTGTGCCTCCAGTGGACGGCCTCAGCTCCAGGGTGACCCAGGCAGGGAAGGCCTTGTGCAGCTTCTTCTCAGGAGGTAGGGGCAGCCTCAGGTAAAACCTGCACTGTGTCTGTGCAGTCTTCTATGGGCCTCTGTGACGCCTGTCTTCTAACAAACTGCCCTTTATGGACGACAGTTGGTTGTGTCTGTGCAGTCTTCTATGGGCCTCTGTGACGCCTGTCTTCTAACAAACTGCCCTTTATGGGCGACAGTTGGTTGTGTCTGTGCAGTCTTCTATGGGCCTCTGTGACGCCTGTCTTCTAACAAACTGCCCTTTATGGACGACAGTTGGTTGTGTCTGTGCAGTCTTCTATGGGCCTCTGTGACGCCTGTCTTCTAACAAACTGCCCTTTATGGGTGGTAGTTGATTGAGACAGGGACTACTGTCGTTTCCTGTAAATGACAAATGTAGAATGTTTGCATGTAGTGTTAAACACACAATGTATTTATTTATAAAGAAAACTTTTAAAGTGCTTAATATTAAAGCTCTAAGCGCTTTACAATGTAGCAAAATAAATTCATATTAAAAACACCCCCTTGTATATATCATTATATGCATTAGCACACCGACACCCCCGGCCTCTCCCTATCCCCCTCATTCACACACACACACACACACACACACACACACACACACACACACACACACGCACGCACGCACACACACACACATGTACATAGTTAGCTAAAATGACAAATGTAGAATGTTTGTATGTAGTGTTAAACACAAAATCTAGTTGTATTTTCCTTCCAAATAAAGTAATAGGAATAAAAAATTAAAAAAAACAATTAAGAGAAAATGGTTAATTTAACTAATTAATTTAACTAAGGGGCAATGACATAATTTCAATTGAAACATTTAATATCCTTTCAACCGTTAAAGCTTCTAACTGTGTCATGGATTTAACTTGCTTCAAGTATTCACTTTGGGGTTTATTCTATGACTAATTGAAATGTATTTTGTTGTTTTTTCCTGATTACTCTCTGCACTTTTACAATCGCACTTCCTTGCTCATTTCCTTCATAGTATGTTCAACTGTGCACAAAATGTTAATTACTGAGGAACACTTCGTATTTTGTTAGTCATAACTGGGGTTTTTTTTTCTTTCTTAATTTCTTAATGTCACCTTTTTAAAAATTAAGAGATAGACGTTCGTATCACACTTTATCAATTCCCCACATCTCAAGTATATTGAAATCTCTTATACTCTATCTCTCTCTCTCTCTCCTCCTCTCTCTCAGTCTCTCTCTCGTTTCTTGAGTTTGGTCACTGCTAGCGCGCGCGCGCGCGCGCGTGTGTGTGTGTTTTGCACGTGCCCATGTACGTGCACCTTCAAATTCGTGTTTCTACGACTCGTGGAATTCATGTTTTTATGCTTGCAAATAACTTATTCTGTTGTTTTTTGTTTGGTTTGCATGTTGTGATTTTTGTGTCTTTGCACAATAAGTTTTGGTAAAGTGTATGTGTTGTGTGTGTGTGTGTGTGTGTGTGCGTGTGTGTTTGTGTGTGTGTGTGTGTGTGTGTGTGTATCTATGTGTATATATATATATGATTGGTATTCACATGTAATTGTCATTCATGTACTGAACTGATATTTTCTTTCTTTTTTAATATTTTCTTCTTTGTTGTTGGCGAGATGTAAACAATCCTGTACTGTGTTTATTCTTTTCCAACATTAAAAGATTCATTCGTTCGTTCGTTCGCTAACTCGCTCTCTCTCTCTCTCTCTCTCTCTCTAAAATATCAATCCTTGCGTAATAAAGTTTTCAAGTGTCAAGTCTCTCTCTCTCTCTCTCTCTCTCTCTCTCTCTCTCTCTCTCTCTCTCTCTCTCTCTCTCTCTCTCTCTCTCTCTCTCTATTTCTCTCGTTTCCCTTTCCCTTCACCTGCCTTCAGTCAGAAGTGAAGCCCGTGGTTGTCCCAGTCCTGGACATCCTAGATGCCTCCCCCATGTTTCTGAAGTTTCTTCAGGTCATTTCGGCTTGCATAAAATGGCAAACCCAGGTCATTCTACATTTATTATCTTATTAACTTCCCAAGTTGTATTAGTTCCCGAGCGAAGCTTCGGGAAGTAATGTTGTTTTTACATTATTTTTCATTAAATGGGAGACTTTGTGGGATATTTTTCACGCCAGATGGCGTGACACCCGAGTGGGGCTAATCCCCTCTGGATATTCTTAGTTGGGGATAAAGAGAGAGCGAGAAATAGAGAGGAGTACAACCCTCTCTCTCACTACGCCCAACAAAGAATATAGCGTGATAAGCCCCTCTTGAGTGTCACGCCACCTGGCGTGAAAGAAATCCAACTAAGTCTCCCATTTTGATGCGAAACGTGGGAAAGCGGGTGGTGGGGGTGATGGTATTATTTTGAGCCATGTCCACTGAGCAGATACGTAAATGAACAGGACGCAAACCAATGAACATTCCTTTGCTTGATAGGATCCACCTATCAGAGATATCAGTAAGAAACGAGCCGCCAGGAAAGACCCATCTATCAATGGAACACAATTGACACGAGTTATCTCTGTGAAACTTTGCAAAAACACACAATTATCCACCCATCTGGGACCACCCAGTTATCTGACAAAATGGAACACAATTGACATAAGTTATCTCTGTGAAACTTTGCAAAAACACACAATTATCCACCCATCTGGGACCACCCATTATCTGACAAAATGGAACACAATTGACACAAGTTATCTCTGTGAAACTTTGCAAAAACACAATTATCCACCCATCTGGGACCACCCAGTTATCTGACAAAATGGAACACAATTGACACAAGTTATCTCTGTGAAACTTTGCAAAAACACACAATTATCCACCCATCTGGGACCACCCAGTTATCTGACAAAATGGAACACAATTGACACAAGTTATCTCTGTGAAACTTTGCAAAAACACAATTATCCACCCATCTGGGACCACCCAGTTATCTGACAAAATGGAACACAATTGACACAAGTTATCTCTGTGAAACTTTGCAAAAACACAATTATCCACTCATCTGGGACCACCCAGTTATCTGACAAAATGGAACACAATTGACACAAGTTATGTCTGTGAAACATTGCAAAAACACACAATTATCCACCCATCTGGGACCACCCATTATCTGACAAAATGGAACACAATTGACACAAGTTATCTCTGTGAAACTTTGCAAAAACACAATTATCCACTCATCTGGGACCACCCAGTTATCTGACAAAATGGAACACAATTGACACAAGTTATCTCTGTGAAACTTTGCAAAAACGCAATTATCCACCCATCTGGGACCACCCAGTTATCTGACAAAATGGAACACAATTGACACAAGTTATGTCTGTGAAACATTGCAAAAACGCAATTATCCACCCATCTGGGACCACCCATTATCTGACAAAAGTTATCTCCAACAATTCCCCGGGCGGGCCAAGTGATTCGTATTGTGTGGGGTGGGGGTGGGGGTGGAGGTGGGGGTGGGGGGTCTGCCGGGGTCCTGAGAGCTGCACGGGTTCCGGGTTAAGAGGCAGTGCCCTTTTGGGGGACCTACGGGGCGAAACTCCCGAAACACATTTGCAATTTCGTGATTATTGAGGCAAAAATCGAGTAATTTCCCTACTTTTCACCCTTGTATAAGGTATATGCTTGGGGGCAGAAGGGGAAGGGGGGGGGGGGGGGCGATTCCGGAATCCAGGACCCTTCACCCCTAGATCCGGCCATGGCTTCCTACGTAAAACACCACAAAAAGCAGGCCTAATGAATGAATAACTGGTATATCACTTTTAACGGATTATTCAGGCACTTGTCAAAGATTTAGTCACAACTTTTACACCCACGACATGCTTTTGTTTCCTTACAATGGGCAGGAAAAACCCCACCCACCCTATTCCAAAATGATGCCATGTCAGCAAGCGCACGCACACACACAGGAATACCCAGCCAGCCAGAACCGTTCAGTGGGTTCTGACGTAATACCGCATCAATGGGTGCTGATTCCAACCCCCCCCCCCCCCTCCCTCTCTGTCTATCTGCCCAAAGTTTATGGTGCCATGACAATTCAATGCACGCGAAGGGATTTTGTTTCCATGAAGTGGGCATCTTTGGGGTATATATTTGCACTTTGAACTTTCGTTATTCATCAGCTTCCATACACCCCCCTCCACCCCCTTTTTGCAATGAACAGCCCAAGCGTTTTAATGTCTAAAATATGTTCTCTCTTTTTTACCACACCACCCCCCTATACACACGCACGCACACGCACGCACACACACACACACACAACCATGCACGTATCGACAGTTTAAGAGTAAAACAAAGTGTGCTCCTCTCTCTCCACCCCACCCCCATTCCATCTCCAGACACACACACACACACACACACACACACACACACACACACACACACACACGTCACTGGATGGTTCTATCTCTCAGGGCTGGGTGTAAAAAAGTATGTATATTTATCTCATTACCCTGTGTAAATAAAATTTCGTTCGTTCGTTCTCTCTCTCTCTCCCCCCCCCCCCCCTCTCTCTCTCTCTCTCTCTCTCTCGCAACAGCAACACACCATATAAGGCGCTTAATCTTGATAAAAGTCAAATCAAAACACGCACATGCGTAACATTCATACGCTTTCAAAACAAAAACACTGCAGCATTCACATAAGAAAAAAGATATTGAACATTTTAATCACAGAGGAATAGGTTTATTTTTAAGACAAAGAGGGTGGGTTGATGACGGAGGGAGAGGGGAAGTGAGGTTATTTTCAGGCAGTAGAAAAAGAGAACTGACCAACAGTTAAAAGTTTGTATCAAGGAATCTGTAAAGAACGGGGCCTGGAATGGGCGAGCTGACTTGTAGATGGTAAAATCTGTCGAAGACATAGCAGAGAGCAGCTTGATGAACAGATTTGTTGCAGAGGGTGTTTCGTTTGTATTCCATTCTATACCAAGTTTATACCAAGGGATCTGAAGGAAAGGAGAATCTGAACATGAACCTAACAGGCGAGCTGGCGCGTATATGGCAATATTGTGGCAGAAGTAGGAGGGAGCAGCTTGGTGAATAGATAGTTATAGCAGATGGTGTTAAGTTTGTATTCAATTCTCTCTGCGATTGACAGCCAATACAGAGAGCGGAGAATATGGCTGACATGGTCGAACGTTTTCTAAGAGCAAGTCGAGTATTTTGAATGCGCTGGAGACAAGAGAGAGAAGACACAGGTAGGCCAGAAAGAAGAGCAATACAATAGTCATGATGGGAGAGAAAGCGTGCAGTAACAAGCTAGTCTGTAGCTTCGACTTCGTATTTGCGAACATAGCCGATGCGAAAGATCTGACAGTAGCACGACTAACAGGCCTGAATCAGGAAGCTCTGCGTTGAGAGTATTCTCCAGCTAAGTTCTTAACGGAGTCAGAGAGAGGGGGAGGGTGTTATCGCCTAGTTGGATTGTCTCGGCTGAAAGAGGCCAGTTTGCATGTTTGTGCCTACAAGCATGGTTTCGGTCTTATCGCCATTTTAGCTAGAGAATAATCCAGTTCTGCATATAGGAGTAACAGCTGGATACATACGAAAGAATGGAATCTAGGTCTTTAGGGTGTCCACTGTTATGAAGTTGCGTGTCATCTGCATATAAGTAGTGTTTCATGCTGTGCTGGTCGATGATGCTGAATGGAGATGAGGTGAGGCATACAAAGTAAACAATGCAGGACCTAGGCACAAATCGCTGAGGAACTCCACAAGAAAGACTAACCAGTTCAGACTGACGACAGAAAGGTAAGAGGAAACCCAAGAGAGAGCAGAGCCCTTATTCCGAATGTATGTTCAAGACGAGACGTAAGGAGGGAGTAGTCTGTGGTATGAAAGCTGGCAGATATCGAGAAGTGTCAGAAGAGATTTGACCAGCAAAAGAGCGTCGAACAACAGTTGAAAGTTTATACTTATGTATCTGAAAGGAAAAGGGTATGAAAACTGATGTAACGACGGAACTAACTTGTACATGTATGGTACTATTGTCGAAGAGGTAGAGGAGAGCATCGAGATGGATAGATTTATAGCAGAGGGTGTTCAGTTTGCATTCACTTCTAACAGGCAATAAGTGCAGAGAGCGTAGAAGACGGCTAACAAGATTGATTTCTGTTTCTTCCTACGGACTAGTTAAGATGTATTTTGAATACGCTGGAGAGAAATGGAGAAGAGACAGGGCGAACAGCATTACAAAGTCAAGAATAGATAGGATGAGGAAAATAAAAAATAATTCTTCTTCTTCCAACTAGTTGTCAAAGTCATTTCTGGCCGTTATTACAAAAGGGCGAAGAGGTCGAAGAGAGAGAGAGAGAGAGAGAGAGAGGGAGAGAGAGAGAGAGAGAGAGAGAGAGAGAGAGAGAGAGAGAGAGAGAGAGAGAGAGAGAGAGATTGAGAGAGAGAGAGAGAGAGAGAGAGAGAGAGAGATGAAATGAAATGAAAATGTTATTCAATAAGGCCATTGCCCCATCTGAAGGAGCATAATATACAACAGATTCAATGTGCCACAAGAAAGAAGTATCAATGTTAAAGAGAGAGAGAGAGAGAGAGAGAGAAGAGAGAGAGAGAGAGAGAGGAGAGAGAGAGAGAGAGAGAGAGAGAGAGAGAGAGAGAGAGAGAGAGAGAGACAGAGAGAGAGAGAGAGAGAGAGAGAGTTTTGGTGGGTAGACAGCCAGACAACCGGCCAGACAAGGACCGTTCAGCGGTACCCAGCATGATGCCGGCCCAACCACTGCCTCTGGACCCGTTGGAGCTTAGAGATGAGAGTTGATAGACAGCCAGAAAGAAGTGAGTTACAGTAGTCAAGGCAAGACATAACAAAAGTACATACTAGAGTCTTCAGGGCATCTTGAGAGAGGAAACGGCGGATTTAACTAATTCTTCGAAGTTCTAAACAGCAAGACTTGCAAACATGCTGTTTGAAAGCCAGGGTTAGATCCAAAGTAACACCTAGATTGCAGACGGATGTTGACAGCTTGATCTCAGAGCCATCAATGTCGACAGAACCTGGGAGAACCTGAGTAGTGTTTCATGCTGTGCTGGTCGATGATGCTGAATAGAGATGAGATGGTGTATACAAAGTAAACAATGCAGGACCTAGGCACAAATCGCTGAGGGACCACACAAGAAAGACTAACCAGTTCAAAGAGACGACAGAAAGGTAAGAGAAAACCCAAGAGAGAGCAGAGCCCTTATTCCGAAAGTATGTTCAAGACGAGACGTAAGGAGGGAGTAGTCTGTGGTATGAAAGCCGGCAGATATCGAGAAGTGTCAGAAAGAGATTTGACCAGCAAAAGAGCGTCGAACAACAGTTGAAAGTTTATACTTATGTATCTGAAAGGAAAAGGGTATGAAAACTGAATGTAACGACGGAACTGACTTGTACATGTATGGTAATATTGTCGAAGATGTAGAGGAGAGCATCGAGATGGATAGATTTATAGCAGAGGGTGTTCAGTTTGCATTCACTTCTAACAGGCAACAAGTGCAGAGAGCGTAGAAGACGGCTAACAAGATTGATTTGTGTTTCTTCCTACGGACTAGTTGAGAAGATGTATTTTGAATACACTGGAGACAAAATGGAGAAGAGACATGGCGAACAGCATTACAAAGTCAAGAGGAGATAGGATGAGGGAAATTATAAATTTATTCAACTTATTATTCTTCCAACAGTTAGGCCTACTAGTTGTCAATGCCATTTCTGGCCGTTGCTACAAAAGGGCGAAGAGGTCGAAGGAGAGGAGGGAAAAAAGTGAGAGAGAGAGAGAAAGTGAGAGAGAGAAAGTGTGTTTGTGAGAGAGAGAGAGAGAGCTGTGAGAGAGAGAGATGAGAGAGAGAGAGAGAGAGAGAGAGAGAGAGATTTGGTGGGTAGACAGCCAGACAACCGGCCAGACAAGGACCGTTCAGCGGTACCCAGCATGATGCCGGCCCAACCACTGCCTACCCTTGGGTCTGAAGCTTTAGTGCTCTGCCAGCAGCAGGGGGTGTTAAGTTTGTATTCAATTCTACCTTTAACAGACAATAAGTGCAGAGAGCGTAGAAATAAAGTGATGAAACATTTCCTTCCCTTCCTAAGGACAAGACGAGAACACGTTGAGAACAGAAACGGGTAAGGCGGAACGTGAATAGCATCACAAAGACAAGACAAGATGTCGGAAGGATGAGGGAAACAATTAGTATGTGCTGTGCCTTCGTTCGATAGGTATTTACGAATGTAGCAAATACGGCGGATCCGATGCCAGCAGGGCTTGAAGCGTTTTTGTTCTTCTTCTTCCAAATAGCTGTCAAAGTCATTTCTGACCATTATTACAAATCAAAAGGGCGAAGAGGTCGAAGGAAAGAAGAAAAGGAGCGAGACAAATGAGACGAGTCGCAGAGAGAGAGAGAGACGAGAGAGAGACTGGTGAGAGAGGAAGAGGGAGAGGAGAGAGGAGAGAGAGAGAGAGCAACTTACTTTATTTTCCAAGGATAATAGATTTTATTTTAGGCAGATGCGTATTCTGTACTATCTGAGAGAAGAGAGGTAGAGAGAGAGAGAGAGAGAGGGATGAGAGAGAGAGAGCGAGTAGAGAGTGACGTGAGAAGAGAGAGAGAGACGAGAGCCAGAGTCTGAGAGAGTGTGTGTGTGACTATGTGATGGGTGCTTTGATGGTGTGTAGTTGTCCAGACATACCGGCCAGACAAGGAACCCGTTCAGCGGTACCGACTAGGATGAAGCGGGATGCCACAACCTGACTCGGCCTACGCCTTGAAGGAATCTGTACGAAAGATCAATAAGTAGAAAAGTCGACTGTGTTATCTCTCCTCTTGATGTACGTTGACACCGTTGGCGGCCTCCTGGCTGCATATTGCATCTGGTTGTGGTATTCTATATATTTTGATTGTTCATTTTAGTTTTATTCGTATTGTTTCCTATATTAACGTTTTAAACTCAATGTTGGTTTCCCTCTATATCACTGTTTATACCAAATTGTTTTGTTTAGCGTCTGTGTGTGTGGTTGTGCGTGCGCAGGCGGCTCGAGAGGCAGCGAAGGTGGTCTGTACAGTGCGTGTGCGGGTTGTGGTGTGTGATGGGGACTGGAGGCGAGGTGGTTGTTATGGGTGGAGAATTTTTGAATAAAGAAGGTGATGTGAGGGTAGAAAGGAGAGGGGTAGGTGTGTGTGTGTGTGTGTGTGTGTGGGTGACTGCATGTGCTGTGGCGGGTAAAGTGTTGCGGTGCGGTGCGTTGCAGCGTGAGCGCCGTGCGTGCCGATGAGCGCAGGTAGAGCAGTAGTGTGTGTGTGCGGAGCGCAGTGCTGCAGGACGGTACCTGTGGTGTTGATACATTGCATTTGGTATATTTAAGGGAGTTCTTAAAATGACATGTGATAGATTGTTACCGTGTGAGGGTTAATTATTATACGCATGGTCTAGATTCTGTTATTAGATCAGAGGAGGTGTGTAATAATGTGAGGTGTTGCGGGGTTTTGGAGTAGGTGTGCATGCCAGGACAAGTGGTGGGAAGTTGTTGGATAGTGTGTGTTTAAAACACATAACTATTGATCGTGTGGACGAGATTGGAAATGTGAGCCAGGCGTTTGACTGTATGTGTAGCTCTGGGAGGCTTGGAGGGACATGATTAGTGACTGGTGCCAACATCAAGTGTAGACTGTAAGAACAGAAGAGAGAATGGACTGACAAACATCATAGAGAGACAAAAGGGTCGCAGAGAAATGGAAAGTAGAAATGTGAGATAGCATACCTGGGTGATGATAGTGTGTATCGATAGATGCACAAACAAAGAATGAAATGTGTGATGAATCAAAACATGGTTGTCTATATCAAAACAGTAGCAGTCGAAGCATTAAGGCAATAACCAGTTAAATGTACATAGTAGTCTTACGCCAGTAAACGTCAGAAGAAGCAATGGCAGTACAAAATCATACACAACTAAATGAAGCTACGTGAAATATAACAGGGAGCTCCAACACTTCTTTCTGTAACTGGGTGTGGGGTTAACTAACTCGTGATGGAGGGATGATCTGGTAAGGATGGTAAGAGGTGAAGATGAGAACAGAGGTATAGTTTATGAGGTATATCGTGTACACAGAGAGCACGTTTGAGATGCACGCATGTATGTCTCAGCACAAGTGAGTGTGAGAATAGGAGGAAATCAGGTGAAGGTTAGCTACAACATGTTTGTTTACGTGTTCAGAATGTGAGTTGGCAAGTAGGTACGAGTGACGGAGGGTGGAGATGGTGTTATTTAGTCTTGAAGATAAGGAGGGCCAATGCAAGCAAGAGCGGAGGAGAATCCTTGAAACAGAAAACTAAAAGAATTAATGGTGGTGGCGACTGATGGCAGAAGGTGTGGTAAACTTGTTAGAAAAGAGAGGCCAGTGTCCAGATCACAGGATTTGAAACAGTTCTTTGAGGACCTCTGTGTCAGATACTGGCTGGAAAGAGAGAAGGGAAACAACAGGGAACAACTGAGGCTGAGATTGGTGGTTGGAAGAGCGATCGAGTCCATGTTTTATCTCACAGATCAAAGATCATAGGCCAAGAGTACACACAAGATGAAATTGAAAAGAGATGAGTTAGCCACACACGATAGCACAGCGGCCCCGACGCGCACCCGGGCCCCCCCCCCCCCCCTACACAGTCGCGACCCAGACCCCGACCCCCCCCCCCCCAGACAGAACCAGTGACCCGCCACCAGACAGAACCCGTTCCAACGTGATGCCGCATCAATGGGGATTCTGACACCCCTCTCTCTCTCTTCCCCTCCAGCCCCCACGCCCCTCTGTCTCTCTCTCTGTCTCTGTCTGTCTCTCTCTCTCAGCATTCTATGTGCACAATGAAATTACCTTGTTGGGATTAGTCTTGATCGAAATAAATCAATGTTAGGTCATCACGTTACCTGGGTCCACCCCAACATCCATTTTAAAGGGGCAGAGAAAGCACAAGCATCTGTAAAAATCTAATATACCCAAGCACACACACGCGCGCGCACGTACACACACGTGCCACACATACAAGCGTGTACATACAACACACACACACACGTGCGCGCGCATGCACACACACATACACACACACACACGCGTGTGCGGCATCGCTCGCTCGCACATGCTCATACACAATAACCTATCCAAATCTAGTTTAGTTTCTTCAGGGAGGATCAGATTTGAACAATTTGTCATCATCCTCTACACCACTTTCATCAAAACTAGCCTTTGAAAAAAAATCTTTAAACAATGTGCTTTAAATAATTTTTGTTAGATCCATGAACAGACAGAAAAATTAACGGCAACAACAAGCTAGAAGCGTAAGACTAGTAGCGGTTTTTTAAAATGATGTGACAAATGTTCTATATTATTTTGTTCTCTTGTGTGAGTAGTTGTCTGTGTTTTTCATGATCAGCGCACTTGTAGTGCTATTTTTTTCCTCTCATGCTTATCTCTCTAAATGTCTTTTACCTCACTTCCCCTTTTATTTGGAATTTCCCTCGTTCTCACTCCTTTAACAACCTTCAACATACACACACATACCCATCTCTCTCTCGTCTCTCTCTCTCTCTCTCTCTCTCTCTCTCTCTCTCTCTCTCTCTCTCTCTCTCTCTCTCTCATGTGAAGTTTTCAAAAATGACCAATAATACTTGGATGATTCATTTGATCAAAGATGTGCCCCCCCCCCCCCCCACCCCCCTACCTATCTCGGTTAATTCTATTTTTCCGTTATTGCCTTTCTTACCATACATAAAGCTGTATTTTAGGAACATTTGTAGCTAATAACCTTTTTGGAATACTAACCCTAGCCCTAGCCCCCACCCTATAAGACGGGAAAACGCAAGGAACCACAACTGTGACAAATCGCGGTGTACTGCAGTACATAGTGGGGGGTAGGGTTAGGTTTAGGGCTAGGGTTAGGGATAGGGTTAGTATTCCAAAAAGGTTATTAGCTGAAAATGTTCCTAAAATACAGCTTTATGTATGGTAAGAAAGGCAAAAACGGAAAAAAATAAAAAAATAAACCGAGAAATGCAGGGGGGGGTGGCACATCTTTACCTTTACCAATGACCCAATATCAGTTACATGATAAAATGAATTTTGACAAAGATCTGCCAACTGCGCAATTTCTCCCTAAACTGCAATACCCATCCCCAACATACTACAATTCCCAACACCTCCCCAATCTGTTGCACCCGTCAAACAAGAATTCAGTGTCTCAACATTTTCAACTGTGTCCAGAATGTAAGCAATTTGTTAGTTAGTTAGTTTATTATATAGTCTCCCGTCAACAGCTATGGTCATCTCAGGACTGTCACCACGTAAAGTTCGACCACGTATAACAAAACACACATCAATGTATCTTAACAACGTTCAACAACTTAAAAACATGACAAAAAATGTACTACAACCCATAACATGGCACCCCTATCATCGTAGGCTACACTATAGCCCATAAATCTAGACAGTGCTGGAAACGTCAGCCCTTCCGCTTTACTTGTCGGATCCAGGTTACAAAAACAGTCAAAAGGATAACAAACATATACTAGTAAGCTAAAACAAACGATTGCCCATGACCGTGACTTCCAGATAGCAGAAGAAGAAACTGGCATTCGGGAGAGCTGGGCTGTAATTATATATTTAATAACACCTTCCCAGGGGACATCCCTACTCGAAGTTGAAAGTGTTGCAGCTCTTTAAGATCTCGCAGCAGTGAACATGGCTTCATATGCACAAGGACCAGAGGGAGGGGGGTAGGTGAGTGGGAGAATGAAAACCCTTTCAAATAATTTTCGCTTTCAATGACTGGTGAAACTTATTGGCCAAAAACATTAACAATAATGTAGGACCTGAAAACACTTCAGAATACTTCAGTCACACTGTGGACTGGTCTCTGCAAATCAAAACATTTCATTTGTTGTTTTACATTGTCCTGAGCCACGAGTGGTCTGGATTGGTAAAATGTGTTGTCATGATGTGAAGTGAAATGTGTGACTACACATTTCACCATTCAATAAAAAAAAATCATCAAGCACAATTCACTGAAAAAGTGTAGAAGTCAAGAATTAAACAAACTCATTTAAAACTTCTAACAGAGAACGTGTGTAGCAAACTGTCTAAAACTGTGCAGTTCTACAAAGACAGTTTGGTTCATTTTCGTGTAATAGCATGTGCATGCATAGGCCTACATACTGTTAAGATCAGGACTTTACTGCAAACGGCTAACTGGAATTATTCACGTTAGTGTTCTTCCTCCTGCTTCCTTAGAGTACTGGACAGGGCCTTCTACCATGTGGTGTGTAGTCCAACTCAGGATCACGCTTCCCCTGTATTCTTTAAAGATCCACCCGATCACGTGTCAAAATCACGGGTTTCACGTGTTTTCCCTCTTATAACTGGAAATAAAAATCTTGTTTTGACCAAGTCTGACTCCCATATAAATGGCCCCAAATTCAAACCGACACATCAGTTTTAAAGAGCAGCCTCAATTTGAAGTTGGGGAAATTTGTTTGTGGGTCACAGCAACCCAGAAAAAAACAAGGGACTTAATCGTGGTGCGTCACTGGGAACGCAAAAAAAGCAAAGTGGCTTTTTTGTTGCTTTTTATTTGGCGAATGAAAGTAGTTTTAAATCTTGAATCGTGATTCCATTCAACTGAAGCAATCACGGTTAGAAATGTGAATATAACATGACTGTGTTTAACGTCTCCGACCTGGAACAGGTCCACATATGGGGCATTCATTAGTCAGGCATGGGAACGAGGAATCATGAAAAAAGCTAAAAAGTGTGTCAGAGGACAAAGCCCCCTGAAGCTGAAGCTTAGTTTTTTAATCTAAGCCTTAAAACAGCATGAGAAATAGAACCGATTATGTCTCATTCATTTTGCATTCACTCATAAGAAGTAATTCTTACTCAATTGGTTTTTTTCTTTTTTTTTAATCTAAAAACAAAATGCCCCCTTGGGCCATCAAAAAAGCTGAAATTTGCTTAAAAGCTGAAAATCCCCATGTCTGCATTGGGTCGGTCCTGGGGGTACTGCAATATTAATAAAGACCCGATTAAAAAGAAATATTATGTGTCTGGTGTGGATATAACCCGGCTGACTTACCTTTTGTATGTGAGAGTAAACGGACCCATCCTGGCAGCAGCGATGACCCTGATGCTGGGGGGATGATCAGATGGTGACATGGCTCGGCCATTGTTGGGGATTGTGCTGGGTCTTCTCTGGGTTTCTCATCAGTGCAGGACCCCATCCTGGCAGCAGCGATGACCCTGATGCTGGTAGGATGATCAGATGGTGACATGGCTCGGCCATTGTTGGGGATTGTGCTGGGTCTTCTCTGGGTTTCTCATCAGTGCAGGACCCCATCCTGGCAGCAGCGATGACCCTGATGCTGGGGGGATGATCAGATGGTGACATGGCTCGGCCATTGTTGGGGATTGTGCTGGGTCTTCTCTGGGTTTCTCATCAGTGCAGGACCCCATCCTGGCAGCAGCGATGACCCTGATGCTGGTAGGATGATCAGATGGTGACAGGGCTCGGCCATTGTTGGGGATTGTGGTGGGTCTTCTCTGGGTTTCTCATCAGTGCAGGACCCCATCATGGCAGCAGCGATGACCCTGATGCTGGTAGGATGATCAGATGGTGACAGGGCTCGGCCATTGTTGGGGATTGTGGTGGGTCTTCTCTGGGTTTCTCATCAGTGCAGGACCCCATCCTGGCAGCAGCGATGACCCTGATGCTGGTAGGATGATCAGATGGTGACAGGGCTCGGCCATTGTTGGGGATTGTGGTGGGTCTTCTCTGGGTTTCTCATCAGTGCAGGACCCCATCCTGGCAGCAGCGATGACCCTGATGCTGGTAGGATGATCAGATGGTGACATGGCTCGGCCATTGTTGGGGATTGTGGTGGGTCTTCTCTGGGTTTCTCATCAGTGCAGGACCCCATCCTGGCAGCAGCGATGACCCTGATGCTGGTAGGATGATCAGATGGTGACAGGGCTCGGCCATTGTTGGGGATTGTGGTGCGTCTTCTCTGGGTTTCTCATCCGTGCAGGACCCCATCCTGGCAGCAGCGATGACCCTGATGCTGGTAGGATGATCAGATGGTGACAGGGCTCGGCCATTGTTGGGGACTGTGGTGGGTCTTCTCTGGGATTCTCATCAGTGCAGGACCCCATCCTGGCAGCAGCGACGATCCTGATGCTGGTGGGATGATCAGATGGTGACAGGGCTCGGCCATTGTTGGGGACTGTGCTGGGTCTTCTCCGGGATTCTCATCAGTGCAGGACCCCATCCTGGCAGCAGCGATGACCCTGATGCTGGTGGGATGATCAGATGGTGACAGGGCTCGGCCATTGCTGGGGACTGTGCTGGGTCTTCTCATCAGTGCAGGACCCCATCCTGGCAGCAGCGATGACCCTGATGCTGGGGGGATGATCAGATGGTGACAGGGCTCGGCCATTGCTGGGGATTGTGCTGGGTCTTCTCCGGGATTCTCATCAGTGCAGGACCCCAGCTTCAGCGGCGTCCTGTTAGCTCCTGAAATATGAAGGAGCATCAGAGTCGTATATCCACATGTTCGCCCGTAAAGGGGATCATTTGATGACAGAAAAGAGCGAAACAGGTTGCTCTTTCAAACATCAGATTATCTTTTCCTAGTCCTACGGGCAAAAATAGATTTTAGGATTAGGATTAGGAACGAAAATAATATAGCCGTTAGGCTTTCCAAGTCCCATCTTTGTGTTTTGGGTTTTATTTTCACTTATTCAAGGTATATCGTACACTCAGGTTTTTGCGATGAATTAATCATCGTATTCGTACATTATGTCATTATAAAAATGTAATTGGTCGATCTGATTTTTAAAGCTTAGTATTAGGTGCTCTCTTAATGTTAGTTGGTAGTTGATTCCATAAAGGTGCAACTCTGTTAGTAAAAGAACATTTTATTGTGTTAGTCTTACAATATTCAATAAATATTTTATCAGTGCTATTTCTTGTTCTGTCATAATTTGTTAGTTTGAAAAATTCTGTTGCATTTAAGTCATCAATATTATTAAATATT
This sequence comes from Phymorhynchus buccinoides, assembly GCA_017654935.2. Taxonomy (NCBI): domain Eukaryota; kingdom Metazoa; phylum Mollusca; class Gastropoda; order Neogastropoda; family Raphitomidae; genus Phymorhynchus; species Phymorhynchus buccinoides. The sequence continues at coordinate 20,777,842 of CM065702.1, read as the reverse complement.
TTATAACTTTGCATTAGATCTCCTCTTATTCTTCTTGCTTTCAAACTTGGAAGATTCAGGCGTTCCATTATCTCTATACGAATAGTTGTTATATCCTGACAGCCTGTCAGTTGCGCACCAAGTTGGACTTAACGCCGTGAGGTCCAGTCCAGTAATAGGAAGCAGAAGAAGAAGATCCATCAATTAATTTTGCCACTGAAAGAATCAGGCTTTAAGATTGAGAGTCGTAAACAAACAGGTTGTCAAAATGATGATCTCTGGCCATCAACCCTTTCACCGCCAATGTTGCATTTATGCACCACAATGGTTTTTGACACCCATGTCACTAAAAGGCATCAGAGATCAGGGCCTGTTATTCAAAGACCCATATCTTCTTAATTTTGGGAGGTAATGATAAGCCTAATGTTATGCATGTCACAGAGGAATTCCCAATAGTGCTAACAAGTTTTCCCCCTCTACCCAGTTAAGTTAAATGGTAGTTTTGGGCTACAAAATGGCTGGCGGCGAAAGGGTTTAATTGGCTAAGAATGCAGATCAACATCACCCACACACAGACCAGACCCTTCAATGTCTTGGTTCATTGCGTTTTTTTCAGTCTTGCCTTTTAAATTAATATTAGGGTAAGACGGGGTAAAAAAGCCCATGGGCGGGTAAGAAGCCCATGCCAATTATTTATTGGCATGGGCTTCTTATCCGCCCATGGGCTTTTATTTCATGAGATAATTGGCACGATGGGCTTCTTACCCGCCCATGGGCTTTTTACCCCGTCTTACCCTATATTAGCGATTGCATATTTGAAATTGTTTCAATGGATTAAAATTAACGGATAAATATACAAAACGATAGAGAATTCATCAGAATCTTCAAATCGATGAAGGCGGATGATTGATGGAAGAAGAAGAAGAAAAAGAAAAAAAAGAAAAGAAGAAGAAGAAGGAAGAGAAGAAGAAGAATGCAATAGGCGCTTGGCAGGTTGCGACTGTTCAGACTGAACCTTTGGACATTTCTAAGAGTGAGTGACAACAAAAAGACTAATGGTAGGGTGGTTATAAAATTTTAAAAAAAAATTTACTTTTTGTCAAATCCTAATGAAATTTATGTCAATGGAAAGAGCCCGACAAGACCTTTAAAATGATACCCAAATTATCAAAATCGGTCGAAAATTGAGAAAGTTACGACGTTTTAAAATGTTAGCTTTTTTTACATGAGCTATATAAGAAAAAGTTGATCAAGATTACCGGTCCTTACCGTATCAAGGTTTGGATGAATAAAACAGCCATAACTTTTCTCTTTTTTTTACCAATAAACAAAACATTGGTACCAAAATAAAGCTTATTCAAAGGGGCAACATCAACCCCAAACATTAGACAGGATTAGGCCTAAGCTTTTTGTGCGACTCACAAGATCGCAACATCAACATGCGCGTGACAGAAAACATGTCCGACAGTCTTCGACGTAACACCTCCCGATTTGTGGAGACCTTGAGCAGCATTGAGATTTATTCTAGATGCACCAAATTTGGTGTACTTGTAGAAAAATAATTAAATGTAACTAAGTATTTGTTTTAAAAAATTAAGTAGTTACCGTTCAGAAATGGTAAACAAATGAACTGGACCCAAATATTGGATCGCTTGTCTCTCGCGATCGGCCGTCTTAGCGTAAAAAAAGATCGTTCCCGAATGACCGAGTAGGTGTCTGCTTCCCGAAAGAAAGAAACTCGGATGGTCAGCGCCAAGAATAACCACCAATAAAAACAAGCAAAGGAAGTGACCGTTTGGCACATAGCCAAAATCGCGGTTCGGATTTTCAACGAGAAAATCGCTGCGGCTTGACCTAATTCCGTCGTTCCTACTAATGGTGACACCACATAGGAGCTCATCGAGAGCTATCACCGGCAGTTTTTTCACGGCAGAGGCTCGGGGTACGGGCCCGTATCTCACCTTCTCTTCTTCTTCTTCGCCATAGCCAGCCAACTTCATCACGCTGAAGATTCTGCTGCACTTTTGGGGGTAGTACGAAAAAGAAACAAAATAAGTTCAGCAAAGATAGGATAGAAAGTGAAATGATGAGATAGTAAGATTATGATTTAATAAAAATAAACATTTTTAGCCCCGTCGACAACAAAGGCCATGTCAGGGCTGTCACCATGAGGAGAAGGTGCTATGTAGAAGGATAATGATTTTATGAGATAGATTTTAAAACTCAGATATTGAAGAATTGATTGAATTTTATTTTATTTTTTTGGGGGGAGGGGGGAACGTGTGAGAGGGAAAGACGAGGCTACGGGTACGGCGCTCAATCATGGGACGCATAAATTGTGTGCAAATGTCTTAAAAACTACTAACATAAAACAAATGTGTAATTATGTTAATAATGGGACTTTCTTTTCATAGGCCGCGAGGCTTAGGCTGATGAAAACCTGTCCCTAATTATACCTAACCTAACCTAGCCTAGCATAACATAAACATGCTCCTGACCCTATCCTTGACCCTACTGAGACTATTCCTTACCAAGATCCGTTAAATATACAACGTAAGAAAATGCATTCGTTGACGACAAATTCGACTAGGAAGAGTTACACTTACTCTCCCTCAAAATGGTCTGACTCTGGGTGTTGCAAGAATGCCGTACCTCTAGCCACTGTGATTTTATACACCCACCCCCAAAGTCAAGAGAATTCCAAAAGCTCTCGCATTATCACCTGTACATCTGCAAAGCTTATGCAGACAATATTTTACCGACTCGAAGACCCATATGGATACTTAAACCACTTACCTTTCTTTTTCAAATGTACCGGTGTCCAAAAATCCAATATGGCAGCAGACGACAACTTGCAGTTCACACATTTCAATTTTCATGAGGGAAAAAAACACTTCGAGAGGGATACGGGAAATTAAAAGGACGCGCGTGCATGCTTGCGGCTCGCGATTGGATAAGATAGGACCACGTGACGCAACAGTACCTTTATCCAGACATTTCACGTATTGCACGCTTGTCACATTCACCTTTTAGTTTTCTCGATGCATTGTTTTGTTCTTTCTCTTCCTACTAATTTTTAATAATTAATGATTATATTTGGAAACGACAATCAAAAGTCTGTCAAAAGAATACATCTGTGGGGACGCACGCTAGTGGGGGGGGGGGGGGGGGGGGGGGGGGTGTTGCGGGGGGCGCGCGCGCGCGGTGTGAGGGTGGGGGGGGGGGGACGTGTGCGCGCGTGTCTAAGTGGTGCGTGCGTGCGTGCGTGTATGCACGCGCGCGTATTAATTCGGTTTTTGTTTTTTGCTTTAAATCTTTGTGACATGCTCGGCTGCTTTTGGTTTGGGATGGGGAGAAGATTATTTTCGACAGTTTTACGTGTTTCATTTATACGTATTAAGCCTAATCATCAGCACGACTATGGTACTTCTCATGCCTTAGTACAGGGGTGTAGCATGCCTTCTCAGGGGCGGATCAATTAATTCAGAGGTGGTGGGTCAAGTTGTTTCATAAAAAGTGAAAGGGGGGTGGCTTCGGGAAGCTGAAGCATTTTTCATATCTGAAGGAACAATAGGGGAAGACGGGGTAAAAAGCGCATGGGCGGGTAAGAAGCCCACACCCCAATTATCTCATGAAATGAAGCAAATTTCAGTCTCAATTTGCCCATGAGACGAGCGTTAATGTCTTAGCATTCGTCTCATGGGCAAAATTTGACTGACATTTTCTTTATTTCATGAGATAATTGGGGTGGGCTTCTTACCCGCCCATGCGTCTTCCCCTAGTCGTCCTCTCCTGACATGATGACAAGAAAAGAGACCAAAGATACGAAAAGACACCGGAACACACAGAAAGATACCGAAAGACGGCAGTATTTTGAGCGTGCCTTTATCAATTTTTTCTGATTTGTTTTTTTTTTACCCCCCCTAGATCCGCCTCTGCTTCTAGATATGAGTGGTCAGGCTGAAATGGAGGGTCTGGGAGGCTTCGTTAGTCTAAAATGACCCTGTTTCTGCTTTAAAAAAATATATAAATTATTGCAAATATGTATTTCATTACTCGCCATGTTACATTAGGGGAAGACGGGGGGTAAAAAGCGCATGGGCGGGTAATAAGCCCACCCCAATTATCTCATGAAATGAAGCAAATTTCACTCTCATTTTGCCCATGAGACGAGCGTTAATGTCTAGCATTCGTCTCATGGGCAAATTTGACTGAAATTTGCTTTATTTCATGAGATAATTGGGGTGGGCTTCTTACCCGCCCATGCGCTTTTTACCCCGTCTTCCCCTACCACACCAAAGCTGAAGCCATTCCACCCACTGGTTCCTGAGATACGGCTCGGACATGAAGTAAATTGCACAAAGAACGAAATTTCGGTGTTGCGAGTCTTCCTTGTCGGAAGTTTAAAGTTTACACTGGCATACATCCACTTACGCGATCACACACACACACGCGCGCGCGCGCACATGCACGAAGCGCGCGCACACACACGCACACAGACACACAGAGACACATGTATACAGTACACGCACATGCACACACAGACACACGCACGCACACACACAGTCACACACACACACACACACACACACACACACACACACACACACACACACACACATACACACACACACACACACACACACACACACACACACACACACACACACACACACACACGCGCGCGCGCGCGCGCGCGCGCGCCCGCAGATGAACGGGGGGAAATGATACACCCCAGCAGAAATATTGAGTACTCTTAGATAACGCTTTGTAAGTCCGTCCATCAATCAATTGATAATAGACCACTTTAACATGGGCCAAGTTGTGCCAGTCACTTTGCTGTATGTGTATGCCATCTGCCGTTTTCGACAATGACTGCCAGATAGCAGAGAGGAGGAAGCTGCTATTCTGGGCGGCTTGGCTAGAATTTGCTTATAGTGGAGATGCCTTGCCCAGGGTACATCCCCAAGAGGAGTTGAGGACAGCTCGTGTTGGGAAAGTCCCCAAAAGGTCAATCAACCAATCCCTTCAGCTGCAGAGCCAGTGCAAATGCCCCATTGTCGCGAGAGTCACACTAAAATGCTAAGCTGTTCTATACTAAGAATGAAATAGAGAGGCCAAGAGAGGGAACAACGAAATTGAGCAAAGGGTGAATACTCTCTTTCTAATTAACTCCCCTCCACCATGCAAAGTTGATTACGATGCCAATCATCTAGAAGTACGTGGGTCAGAACCAAAGTGAGACAAACAAAGCATATAATACTCTATTTATATTCTATACTAAGCTATTCCATGATTTCACATCATTGTAGACAGTCGTTTATTGTACAGCTCTCACCTTATTATTACCCCCCCCCCCCTTCCCCCCCTTACTACAAGCTACTGTCAACCAGTCTTCTTCTTCTTCGATCGCTCAGACAGTTTCCTGTCCATTATGAGCGCAGGGTCATGCGTCATGCTGCTGTTATGCGCCTAACTAAGAAATAGTCAGGCCCAGCAAGTCCGACTTCGGCTGGAGGAGGACATGTTTTTTTTGGAAAGCGTTTCGACCGTGTGTGTGTGTGGGGGGGGGGGGGGAGGGAGGCAGGAGAATGGACCGTTAAGGTAGAAAGATAGTAGATGACAGTAAGCAAAGGGAAAATGCAGAGTCAAAGAGTGACAGATTAGAGGAAGTTACAAGCGCAGGACTTCCAGAAGGTGGGGGAACTATTTATACAAAAGACCCCCCGGTATCTCCACGGGAGGGGGGACTGTCAACCAGTGATGACAACTGTTTGAGGAATGGGCCCAATCAGCTCCTTGTCGACGATAAAGTGTTCAGGTGAATGCACTGTTGGACACGCATACTGGGAGATAACACCTAGACCTAATCGCAAATGCTCTTATTACTCAGAAACATGCCTGCACGAAAGCACGTAAACAGACACGCACACAGACAGATCGACAAATACATTCATTCATTCATTCATTCATTCGACAAATACATATACACAAAATACAAAAGTTCACTTAATATTTATCTTTAACCTTGTTCATTGTTCGGTTATATTAAGTGTAAGTTTAACATTTTATGAGGTGGGGAGTGGAGGGAGTTATGATTAAGCATGCTTAGCTACCCTGTTACTTACTTTAATGCTTACACACACTCACAGACACATCCACACACACTCTCCACACCAACATCACAACACAATATAATATTGTCTGAATCACTTTTAATGGAAGGACGTTAAATTGAGTAACAACATATAATACAAACGTGAGCACGTATGCACCCCCCACCCCCATCAAACACACTTTCTCTCAGTGGTTGGTTTAACGTCTAGTTAGGCATAGCCTCTTATAGACAGTGTTATTGAAGACTGGATCTTCTAAATTCAAACACAGAGAGAAGGGGAAAGAAAGACAAAGAGAATAAAGACAGAGAGAGTATGAACAACACGCAGACAGACACACACAGAGAGAGAGCGAGAGCGCGCGCGCGCGCGCGCGAGAGAGAGAGAGAGAGAGAGAGAGAGAGAGAGAGAGAGAGAGAGAGAGAGAGAGAGAGAGAGAGAGAGAGAGAGAGAGAGAGAGAGAGAGAGAGAGCGAGAGAGAGAGAGAGAGAGAGAGAGAAAGAGAGAGAGAGTGTGTGTGTGTGTGGTGTGTGTGTGTGTGTGTTGTGTGTGCGAGTGTGTGTGTGTGTGTGTGTGTGTGTGTGCGTGCGTGTGTGTGTGCGTGTGTGTGTGTGTGTGTGTGTGTGTGCGTGTGCGTGCGTGTGTGCGTGTGCGTGTGCGTGTGCGCGTGTGCGGATATAAACCAACTTCGGTGCTATGCTTTGTTGCTGCTGTTGTTTTTAATGTGTGCTACTTATGTATATATTATTAATTGCTTGATTTGTTTATTGATTTGTGGTGACGTTTAACGTGGTGACAGCCCTGTCATGGCCTTGGTCGCCGACGAGGCATTCCTTAATTCCTTGATGATGTTGTATGCATCTTATTGTCTTAACTGTGGTGTTTCGATTGATGTCATCTGAATGTTTTAGTATTGTTTATCGAGCCTGTGATTACACACTTTAATTTCCGCAAGGATGAATAAAGTTGTTTAGAATTTGAATTTGAAAGATAGACAGACGGACAAAGAATCTGAGACATAAGGAACATGCTCAAAAATCTAAATAAATAGACAGACAGACAAAACAGAGAGAGAGAAGCAGAAGGACACATCAACACACTCACTGACAGAGCAGACAATGACTGAATCCGATGTTTTGTTTGATCAGGCCAATGCCCCATTTGATAAACAAAGGGGTATAACGATGGTTTAGTAAACGAAGGGGGGTAACAATGTTTTACAGCTGTTATGGTGATAAAAAAAACAACAACACTGAAACAGACTGCAACGTCACTGGAACATACAACAAACAAACAACTACACGACACGTGAAAAGTGACGTTATTTTATTCACAAGAGACAAAACAAAACTACTGGATATTTTGGCGAATGCGCCTTTATCGACATAGACAAACAAGAAAACAGCAAATCTTGTTGCTATTTTTGCTGTTTGCTGTTGTCTTGTTTGCCTATGTTGACATTCGCCGAAATATCCAGTATTTTTGTTTTGTCTCTTGTGAATAAAATAACGTCACTTTACGCTTGTCGTGTAGTTGTTTGTTTGTTGTATGTTATGGTGATCATTAAATAAAGCAATCATGAACATTTTACATAAATCGTCAGTAAGCCTTGTCAACACGGAAAGACAGTACGGTTAAGAAAACATCGACAAAATGCAAATCTCTGTGAGGGAAACAACACGGAACAAATGATTTTATGTACTTATTAAAAGTGAGTTTCAAGGCGAGTCTGGCATTTGTTGTTACCAACAAGGGTTATAACAACGCAAAGAAGACCCGTAATAACTTAAAACCCTTTCATCGCCACTGTCGCCTCTTGGCACCACAATGATTGAACACCCATGTCACTGAAAGGCATTAAATAAGGGTCTGGTATCCACTGACCATAACCCTTTCATCGCCACTGTCGCCTCTTGGCACCACAATGATTGAACACCCATGTCACTGAAAGGCATTAAATAAGGGTCTGGTATCCAGTGACCTTATGTTTTTAATTTTGGGAGGTAAGGACATGCCCTATTTTATGCATGTCACAGAGGAATCCCCAATATTGCAGACAGAATCTTTTCTCTACCCGGGTAAGTTTAATGGAACGTTTTAGCTGAAACATGGCTGGCGTTGGAAGGGTTTTAAAGACTGTAAGTTTTAATTTATTATTGCTGTCTAAAATCTCATCACGGTCAAGCTGAAAGAAAACGTATATTATTTGGTAATGATTAGGCAACGCAATTGCATCTGATAATATATTGAACCTTATCCTATAAATAGGTCAATTATATCTTCAATCATGTCATTCTTTTATACTTATGTGGCCGTGCCATAGCCGATGAGGTTTAACCGAGGCGTGGTCACCGCTACAGCTATCTGTATTAATTATTTAAAAAATCGGAACTTTACTGGTTTCGTACTGCCTCCGGGCATTGCCTCCAGTATTGTTCCCACCATATTTGTATTTACAAATGTCCCATATGTGTCTGATTCAGACCAAAGGACGTAAAACACCATTTTCGTTCAATCATGTAAAATCACAGAAGAATTGCCACAAATAAAATAATTTTCAATACACCATTCAGCGATGGCTTGGAGTCCAAATGGACTATCTTTAGATAGTCCATTGACGTATTATTGAACTTCCTGCAAAAACTAAGGACTTGTATTAAAAAAAAGACTGCAAATAATATAAAAATGGGGTTATGCTTTTTATATTTCTTCACTTTTTTTTTATACAAGTTATTAGTTTTCATAATAAATTCAATAATACGTCAATGGACTATCAAAAGAGAATCCGTTTTCACTCTCTAAGCCATCGCATTTTTTGAATTTTGTAATAGGTATGAAAAGGAAAACTATATCGCCTTCACAAACCTCGATTCCACAAAGCGTAAATCTTACTGGCTCAACTATAAAGAATGTATTAAAAGTGAAGAAACACACTGTATCACAGCAATCCATGAGCTGAGAATGAAGACTTAAAAAGACATTGCTAGTATGGGAACAGCCAAAGACTACAATTATACAATCTTTGGAACAGCATCGCGAGTCATATCAGCTCCCACGTCGGAGGTATGGAATTTTGTTTCCTACAAAACTTCCCATGCATAATTTCGCAAGCTTTAAAAAGTAAGGATTCGCGTAATTTATTTTTATTTTTACATTGCTAATAGTCCCGTCAACAGCAACGGTCTTCTCATAATGAAGTATGTGAAATGATTTTGAATATGTCAACTCGTTTTGCTATATTTACCATCTTTAAAAATACAGGCTTGAACTTTAGAAAACTGGCATATTTTCAGAGGATACGATAGGCTGAATATTTATTTTTCATGACGTTACCTTTGACCTTGAATACATTTTTGTTGTTGTTCTTGTTGTTGTTATTTTGGGCATACATCCTAGCACTTAGGTGTGTGGATCGTACAAACATTGAAGCCAAAGCGACACAATCATCTCCATCGACTCACACGGCCTATGTAGCTACGGATGGTGTCCATCATAGAGGATTTGCTCTCCCACTCTTCAAACTCCAGCTCAAAGTCTTCGCTTTCTCGCGAAGTCAAGTCGTCGACGGCTTGCCAGCTGCCACGCCCATTTCTCATCTCCTCGGCCACGGTGAAAACGTCGGTGACAGTTCCACAGTTGCTGGCGTCATCAACTTCTTGAAGGAGAGCGGAGAGCTTCGCTTTGTTGACCTCGCGTTGTTTGATGACGCCCACCACGTCCTTGTCCAGATCTGTGCACGTAGACCTCAGCAGAACCAGCTGTTCTTCCATGTGTTGTGTGGACGCTCTAACGACGGCAGCGTGCCGCTCTCGGATAGCATTCTCCACCTCCGCTCGCCTCTTCTCCAGTTTCGTTCTGGTTTGTTCTAAAGAGTTCACGTCCGTCTTGATATCGGACTCCGCCTTCTGCAATCGTCTGCGATCCGACCGCAGCTCCTTTTTCACGCGGGCGACCACCGAATCTAGGTCGTCGGTGAAGTGTATGTCGTGTTTGGTCAGCTTGCACTTGATACAAATCGGTTCCTCGCATTCCGTGCAGTAGCATATCAGCTTCTCGTGGCGGTGAGTCTTACACACGTCCTGCGCCGCTCTCGCCGCCGCGGCAGGGGCAGGAAGTTGGGCAGGAGTTGCCGCCCTTGGAATTATTGAAGTCTTAATGTAGAAGTTGGTCTGCAGATCTGCCGCTCCCCCAGGTGGCAGGGTGGTGGTCTTACGACACGAAGGACAGGGGAAGGTTCTGTCTGCGGCTCCTCTCACCAGATCTTCGATGCAGCGCTGGCAAAAGGTGTGGTGACAGGGGAGGAACTTGGGCTGGATGAAGCTTTCCAGGCACAGAGCACACACGTTTTCCTCACTGCCGCCTGCTCCGATGTTTTCGGCAGTACTACTGGTGCCTGTTCCCATTGTTACTGGGGGGTTATTGTCGGGCCTGGTATCTGTGACACAACCACACACGCGCGCATGGACGCGCGCACACACGCACGCACACACACACGCACGCACACGCACGCACACGCGCATAACAACATAAATTTTAGTAAAATTGTACACAAACATAAATAGGGTGTTAGGGTGTTAGGTACTTTATAGTCACAGAGGCGTCTCTGTGAAATTCAGGTTGCTCCCACCTGGAGAGCGCGTCGCAGCCAGAGGTGCGCCACCCAATTATTTGTACATGCCATTTTTGTGTGACTGATGAGGAAGGAAAGTGGGGGTGGTAAAATTTGACCAAATGACTATATTTCAAGTTTTTTTCTGTGTATATTCAAAATCAGTTCTTCATGCATTACAAGCTTTACAGCTGCACACAAAGCCTGGAATGGTCATTGAAACCAGCTGTTGGATACACACGCGAATTGCAAGAAGCACACAGTTAACCTTTTGTTGGATCCCATCTAATTGTTCTTCTTATTACAATAAAAAAAAAAAGCGGACAGGACAGCTAAACATTGAGCTAAACATGGACCTCATTCTGAATACCTTGGTGTTCCCCTATCTCTGCATGGAGATTACAACATACTTAAATGTTGCACATTTGGAATACTTTCCAATATAAACTGAAACATCAAGATAATCAAGAACTGTCTGATGTTAAAAAAATAAAACATAATTTTAGAATGAATAGAAGATTACTTTCTTTGATGCATGGATGGAAAATAGACGCTTTTGAAACAAAATATGTAAAACATAATGTAGTCTGCATATGTGG
>CM065702.1:20756539-20759039 GCA_017654935.2 Phymorhynchus buccinoides | reverse complement strand
TCATACACATCCTACCCTTTAACTCATCTTTCCAAGACCCACTTTCACTCTCTCCTTCTCTCTCTTTTCAATAGCTTAAAGAGCCATCACGTCACGTGTCAAAATCATGGTTTTCACGTGGTTTCCCTTATACAACTGGTAAGAAATCTTAAGAAATCTCCCAAGCATAAGAGGGAATGTGACACGTGACGTGGGGAGTCTTCAACAATGAGAAAGGGGACACGTTTCTTTGTGCAACCTTTCACCACCGGCTATTTTTAAGCCAAAAATACAAAACTGGGTAGAAAAAAATGTATCCGCTATATTGGGAATTCCTGTGTGTCATGTACGACGTTAGCCCTATCCTTACCTCCCCAAATTAAGAACATGGGTGTTAAATAGGGTCTTCACCGGTGATAACAGTTTTTTAAACCCTGATTTACTGATGCCTTTCAGTAGCTTGTTTCTAGTTTGTGGTAATGGCTTTGAACATGGGTGTTAAACCATTGTGGTGCAAATAAATATGGTGTTTGCATAGGTGAAACTAGTGCGACATTGGCAACGAAAGGGTTAAAAAAAAACCACAGCCGACCGCAAAGGGTGTCACCACTGACAAGTAGATGTGGTAGACATTTTGACAAGAGTAGTCTGATCAGAGTTAAAACCGGTATAACATGTATTGCTAGTCTTCAACGCATTTGATATTTGGCATTAGTGAATGCGAAAGCTAGCAAATGTGCAAAAGCACTGCACCTGGATGAAAGTAAGACCACTAATGCATCATGTCCAATGAGACAACTTAATTATTGTCAACAATATTTCATCAAAATCAGCACTAACCTTTACAGTATCTCCACTGAACAAATAAAAGGTAGCATGACTGTACACGGACAAACAGACTGACAAACAGTCGAAACAGGCAACGCGACACAGACAAACAATATCTTTAACAAACTTACTCAGCAGACTGAAATAACCAGTCAAATGACAAACCAATGCCTTGACAACAGAACTACCTTGGCGAAGGCAATACAACATAATTTTTATTTAAACAGGTCTGGCAAACTTTATAGCAAAATGAAAGATATTGCTGTAAGCACAAACATCGGTGGTCTAGTCAGGTTATTGGTAGGCCTATTACCTTAAAAGGAGAAAAACAATGTCCTTCCCAGAAAAATAAAACATGTAAGCTCGCGTTTCAGAAGCTGTCAAGGTGACCTCAGCAACGAATGCTTTGTGTGTGAAATCTATCTGAAAAATCCTGCCCACAAATGATGTAGGTCACATGTTTCACTGCACTCTCTTACGTAAACAACTCGTTGCTACCATGCCTGGGCAGATCCTTTTTTTGTACCATGGAGTAAAAGGAAAGGTATAGAGACAACGTGTATAGGAAAATGACAGATATTTCTTTAAAGGGCCACCCTGACGGATGTGTTTTTTGTAAGAAACACGTCCAGATCACCAGGAAAACACCCTTTACAGAGATTGCAAAACTCACTTTGCTCTTGGTTTCCTAGAAATCAAAACAGTCAAAAATCGGTGATTCCTCCTTGGCGGAGGTGCTAGAAGTCAAATTATTTCACCCAAAGAGAAGGCGTGTGCCGTCTCTTTTTCTAATGGGCAGCCTGCGTTTAGACCAAATCGTTTGCACGAAATGTTCCCAATACAAGCCTTTTTTTAAAATTTCTTTTTAATACAATTTATACAGTTTATTTAAAGGAGTTTCGCTCACAACAAAGGAAACAGCTCCATTTTATTTTTTACTGCACTACAAAAAAAGAAAACGCTTCAACCACAATGAGTGACCTTCACCCACCCCATCCAAAATGGCTACTCTCTCCGGCATCCCCGCCAAGGAGGAATCGCTGTTTTGACGTTTTAATTTATAGAAAACCAGAGCAAAGTGAGTGTCCCCGATCCTTTGTAAAGCTGTTTTTCTGGTGATCTCGACGTGTTTCTTGCAAAAACTCATCCGTCAGGGTCCACCTTTAAGCGCAAACATCGGTGGTCTAGTCAGGGTATTGGTAGGCCTATGACCTTAACAGGAGAAGAAAAATGTCCTTCCCAGAAAAGAAAACATGTAAGCTCGCGTTTCATCCACAGCACAAGACTTGACATACAACCAAATGTCCGTTGAGTCGTAGAGGGGCTCTCAATTTTGCATTTGAACAATCCTAACTGTCTATAAAGTGTCACTATTTATATATTGTGTAGTATGACTGTACACGGACAAACAGACTGACATGACAAACAGTCGAAACAGGCAACGCGACACAGACAAACAATATCCTTGACAAACTTGCTATTCTTGGAGGCTTGGCTATAATTTGCTGATAGTGGAGATGCCTTACCCAGGGTAATCCCCAAGAGGAATTGAGGACAGCTGGTGTTGGGAAAGTCCCAAAAAGGTCAACCAATCCCTTCAGCTGCAGAGCCAGTGCAAATGCCCCATTGTCGCGAGAGTCACACGAAAATGCTAAGCTAGTCTATGCTAAGAATGAAATAGAGAGGCCAAGAG
>CM065702.1:20754746-20756039 GCA_017654935.2 Phymorhynchus buccinoides | reverse complement strand
TTAAATATTTGACTTCTAGCACCAATCCGCCAGGAGGAATCACCGATTTTGACATGATTTGATTTCTAGGAAACCAGAGCAAAGTGAGTTTTGCAATCTCTGTAAAGGGTGTTATTCATGGTGATCTCGACATGTTTCTTACAAAAAACATCATCCGTCAGGGTGGCCCTTTAAAGAAATATCTGTCATTTTCCTATACACGTTGTCTCTATACCTTTCCTTTTACTCCATGGTACAAAAAAAGGATCTGCCCAGGCATGGTAGCAACGAGTTGTTTACGTAAGAGAGTGCAGTGAAACATGTGACCTACATCATTTGTGGGCAGGATTTTTCAGATAGATTTCACACACAAAGCATTCCTTGCTGAGGTCACCTTGACAGCTTCTGAAACGCGAGCTTACATGTTTTATTTTTCTGGGAAGGACATTGTTTTTCTCCTTTTAAGGTAATAGGCCTACCAATAACCTGACTAGACCACCGATGTTTGTGCTTACAGCAATATCTTTCATTTTGCTATAAAGTTTGCCAGACCTGTTTAAATAAAAATTATGTTGTATTGCCTTCGCCAAGGTAGTTCTGTTGTCAAGGCATTGGTTTGTCATTTGACTGGTTATTTCAGTCTGCTGAGTAAGTTTGTTAAAGATATTGTTTGTCTGTGTCGCGTTGCCTGTTTCGACTGTTTGTCAGTCTGTTTGTCCGTGTACAGTCATGCTACCTTTTATTTGTTCAGTGGAGATACTGTAAAGGTTAGTGCTGATTTTGATGAAATATTGTTGACAATAATTAAGTTGTCTCATTGGACATGATGCATTAGTGGTTTTACTTTCATCCAGGTGCAGTGCTTTTGCACATTTGCTAGCTTTCGCATTCACTAATGCCAAATATCAAATGCGTTGAAGACTAGCAATACATGTTAGACCGGTTTTAGCTCTGATCAGACTACTCTTGTCAAAATGTCTACCACATCTACTTGTCAGTGGTGACACCCTTTGCGGTCGGCTGTGGTTTTTTTTTAATAAATTATTAACCCTTTCGTTGCCAATGTCGCATTTATGCCCCACAAATGGTTTAACACCCATGTTTTTAGTTGGAAGGCATTAAATCAGGTTCTGTTATCTGAATACCCTATTTTCTTTATTTGGGGAAGTAAGGATAGGCCTAATGCCATACATGACACACACAGGAATTCCCAATATAGCGGATACATTTTTTTCTACCCAGTTTTGTATTTTTGGCTTAAAAATAGCCGGTGGTGAAAGGTTGCACAAAGAAACGTGTCCCCTTTCTCATTGT
>CM065702.1:20739746-20749746 GCA_017654935.2 Phymorhynchus buccinoides | reverse complement strand
GAAGAAGGAAGAGGAAGTAATGGGGGAGGGGTCGTATAGAAAGTGAAAACGAGGGGAGACTAAGGGCACACGCACATTCCATCCGCAATCCGCAAGTTCCGTGCAGAAACCCCCATACACATCAGAAATAAGCGGATGGGATTGTGCATGCGGTTTCCGTGTGTAATGTGCACACTCTTTCATATTTCTTACTTTCTGGTTGTTGTTTTTGGATTGCGCATAGGCTTCCGTGCAGAGCTTGCGCATATGTGTGTGTGCTCTAATGGTATTTGATTCTGTGCATTATACAAAGCTGATGGTCTTCCATCTGTGTGTGTGTGTGTGTGTGTGTGTGTGTGTGTGTGTGGTGTGCGTGTGCGTGCGCGAGGCGCGCGCGTGTGTGTCTGCGTGTGCGTGTGCGTGGGTACGTGTGTGCTTGCGTGCGTGTGCGTGTATGCGTGTGTGTGTGTGTGTTGCAGCCACAAAAGCCTCAGCGATCCCTAATCCCACAATGGCGACAGGCGGTGGCAACAGTGAGGAGACCCTGTGCCCCCTGTGCCTGGACCCCTTCACCCGGCCCAAGTTCCTGCCCTGCTTCCACACCTTCTGTCAGCACTGCATCGAGGATCTGCTGAAAGTAAAACCAGACACCCCCTTCCCCTGCCCTTCCTGCCGCAAGACCACCACCCTGCCACCAGGGGGAGCGGCTGGTCTGCAGACCAACTTTTACGTCAGCAGCGCGTCATCTCCAGGAACAATAGCAACTCCGGCCCAGGTCCCGGCTCCTGCCTCGACATTGACCCAGAACGTGTGTGACACTCACCCCGGTAAAGAACTGGAATTCTACTGCAAAGCGTGTGGGAAAGCCATTTGTATCAACTGCAAGCTGACCAAGCACGAATCGCACGAAACTGAAGATCTCAGTTCTGTAGTGGCAGCTGAGCGACAGAAGCTGCGGTCAGATCGACGACGTCTGCAGAAGGCTGTGGCTGAAATAAAGGCGGACGTAAAGGGTTTGGAAGCGGAGAGGGACTCCCTGTCCAAGCAGACAGCCGATGTGGAGACGAGGATCAGGGAGAAACACGCAGCAGCTGCCGAAGCAATCAGGCGACACATGGAAGACCAACTGAAGCTAGTAAAGGTCAAACACGAAGATTTGGACACGGACATTTCGGGAATAATCAAACAACGTGAGATCAACGCTGGCAACCTCTCCACTCTCCTCCTTCAAGTTGACGGCGCTATCAACCTGGGAACAGACAAGGACGTGTTGTCGGTCGTGGAGGAGATGACCAGTGGGCGTGGCAGCCAGACAGCTGTTGAATCTATGACGTCACGAGAACGAAGACCGACCCTCCGACCCGATCTCCACTCCACCGTCAGCGATGACGACATGACCCAGACGACACGTGACTACCTGGGTACGGTTAGACTGATGGAGATGAAGGTGACAGAACGGTTCAGATGTTCTGAGGATCCTGACACTGAGGTGTTCTCTCTGTGTCATGAGGACGGTGATCCACCTCGTGTTATCGTGTCCTATGACAGGCTGGAGGGGGACGAGAACGCCCCAGTGCAAGAGTTCAGTGAGTCGGGACAGTGTGTGTTCACTGGTGATGGTGACCAGGTGGGCAGACTATCCTACAAACGGTATAGTAAAGGGCGGTCCATGTATCTGGTACCAGCGCCAGGTAAGTTTGCCACGCATTGTAAGAACCCCGCCGCCCCGCTCCTCCAACTCCATAACAAATTAAATGGAGAAGGCGACATCCGCAGAGCCACAGTCACATCCACAGATCCACTCAAGACTGAAATTAAAACAGAGTTCACAATCAACGTCAATTGCCACAGAGCCTTCGACGTCGACACCTCTGAGAACTATTTCGCGGTGGTGGAGGAAGCGGGCACTGGTTCCTCTTCCAATCAAGTCCACCTCTACGACAGATCTCAGAAATCCCCCGTCAGCACCTACCACCCCCCTGTGCAGGACAGCCAGCTCACCGACGTCCTGTTTCACCACATTGGAGGGCAGCCAGTCCTGCTCGTTGCTGACGGACTCAGCAGCGCCCTCCACGTGCTGTCCTTCCAGGGGGGACAACTCAAGTTCGACCGTTATCTGTGTGAGGGCTGTCCACTACTGCAGAAGCCCTCAGCACTGACGGTGGACGTTCATGGCCGTGTGTGGCTGGGCTGCAAGGGGGGCGCTGTTCTCACCATGGAGGAGTTCCAGTGAATAATGTGTGTGTATATATATATATATATGTGTGTATATGTGTGTGTGTGTGTGTGTGTGTGTGCGGCAGTGCGTGCGTGTGCGCGTGCGCGCGCGTGTGTGCGTGCGCGCGCGCGCGCGCGTGTGTGTGTGATTCATTTAACGTCTGTCCACTAATCGTTATATTAGAAAGGGGAAAATATGTTGTGTGAGAGATTGAGTGCATGTATATATAAGTGTATGTATGCGTGTATGTGTGTATGCATAAGTATGCGTAATCATGTGTATAAACGCATATATTGAATGTATGAAGTTAATCGAATAAGACTACACTATGTGAAGTAATAAACAATGGAAACCAATAGATAAAGGCAAAAACTAAAACCGTCACCGCCTTCCCTCCACCCCCACCCCTCTCTTTTTCACTGAAGAAAAACATACAAGTAATCACCTATTGGACTGTGCTCTAGGCTAACGAAAACGTCATAAGTTAGAACTAGTGAATTGAATATACTGTGTACATCATTTTGCAGCAAAACTGGAATAATTGTTTTCATGTTCTTACACGAAATAATGTAATAAGGAGTTATTTCGTTTCCACATATGCAGACTACATTATGTTTTACATATTTTGTTTCAAAAGCGTCTATTTTCCATCCATGCATCAAAGAAAGTAATCTTCTATTCATTCTAAAATTATGTTTTATTTTTTTAACATCAGACAGTTCTTGATTATCTTGATGTTTCAGTTTATATTGGAAAGTATTCCAAATGTGCAACATTTAAGTATGTTGTAATCTCCATGCAGAGATAGGGGAACACCAAGGTATTCAGAATGAGGTCCATGTTTAGCTCCATGTTTAGCTGTCCTGTCCGCTTTTTTTTTTTATTGTAATAAGAAGAACAATTAGATGGGATCCAACAAAAGGTTAACTGTGTGCTTCTTGCAATTCGCGTGTGTATCCAACAGCTGGTTTCAATGACCATTCCAGGCTTTGTGTGCAGCTGTAAAGCTTGTAATGCATGAAGAACTGATTTTGAATATACACAGAAAAAAACTTGAAATATAGTCATTTGGTCAAATTTTACCACCCCCACTTTCCTTCCTCATCAGTCACACAAAAATGCGCATGCACAAAAAATAATTGGGTGGCGCACCTCTGGCTGCGACGCGCTCTCCAGGTGGGAGCAACCTGAATTTCACAGAGACGCCTCTGTGACTATAAAGTACCTAACACCCTAACACCCTATTTATGTTTGTGTACAATTTTACTAAAATTTATGTTGTTATGCGCGTGTGCGTGCGTGTGCGTGCGTGTGTGTGTGCGTGCGTGTGTGCGCGCGTCCATGCGCGCGTGTGTGGTTGTGTCACAGATACCAGGCCCGACAATAACCCCCCAGTAACAATGGGAACAGGCACCAGTAGTACTGCCGAAAACATCGGAGCAGGCGGCAGTGAGGAAAACGTGTGTGCTCTGTGCTTGGAAAGCTTCATCCAGCCCAAGTTCCTCCCCTGTCACCACACCTTTTGCCAGCGCTGCATCGAAGATCTGGTGAGAGGAGCCGCAGACAGAACCTTCCCTTGTCCTTCGTGTCGTAAGACCACCACCCTGCCACCTGGGGGAGCGGCAGATCTGCAGACCAACTTCTACATTAAGACTTCAAGAATTCCAAGGGCGGCAACTCCTGCCCAACTTCCTGCCCCTGCCGCGGCGGCGAGAGCGGCGCAGGACGTGTGTAAGACTCACCGCCACGAGAAGCTGATATGCTACTGCACGGAATGCGAGGAACCGATTTGTATCAAGTGCAAGCTGACCAAACACGACATACACTTCACCGACGACCTAGATTCGGTGGTCGCCCGCGTGAAAAAGGAGCTGCGGTCGGATCGCAGACGATTGCAGAAGGCGGAGTCCGATATCAAGACGGACGTGAACTCTTTAGAACAAACCAGAACGAAACTGGAGAAGAGGCGAGCGGAGGTGGATAATGCTATCCGAGAGCGGCACGCTGCCGTCGTTAGAGCGTCCACACAGCACATGGAAGAACAGCTGGTTCTGCTGAGGTCTACGTGCACAGATCTGGACAAGGACGTGGTGGGCGTCATCAAACAACGCGAGGTCAACAAAGCGAAGCTCTCCGCTCTCCTTCAAGAAGTTGATGACGCCACCAACTGTGGAACTGTCACCGACGTTTTCACCGTGGCCGAGGAGATGAGAAATGGGCGTGGCAGCTGGCAAGCCGTCGACGACTTGACTTCGCGAGAAAGCGAAGACTTTGAGCTGGAGTTTGAAGAGTGGGAGAGCAAATCCTCCATGATGGACACCATCCGTAGCTACATAGGCCGTGTGAGTCGATGGAGATGATTGTGTCGCTTTGGCTTCAATGTTTGTACGATCCACACACCTAAGTGCTAGGATGTATGCCCAAAATAACAACAACAAGAACAACAACAAAAATGTATTCAAGGTCAAAGGTAATGTCATGAAAAATAAATATTCAGCCTATCGTATCCTCTGAAAATATGCCAGTTTTCTAAAGTTCAAGCCTGCATTTTTAAAGATGGTAAATATAGCAAAACGAGTTGACATATTCAAGATCATTTCACATACTTCATTATGAGAAGACCGTTGCTGTTGACGGGACTATTAGCAATGTAAAAATAAAAATAAATTACGCGAATCCTTACTTTTTAAAGCTTGCGAAATTATGCATGCGAAGTTTTGTAGGAAACAAAATTCCATACCTCCGACGTGGGAGCTGATATGACTCGCGATGCTGTTCCAAAGATTGTATAATTGTAGTCTTTGGCTGTTCCCATACTAGCAATGTCTTTTTAAGTCTTCATTCTCAGCTCATGGATTGCTGTGATGCAGTGTGTTTCTTCACTTTTAATACATTCTTTATAGTTGAGCCAGTAAGATTTACGCTTTGTGGAATCGAGGTTTGTGAAGGCGATATAGTTTTCCTTTTCATACCTATTACAAAATTCAAAAAATGCGATGGCTTAGAGAGTGAAAACGGATTCTCTTTTGATAGTCCATTGACGTATTATTGAACTTATTATGAAAACTAATAACTTGTATAAAAAAAAAGACTGAAAGAAATATAAAAAGCATAATCCCCATTTTTATATTATTTGCAGTCTTTTTTTTAATACAAGTTGTTAGTTTTTGCAATAAGTTCAATAATACGTCAATGGACTATCTAAAGATAGTCCATTTGGACTCCAAGCCATCGCTGAATGGTGTATTGAAAATTATTTTATTTGTGGCAATTCTTCTGTGATTTTACATGATTGAACGAAAAATGGTGTTTTACGTCCTTTTCTTGGTCTGAATCAGACACATATGGGACATTTGTAAATACAAATATGGTGGGAACAATACTGGAGGCAATGCCCGGAGGCAGTACGAAACCAGTAAAGTCCCGATTTTTTAAAATAATTAATACAGATAGCTGTAGCGGTGACCACGCCTCGGTTAAACCTCATCGGCTATGGCACGGCCACATAAGTATAAAAGAATGACATGATTGAAGATATAATTGACCTATTTATAGGATAAGGTTCAATATATTATCAGATGCAATTGCGTTGCCTAATCATTACCAAATAATATACGTTTTCTTTCAGCTTGACCGTGATGAGATTTTAGACAGCAATAATAAATTAAAACTTACAGTCTTTAAAACCCTTTCAACGCCAGCCATGTTTCAGCTAAAACTTTCCATTAAACTTACCCGGGTAGAGAAAAGATTTTGTCTGCAATATTGGGGATTCCTCTCTGTGACATGCATAAAATAGGGCATGTCCTTACCTCCCAAAATTAAAAACATAAGGTGACTGGATACCAGACCCTTATTTAATGCCTTTCAGTGACATGGGTGTTCAATCATTGTGGTGCCAAGAGGCGACAGTGGCGATGAAAGGGTTATGGTCAGTGGATACCAGACCCTTATTTGATGCCTTTCAGTGACATGGGTGTTCAATCATTGTGGTGCCAAGAGGCGACAGTGGCGATGAAAGGGTTTTAAGTTATTACGGGTCTTCTTTGCGTTGTTATAACCCTTGTTGGTAACAACAAATGCCAGACTCGCCTTGAAACTCACTTTTAATAAGTACATAAAATCATTTGTTCCGTGTTGTTTCCCTCACAGAGGTTTGCATTTTGTCGATGTTTTCTTAACCGTACTGTCTTTCCGTGTTGACAAGGCTTACTGACGATTTATGTAAAATGTTCATGATTGCTTTATTTAATGATCACCATAACATACAACAAACAAACAACTACACGACAAGCGTAAAGTGACGTTATTTTATTCACAAGTGACAAAACAAAAATACTGGATATTTCGGCGAATGTCAACATAGACAAACAAGACAACAGCAAACAGCAAAAATAGCAACAAGATTTGCTGTTTTCTTGTTTGTCTATGTCGATAAAGGCGCATTCGCCAAAATATCCAGTAGTTTTGTTTTGTCTCTTGTGATAAAATAACGTCACTTTTTCACGTGTCGTGTAGTTGTTTGTTTGTTGTATGTTCCAGTGACGTTGCAGTCTGTTTCAGTGTTGTTGGGTGTTTTTTATCACCATAACAGCTGTAAAACATTGTTACCCCCCTTCGTTTACTAAACCAGCTTGACCAGCTTTGTTTATCAAATTGGGCATTTGATCAAACAAAACATCGGATTCAGTCAGTGTCTGCTCTGTCAGTGAGTGTGTTGATGTGTCCTTCTGCTTCTCTCTCTCTCTCTCTGTTTTTTTCCCCTTGTCTGTCTGTCTGTCTGTCTGTCTATTTATTTAGATTTTTCAGCATGTTCCTTATGTCTCAGATTCTTTGTCCGTCTGTCTATCTTTCAAATTCAAATTCTAAACAACTTTATTCATCCTTGCGGAAATTAAAGTGTGCAATCACAGGCTCGATAAACAATACTAAAAACATTCAGATGACATCAATCGAAACACCACAGTTAAGACAATAAGATGCATACAACATCATCAAGGAATTAAGGAATGCCTCGTCGGCGACCAAGGCCATGACAGGGCTGTCACCACGTTAAACGTCACCACAAATCAATAAACAAATCAAGCAATTAATAATATATACATAAGTAGCACACATTAAAAACAACAGCAGCAACAAAGCATAGCACCGAAGTTGGTTTATATCCGCACACGCACACACGCACACGCACACGCACACACGCACGCACGCGCACGGCACACACACACACACACACACACACACACACCACTACGCACACACCACACACACACACTCGCCACCACGCACACACACACACACACACCCACACACACACCACAACACACACACGAGACACACTCTCTCTCCCTCTCTCTTTCGCTCTCTTTTTCTCTCTCTCTCTCTCTCTCTCTCTCAGCCTCTCTCTCTCCTCTCTCTCTCTTCTCTCCTCTCTCTCTCTCTCTCCTCTCCTTCTCTTCTCTCCTCTCCTCTCTCTCTCTCTCTCTCCTCTCTCGCGCGCGCGCGCGCGCGCGCTCTCTCTCTCTCTCTCTGTGTGTCTGTCTGCGTGTTGTTCATACTCTCTCTGTCTTTATTCTCTTTGTCTTTCTTTCCCCTTCTCTCTGTGTTTGAATTTAGAAGATCCAGTCTTCAATAACACTGTCTATAAGAGGCTATGCCTAACTAGACGTTAAACCAACCAGAAACTGAGAGAAAGTGTGTTTGATGGGGGTGCGGGGGTGCATACGTGCTCACGTTGTGTATTATATGTTGTTACTCAATTTAACGTCCTTCCATTAAAAGTGATTCAGACAATATTATATTGTGTTTTGTGATGGTTGGTGTGGAGATGTGTGTGTGGATGTGTCCCCCCCCCTTGTGTGTGTGTGTAAGCATTAAAGTAAGTAACAGGGTAGGGCTAAGCAGGCTTAATCATAACTCCCTCCACCCCCCACCTCATAAAATGTTAAACTTACACTTAATATAACCGAACAATGAACAAGGTTAAAAATAAATATTAAGTGAACTATTTGTTATTTTTTGTATATGTATTTGTTTTTTTATCGAATGAATGAATGAATGAATGAATGTATTTGTCGATCTGTCTGTGTGCGTGTCTGTTTACGTGCTTTCGTGCAGGCATGTTTGTGAGTGATAAGAGCATTTGCGATTAGGTCTAGGTGTTATCTCCCAGTATGCGATTAGGTCTAGGTGTTATCTCCCAGTATGCGTGTCCAACAAAACAGTGCATTCACCTGAACACTTTATCGTCGACAAGGAGCTGATTGGGCCCATTCCTCAAACAGTTGTCATCACTGGTTTGAACAGTCCCCCCTCCCGTGGAGATACCAGGGGGTCTTTTGTATAATAAATAGTTCCCCCATCTTGTGGAAGTTCTGTGCTTGTAACTCCTTCTAATCTGTCACTACCTTTGACTCTGCCCTTTTCCCTTTGCCTTACTGTCCATCTACTATCCATTCTACCTTAACGGTCCATTCTCCTGCCTACCTTATCCCCCCTCCCCCAGGACGCACAACGCTTTCTAAAACAACATTGTCCTCCTCCCATCCCGAAGTCGACTTGCTGGGCCTGAGGGAGGGGGGGGGGGGGGGGGGGATATTTATTAGTTAGGCCCCCCGGGGGCCTAACGGCAGCATGACTCATGACCCTGCCCGCTCATAATGGACAGGAAACTGTCCTGGAGCGATCGACGAAGAAGAAGACTGGTTTGACAGTAGCTTGTAGTAAGGGGGGGGAAGGGGGGTATAATAATAAGGTGAGAGCTGTACAATAAACGACTGTCTACAATGATGTGAAATCATGGAATAGCTTAGTATAGAATATAAATAGAGTATTATATGCTTTGTTTTGTCTCACTTTGGTTCTGACCCACGTAACTGCTAGATGATTGGCATCGTAATCAACTTTGCATGGTGGAGGGGAGTTAATTAGAAAGAGAGTATTCACCCTTTGCTCAATTTCGTTGTTCCCTCTCTTGGCCTCTCTATTTCATTCTTAGCATAGACTAGCTTAGCATTTTCGTGTGACTCTCGCGACAATGGGGCATTTGCACTGGCTCTGCAGCTGAAGGGATTGGTTGAACCTACTTTTCGGGACTTTCCCACACACTAGCTGTCCTCAATTCCCTCTTGGGGATGTACCCTGGGCAAGGCATCTCCACTATCAACAAATTCTTAGCCAAGCCTCCAAGAATAGCAAGTTGTCAAGGATATTGTTTGTCTGTGTCGCGTTGCCTGTTTCGACTGTTTGTCATGTCAGTCTGTTTGTCCGTGTACAGTCATACTACACAATATATAAATAGTGACACTTTATAGACAGTTAGGATTGTTCAAATGCAAAATTGAGAGCCCCTCTACGACTCAACGGACATTTGGTTGTATGTCAAGTCTTGTGCTGTGGATGAAACGCGAGCTTACATGTTTTCTTTTCTGGGAAGGACATTTTTCTTCTCCTGTTAAGGTCATAGGCAGCCTACCAATACCCTGACTAGAACCACCGTATGTTTGGGACTTAAATGTGGACCCTGACGGATGAGTTTTGGGGGGTCAAGAAACACGTCGAGATCACAAGAAAAAAACAGCCTTTTCAAGGATCGGGCGGAACACTCACTTTGCTCTGGTTTCCTATAAATGAAACGGTCAAAACAGCGATTCCTCCTTGGCGGGGTGCCGGAGAGAGTAGCCATTTTGGATGGGGGTGGGTGAAGGTCACTGTTGAAGCGTTTTTCTTTTTTTTGTAGTGCAAGTAAAATAAATGGAGCTGTTTCTTTGTTGTGAGCCAAAGAAAAATCACCACACCAAGGGG
>CM065702.1:20723877-20739246 GCA_017654935.2 Phymorhynchus buccinoides | reverse complement strand
GACGTTCAGTTCTATTTTCCTGTTCCGACTACAAAGAAAGGGCGAGGCCGGGATTCGAACCCGGGTCACTCACGCTGCAGTCACGCATTACATTTGGAGGCGAACGTCTTAACCACTCTGCCACCTTTCTCCCTCTAACAAGAAGTAGATAAACAAGCAGGAATGGGGGGAGGGGGACTAAAAGAATGTGTAAACAGCGTTAGTATTTCAACATCTATATGAGAGAGAGAGAGAGAGAGAGAGAGAGAGAGAGAGAGAGAGAGAGCGCATGTGTGTCCACGCGTGTACATGCGTTGCATAAATTATGAATGTATATGCTACTTAGTCTGTTTTCCTCAATTTTATGGCCGTTTTGTTTTCATAGTTAATGAACAGATGAAGTGATCTGTGTTTTCTTTGAACTCTATGAAGCACAGACCTGTATGTCTGACAACTACTGCGGACTTACATTTAAATGCATGGGCCTAAAAATAGCTGATTTTTTGGGGTCAAGCAAGATTCTATTTTCCTGTATTTTATGGTTGTTTTGTTTCCATAGTCAACTCGGACAGATTTGTTTCTTTGAACTTTATGAAGTACAGCCATGTCTTTGACAACTAATATGGTCTTAAATGCATGGGCCTAAAAATAGCTGAACTTTTGGGGGGGGTCAAGCAACAGATTGTACAGCCGAACCCGCTTATAAGAAAACTCGCTTATAATCAAGCAATTATTTTCCGCCGCCGAACTCCTTCTTTCTTATGTATTATCGAAACTTGGATATAAGATAACTCGGTTATACTTATAATGAAGCAAATTCGTTCTCCTATCCGCGATGAAAACTCGGATATAAGAAAATGATTTAATACAAGGGTGTTGGTTTGCAGCTCATTTTCTTAAAAGAGTTTTATTTTCTCACAAGCGATTTAAAAAAAATATATTAGGGCATGGAAAGGATGTTCCCAAAAATGCAGTCGTTCCAACAAAACAAAAACAAAAGAGAAAAATTTACGTCAGAGCAGCTACTTCACAGACACTCTAGGCACTTGATTGCAGTTCTTTTTGTTCCTTAAATTTCATACTTTCCTTCAGTATTCTGTACAAAATAAATGCTGAGCAGAAGAAAAAATATTAATGCCTGTTCTTTTGTGTTAGTCTTAGTGAGACTAGAGTAGCCCTTTTTCTGTCTTTCTTTTCTTTTTCTTTTCCCCCATTAAATCTGGTTATTTAAAACATAAAAACTTCCAAATGTTTTCTTATATCAGAGTTTAGGATATAAGAAAACTTGGATATGGTAATAAGCAGAAAATCATCTCCCTTCGGTTTTCTTATAAACGAACTTTGCTGTATTTTGATTTTATATGTTCAAAATGTTTTCTTATATGCGAGTTTCGGATATAAGCAAACTCGGATATAAGAAAACAACAAATTATGTCCCTTCGATTTTCTTATAACCGCGTTTTGCTGTAATGCAAAATGTGTTTTTTGATTCATTGATCGAGTTGTTTTTTAAACGAAACACACATAGTAAAAGTCAACCTTATTGCCATACTTTCGCTTCCTACTTTCTTCAATTAACCAATGAAAATCGCATTTCTTTCAGCATCGGTCTACCCTCCCTGCTTACTGCTAGTTTTGTTGCTAGAATCACATAGTTTGTACGCGTCTGTCTTGATGAAAACTGCACATGACATACAATAACTCATCCGTCACCTGCGCAAAAATCAATCGATTAGGGGAAGACAGGGTAAAAAGCGCATGGGCGGGTAAGAAGCCCACCCCAATTATCTCATGAAATGAAACAAATTTCAGTCTCATTTTGCCCACGAGACGAGCGTTAATGTCTAGCATTCGTCTCATGGGCAAATTTGACTGAAATTTTCTTTATTTCATGATAATTGGGGTGGGCTTCTTACCCGCCCATGCGCTTTTTACCCCGTCTTCCCCTACTGATGCAGCCAACGAATCGATGGACTGCGCAGATCGATCCATCGTAATCTCATCCCTATACATAAGTGCCCTAACTTTTCGAAGTTTCCACACACACAAAATGAGAAGAAGAATGTATGCAACACACACACACACACTTTTATGGTGTCAAAGATTCTAAAAGGGTCGCTCACACTAAATAATACTAGAGAAAGTTCAGAATATTACTTGAGCAACGATTTGGAGATCTTAACTTTTGATAGTAGACTCCCCCAATGGGGATACCGGGGGATCTTTCGCACAAATAGTACCCCCGCCCTGTGGAAGTTTCATGTTTCTTTCCCCATTTCCTATTTTACTTTTGTCCAGTTCGCCCTCGACCTCTCCTACTTTGACCCAAGACGAAAATAGGATTTACGCCCTCTGCGGTCTTTCGAACATGTGGGGCATTTTTAAATACAAAGAAGATGGGAACAATACTGGAGGCAATGCAAGGAGGCAGTGCAACACCAGTAAAGTACGTGTAAAATACGTTTGTACAGCGAAATGTCATTAGGGGGCACAGCGACATGGGGGCGCACAATGGCGTGCAGCCTTTTAGGAATCACCGAGTACAACTACCCCTCCGCTGCAACAATTGAGGCCTAACTCCAGCAGTAATGGCCTAAACAGCACTGAAATGACAAATTTTGAAGCGGTTCTTGTGCATCGGTTTTACAAAGTATTGCGCCAACAGGTGAGTTGTGGACCACTCGAACGACCTGGTGTGCCCCGTGGGGACTTTTCTATACAAATAATTCCCCCAACCCCTCCGTGGGTTTCTGAAGCTAATAGCTTCCATTAACCAGTGTGGAAACCTGTGTAAAATTAAAAGCAGGAATGCCAAGTGTTCCGGCAGGCCGCCCTTGGTGGTGTTTACCAATGGGGCATGGAGAATGGTCTTGTAGGGTTGTTGGGGCGGTGAGGTGGGGGGGGGGAGGGGGGGGGGTGGGGTAGGCTTGGTAAGGTGTTCTATACAGGGATGGGTTGTGGGTGAGTTGTTCTGGCTGGGTTTGTTAGGCCTGGGTGAGGGGTGGGGGAGTTTTCTTTTGGTTACTTTTGTATTACCTAAATTAAAGGCATTTAGTAGAACAGTTTTTTATTCATTTCTTAAGACAATAAATAAGA
This sequence comes from Phymorhynchus buccinoides, assembly GCA_017654935.2. Taxonomy (NCBI): domain Eukaryota; kingdom Metazoa; phylum Mollusca; class Gastropoda; order Neogastropoda; family Raphitomidae; genus Phymorhynchus; species Phymorhynchus buccinoides. The sequence goes on along the minus strand of CM065702.1, from coordinate 20,736,171 downwards.
TTTGTTAAAACTCAGTTTTCCAATAAAGTATTGCAAATTCCTGATTTTTCGAAAATTAAAGTACAAAATACTTCCCTGATTCCTGCCAATGTTGGGTTTTCGAGCCATGCCACAATGCAGCAACTCTTCTTTTTCCTATTCTTACTATGGTATATTTTTTTTCGGCATTATTGGCCCATTCTCCTGCATTTGTTTTTTTTTTCAATAGAAACCAACAAACTCTTTACAGATAAATGGTATATTTTACGTCCGCTCGTCTCTGACACATATGGGGAACTTGTGAAATACAAGATGGTGGGAACGATACTTGGAGGCAATGCCTGGAGGCCGTGGAACCACCAGTAAAAGGTCCCGAGGTTTTTTTGACAATATAGATAGGTGTAGCGATAACCACTCCTCGGTTAAACCTCATCGGCTATGGTACCCGCCACCCAAAAATCTTCCAGATAATTCTCCTTTCAGCTCATCCTGGAATGTGGTGTCTGAATGCACCACACAGACCTCTGGAAACCGGACAGACACGTATCCTACACATTATGGCGCTACGGCCTGGGAACCCAGAAGAAAGGGATTGCAAATCTCAACCCCCACCGCTCCACAAGGGGACGAAAGGCTGCATAGACTTCCACTCAAAGGGTGAAACCTGCACAGTGGTAGCGCGTTCGCTTAGTGTCAAAGTAAACCCGAGTTTTTTTTGAACCTGGCTACAGAAAAGGATTTTTTCTTCACACTTTGCTCTAGGCCTTGCGGTCTTTCGCGATGAGACGATAAACCGAAGTCCCGCGTGCTCATGCACTTAGCAACGGTTTGAGCCCGAAACGTCGGGTTTTGTTTTGCTCTGTGTGTTTTTTTAAATTATGAATCCGTTTCTTCTGGGTTTTAATTTCGACATTGTTTTAATTTGTTGTGAATTTTATTGAACCCAGCAGATCATCTTCGTTTATTCACATTCGTTTAACCCAGTGGCAACCTGAAAAAACCGTTGTCATTTAGTCAAACATTTACCCACCCTTTCCTCTCCTCCTCAGTCACCACAAAAATTGCATTAAAAAACCCAAAAAACATTGGCTTCTGGTTGAGGACGCGCTCTCCAGGTGGGAGCAAACCGAATTTCACAGAGACGCCTCTGTGACTATAATTTACCTAACCTAACCTAATCAACTCGAGCGAACGGTAGAGGGGCTGTGCGGGCGGGCGCGAGCATGTGAGTTCGTGGTAGGGTGTCCTATATTTTGTTGCATGCCCTTGTTCTTTGTCATTTAAAAAAAAACTTACAAAAAAATCACACACACACAGAGGAAATATGTAGTTTTAAAAAAAATGAACAATTTTACACAGGGTGCGCACACACACATAAAATGAACACATCCAACCGAGAGAGATAGAGAGAGAGAGAGAGATAGAATAGAGAGAGAGAGAGAGAGAGAGAGAGAGAGAGAGCAGAGAGCGAGAGAGAGAGAGAGATGAATTTTAATGCGAATTTTGCCCCTGATAAATCACTAAATTATAAAAAATGATTGAACTTTCCACCCGCCATCAAGTGTGAACCAAACAAAAGTGTCAAAATAAAACATGGAAATTGCTGGCATGCTCAGAACCTCGATTACCCACTTCACAACACTGAAATACTGGGTTCAGAAATACAAGAACAAACATCCAGCAAGTTATCAAAAAAATGAATTAGAAAATGCCTATGGCTCCCCCTCCCCACCTGCGTGCGCATCCTAGACCCTTCCAACGGAAGTGTTCCAACCGGCCATCTTCGTCATATTTTTGTGGTAAACAGCATCGAACTGCCATTTTTTTAAACAAAGTTACTGACTAATATGGCTGTTTCCCATAATATGGCGTGCTCCTTGTGGTCGGATTTGACGACACGTGGGTACCAGCCATTCATAGACTATTTGGCCTGAACCCCATTTTTATATTCCCGGTCTGTAACCCAAAGTGCCACAAAAACGTGTTTTCCGTTTATGAAATAACCGCGGGGAAGCAGGTACATTTTGAATTGCTGGAATCAAAATTTTAAGATAGTAAATGGACCTCCAAAAAGATACAACTTCTAAGAAACCAAAAATGTCAAGGGTTGCTAACCAAAACGGTGTAACTCGGAAAGAAATGAAGAAGGCAGGTGGTCGGTTTTGGCGGGGAAAAGTCCGTATTCAAGAAAGCGTGCTGGAATGCAGTTATTACTCTCTCTCTCTCTCTCATCCCTCTCTACCCTCTCTCTCTCTCTCGTCTGTCTTCTCTCTCTCTCTAACGACCGCAAGCCTCATAACACACACAATGCTTGCTCTGAAGATATGTTTTTACACTAAAGAGATGTCGAAGGTGTTATGTTCATTAAAGAGATGTCGATGGAGTTATGTTGTTCACTGAAGAGATGTCGAAGGTGTTTTGTTTTTCCCTGAAGAGAATGTTCGGTTTCTTCACTGGAGAGTGGTTGGGGTTTTTTTTTTCTCTGAATAGACGTTGATGATATCATCGAGTTTTTCACCGGATCGATGGTGGATGATTGTCGGTATTTTTGCCAACGAGGAGATCGGATTGAAAATGATTGATAGTTGGTTCCGCGTATATCATTATTTGTTGCTGGTTTGTTTCTCTTGCAGAGGTCGTCCTTCGCGTGAATTGCTGTTTCCGTTTTATTCAGGTGGGCTGCGTCCCTTGTCCTACTATAGCCCTCGATTCCTGGTAAGTACAGTTTGAATAATAATGAGAAAGTACAGATACAAACTATCAGAATTTGTATTTAATTGTTTTTCCGTCCAAATAGAAAAAAAAGAAATACAACAACATAGTGGTATTTGAAATTAGCATTCAGAAAGTCGAATATTAACTATTCTTGTACAGACCGAATCCGCTTATAAGAAAGTCCGCTACTAATAATAATAAATAATAATAAATAATAAATAAAGCTTCCATAGCACTCTTGCCCTTGATACAAAAAATCACCCCTCGATAGCGCCTTTACAAATATTACGAGAGAAAAAGTTTCAAAAGAAAAACATTATTACAAAACAATGTGAATTATAAATATATATTTTAAAAAAAAAAAGGCCTCTCACAGCCGTTTCAATTTCCCACTCACCAACCCCGTTCGACATACACATTATTGACACCAGTTTCATAAACATATTTTATAAAAAAGAAGCATAGAAATAATTATTTAACATGATTTAAAGGAGAAATCAAAATAACCCAACTGGTCTTTCAACCCCCCACCCAACCTTCCATTTTTTCTTCACATATACACTATATACACCCACGAACCACTCATAACATAGCGGTTCAGGGAGAAAAAACAAGTTAAAAAAAGGACAAAAATCAGCAGAATGGACAACATCCCCCCCCCCCCCCCCATTTTCCACACATAGCCATTTCCGCACTCCACAATTTCTGAAGGGGGGGGGGGGGGGGGGGGGGTCCGATACGAGCCTTCACAAATTCCTGAAACAATATATTTATGCAAAACAAAATTACGAGAAAGGCAGAGAGAAAAGGAGATAGTCATGAAAATAATCGTTTTTTACTTTGGATTCTTTACTTTTCCTATTGAATATTGATTATGGCATTATTAAATACGGTTTTTCCTATTGAATAAGCTACAATAGAGTAGATATATTTTTTTACACATACGGCCCCTCATAAGTAGTTGGTGATTAGAGTTCACAACTGAATTTTGTTCCAACTAAAAAGGTTGGACAGTGTGAGGCGGCTTTAAGGTTCAAAACCGCGTAGAACAAACACACATCAATGTAATCCTCCTACCAACGTCCAATGTCATAACTACGTTTACACAAAAACGTACGGTAGATTATTTTATTATATCACAAACAGACCCACCTATGTCAACAGCTGTAAGGAAATCCACAGCTCAGCAAGACTCAGTACCGTACAGTGTCGGCAGGTTTTTTATTCATTACAAACAGACCCACATATGTCATCAGCTGTCAGGATATCCACAGCTGAGCAAGACTCAGTACCGTACAGTGTCGGCAGGTTCTTTATTCATTACAAACAGACCCACCTATGTCATCAGCTGTCAGGATATCCACAGCTGAGCAAGACTCAGTACCGTACATTGTCGGCAGGTTCTTTATTCATTACAAACACCCACCTATATCATCAGCTATCAGGATATCCACAGCTGAGCAAGACTCAGTACCGTACAATGTCGACAGGTTCTTTATTCATTACAAAAAGACCCACCTATGTCAACAGCTGTCAGGAAATCCACAGCTCAGCTAGACTCAGTACCGTACAGTGGGTTGTCGACAGGTTCTTTACTCATTACAAACACCCACCTATATCATCAGCTGTCAGGATATCCACAGCTGAGCAAGACTCAGGACCGTACAGTGTCGGCAGGTTCTTTATTCATTACGAACAGACCCACATATGTCAACAGCTGTCAGGAAATCCACAGCTCAGCCAGACTCAGTACCCTACATTGTCGACAGGTTCTTTATTCATTACAAACAGACCCACCTATGTCAACAGCTGTCAGGAAATCCACCGCTCAGCCAGACTCAGGACCGTACAGTGTCGACACAGTTCTTTATTCATTACAAAACAGACCCACCTATGGTCATCAGCCGTAAGGATATCCACAGCTCAGCCAGACTCAGGCCCGTTGTTCTGTCTCACGCCTTTCCGCTGCTGTCTCCGCTCCAGTGCCTCCAACGGCCTCAGCAAGTTTTAGGGCTGCTCTTGTGTTGGTAGGGCAGGTGTGGGTCAAGGAGTCTGTAGGTGCCATCGGCATCTTCGGGAGTTTTCTTTTTGATCCTGTGCCTCCGGTGGCCTCAGCTCCAGGGTGACCCAGGCAGGGAAGGCCTTGTGCAGCTTCTTCTCAGGAAGTAGGGGCAGCTTCAGGTAAAACATGTACTGTGTTTGTGTAGTCTTCTACGGGCCTCTGTGACGCCTGTCTTCTACCAAACTACCACAGTCGGTTGTGTTGTGTGCAGTCTTCTATGGGCCTCTGTGACACCTGTCTTCTAACAAACTACCACAGTCGGTTGTGTCTGTGCAGTCTTCTATGGGCCTCCATGACGGCTGTCTTCTAAAATAAACTACACTTTATGGATGGTAGTCGATTGAGACAGGGACAACTGTCGTTTCCTGTAAGTGACAAATGTAGAATGTTTGTATGTAGTGTTAAACACAAAATGTATTTATTTATAAAGAAAATTTTCAAATGCATACTATTAAAGCTCTAAGCGCTTTACAATATAGCAACATAAATTCATATTAAAAACCCCTTGTATACATGCATTAGCACACCGACACCCCCGGCCCCTCCCTATCCCCCTCATTCACACACACACACACACACACACACACACACACGACACACACACACACACACACACCACTCTCCACACACACGTGTGCATAGTTTAGATAAACTGACAAATATGCAGAATGTTTGTATGTAGTGTTGAACACAAAATCTAGTTGTATTTTCCTTCCAAATAAAGTAATAGGAATACAATCTTTTAAAAAAACAAAGAGAAAATGGTTAATTTAACCAAATGATTTAACTAAGGGGCAATTACATAATTTCAATTGAATCATTTAATATCTTTTCAACCGCTAAAGCCCCTGTGTCATGGATTTAACTTGCTTCAAGTATTCACTTTGGGGTTTATTCTATGACTAATTGAAATGTATTTTTTCTTGCTTTTTCCCTGCTTACTTTCTGCACTTTTACAATGGCACGTCCTTGCTCATTTCCTTCATAGTATGTTCAACTATGCACAACATGTGAATTACTGAGGAACACTTCATATTTTGTTACAGTCATAACGGGATTTTTCTCTCTTGATGTCACCTTTTTATTAAGAGATAGACGTTCGTATCACACTTTATCAATTCCCCACATCTCAAGTATATACTCTCTCTCTCTCTCTTCTCTCTCTCCTCTCTCTCTCTCTCCCACTCTCTCTCGTCTCTCTCGTCTCTCATCTCTCTCCTCTCTCTCTCTCTCCTCTCGTTTCCCTTGTCTCCCTTTACCTGCTTTCAGTCAGAAGTGAAGCCCGTGGTTGTCCCAGTCCTGGACATCCTCGATGCCTCCCCCATGTTTCTGAAGTGTCCTCAGGTCATTTCGGCTTGCATAAAATGGCAAACCCAGGTCATTCTACATTTATTATCTTATTAACTTCCCAAGTTGTATTAGTTCCCGAGCGAAGCTTCGGGAAGTATTGGGGTTTTGGTGGGGGTGTTTGTACTTTTTTTTTTCCAAATTTGATGCGAGACGTGGGAAAACGGGTGGTGTGGTGATTGTATTATTTTGAGCCATGTCCACTGAGCAGATACGTACATGAACAGCACGCAAACCAATGAACATTCCTTTGCTTGATAGGATCCACCATCAGAGATATCAGTAAGAAACGTGCCGCTAGGGGAAAGACCCATCTATCAATGGAACACAATTGACACAAGTTATCTCTGTGAAACTTTGCACAAAAAAAACTGGTAAATTATCCTCAACCCATCTGGGACTACGCATTATCTGACAAAATGGAACGACAATTCACACAAGGAAAAAAAAGTCATCTCTGTGAAACTTTGCAAAAAACACAAAAATATTCACCCATCTGGGACCACCAGTGCATCACGTTTTGCCCAATCACCTTTCGCCCAATTGGAAATTATACCGGTTTACATCCATCACGTTCCGCCCAAAAATCATGCAAGGAAATCAGGGAATTGAATCAATAATTTAATGGTTGAATCAAACAGATATTTAAAAAAGAAAGAAATAGGGTTAGGGTTAGGGGGTTTGATTACTGTTCTCACTGTTCGCGCTTAGGAAACCATTTTGGGCGAACAGTGCTAGAGCAATTTGGGCGAACCGTGGCACATTCCGTTTGCTGAGCTTCGACTCGGAGGTACTCACTGATACGCAACGAGAACAAAGACTTGGACAAAAGGTGATTGGGCGAAAAGTGATGTATCCGGGGACCACCCATTATCTGACAAAATGGAACACAATTGACACAAGTTATCTCTGTGAAACTTTGCAAAAAACACAAAATTATCCACCCATCTGGGACCACTCATTATCTGACAAAAGTCATCTGTGTGCAACACTAACAATTCCACGGCCGGGCCAAGTGATTCGCATAGGGGGTGGGGGTGGAAGGTCCGCCGGGGTTCAGAGAGCTGCACGAGTTCCGGGTTAAGAGACAGTGCCCTTTTGGGGGACCTACGGAGCGAAACTCCCGAAACACACTTTTGCAATTTAGTGATTATTGAGGCAAACATCCGAGTAATTTCCGTTATTTTTCACCCTTGAAAAAGGAATATGCTTGGGGCAGAAGGGAAGGGTAGTGGGATTCCGGAATCCATGACCCTTCGCCCCTAGATCAGGCCCTGTATTCCTACATAAAACACCACAAAAAGCAGGCCTAATGAATTAATAACTGGGACATAACGGATTATTCAGGCACTTGTCCAAGATTTAGTCACAACTTTTACACCCACGACCATGCTTTTGTTTCCTTACAATGGGAAGGGAAAACCCCACCCAACCTGTTACAAAATGATGCCATGTCAACAACCGCACGCAGACACGCAACACGCACAGAATACCACCCAGCCAGCCAGAACCCGTTCAGTAGCTTAAGACGTGATGCCGCGTCAATTGGTGCTGATTCCACCCCCACCCCCCTTCCCTCTCTGTCTATCTGCCCCAAAGTTTATGGTGCCATGACAATTCAATACACGCGAAGGGATTTTGTTTCCATGAAGTGGGCATCTTTGGGGTAGGCCTATATATTTGCACTTTGAACTTTTGTTATTCACCAGCTTCCATACACACCCCTCCACCCCCTTATTGCAATGAACAGCCCGAGCGTTTTAACGTCTAAAATACGTTCTTTTTTCCACCCCCACCGCCTCTATAACGCACACGCGCGCGCACACACGCACACGCACACACACACACACACACACACGCTACAAAGCAAACACACACGCACACACAAACACACACACACGCACGCACGCACGCACACACACACATCCCATCTCCACACACACACACACACACACACACACACAGTGACCCAGCCAGCCACGACCCGTTCAGCGGGCTGCGACACGATGTCGCGTCAAGGGATCTCTCTCTCTCTCTCTCTCTCTCTCTCTCTCTCTCTCTCTCTCTCTGCATGAGGGCTGGATGCAACAAGCCTTATTCTTTTCCCTCAATAAAAAAAAAAGGTTCATTCTCTCTCTCTCTCTCTCTCTCTCTCTCTCTCTCTCTCTCTCTTCTCTCTCTCGCAACAGCACACACACCATGTAAGGCGCTTAATCTTGATTTAAACAAATTAAATCAAAGCACGCACATTCATACGCTTTCAAAACAAAAACGCTGCAGTATTCACATGGGAAAAAATGAGATAGAACATCAATCACAGGGGAATATGTTTGTTTTTAAGATAAAGAGGGTGGGTTGATGACGGAGGGAGAGGGGAAGTGTGTGTTTTCAGGCAGTAGAGAAAGAGAACTGACCAACAGTTGAAAGTTTGTATCAATGAATATGTAGAGGACGGGGCCTGGAATGGGCGAGCTGGCTTGTAGATGGTAATGCTGTCGACGAGATAGCAGCTAGAGCAGCTTGATGAACAGATTTGTTGCAGAGGGTGTTTCGTTTGTATTCCATTCTATACCAAGTTTATACCAAGGGATCTGAAGGAAAGGAGAATCTGAACATGAACCTAACAGGCGAGCTGGCGTGTATATGGTAATATTGTGGCAGAAGTAGGAGGGAGCAGCTTGATGAATAGATAGTTATAGCAGATGGTGTTAAGTTTGTATTCAATTCCATCTGCGATTGACAGCCAATATAGAGAGCGGAGAATATGGCGGATATGGTCGAACGTTTTCTAAGAGCAAGCCGAGTATTTTGAATGCGCTGGAGACAAGAGAGAGAAGACACAGGTAGACCAGAAAGAAAACAAATACAATAGTCATGATGTGAGAGAAAGCGTGCAGTAACAAGCTAGTCTGTAGCTTCGACTACGTATTTGCGAATGTAGCCGATGCGAAAGATCTGACAGTAGCACGACTAATAGGCCTGAGTCGGGAAGCTCTGCGTTGAGTATTCTCGGGCAGATAAGTTCTAAACGGAATCAGAAAGAGCGGGAGGGTGTTTTCGCCTAGTTGGATTGTCTCGGCTGAAACAGAGGCCAGCTGCATGCTGTTTGTGCCTACAAATATGGCTTCGGTCTTATCGCCATTTTAACTAGTGACGGTTTTGAATAATCCAGTTCTGCATGTCGGAGTAGCAGCTGGATACATACGAAAGAATGGAATCTATGTCTTTAGGGTATACACTGTTATGAAGTTGCGTGTCATCTGCATATAAGTAGTGTTTCATGCTGTGCTGGTCGATGATGCTGAATAGAGATGAGATGGTGTATACAAAGTAAACAATGCAGGACCTAGGCACAAATCGCTGAGGGACCACACAAGAAAGACTAACCTGTTCAGACTGACGACAGAAAGGTAAGAGAAAAACCCAAGAGAGAGCAGAGCCCTTATTCCGAAAGTATGTTCAAGACGAGACGTAAGGAGGGAGTGGTCTGTGGTATGAAAGGCCGGCAGAGATCGAGAAGTGTCAGAAGAGAGATTTGACCAGCAAAAAGTCGGCCAACAGTTTTGAAAGTTTATACTTATGTATCTGAAGGGAAAAGGGTATGAAAACTGAACGTAACGACGGAACTGACTTGTACATGTATGGTAACATTGTCGAAGAGGTAGGGGAGAGCATCAAGATGGATATATTTATAGCAGAGGGTGTTCAGTTTGCATTCACTTCTAACAGGCAAGAAGTGCAGAGAGCGTAGAAGACGGCTAACAAGATTGATATATGTTTCTTCCTACGGACTAGTTGAGAAGATGTATTTTGAATACACTGGAGACAAAATGGAGAAAAGACATGGCGAACAGCATTACAAAGTCAAGAGGAGATAGGATGAGGTAAATTATACATTTTCTTTTTATTATTCTTCCAACAGTTAGGCCTATTAGTTGTCAATGTCATTTCTGGCCGTTACTACTACAAAGGGCGAAGAGATCGAATGAGAGAGAGAAAAAAAGGAAGAGAGAGAGAGAGAGAGAGAGAGAGTCTTGGTGGGTAGACAGCCAGACAACCGGCCAGACAAGGACCGTTCAGCAGTACCCAGCATGATGCCGGCCCAACCACTGCCTACCCCTGGGTCGGAAGCTGTAGTGTTCTGCCAGCAGGAGAATTTTGTAGTCAATACGTGATTGAACTGGGAGCCAATGTAGAGAACGAAAAACAGGAGTAATATGATCGTACCTAGGGGAGCGAGAAATGAGACGAGCAGCATTATTCTGGACCCGTTGGAGCTTAGAGATGAGAGTTGATGGACAGCCCAGCAAGAAGTGAGTTACAGTAGTCAAGGCAAGACATAACAAAAGTACATACTAGAGTCTTCAGGGAATCCTGAGAGAGGAAACGGCGGATGGAACTAATTCTTCGAAGTTCTAGATAGCAAGACTTGCAAACATGGAAACATGCTGTTTGAAAGCGAGGGTTTGATCCAAAGTAATACCTAGATTGCGGACGGATGCTGACAGCTTGATCTCAGTGCCATCAATGTCGAGAGAACCTGGGAGAACCTGAGTAGTGTTTCATGCTGTGCTGGTCGATGATGCTGAATAGAGATGAGATGGTGTATACAAAGTAAACAATGCAGGACCTAGGCACAAATCGCTGAGGGACCACACAAGAAAGACTAACCAGTTCAAAGAGACGACAGAAAGGTAAGAGAAAACCCAAGAGAGAGCAGAGCCCTTATTCCGAAAGTATGTTCAAGACGAGACGTAAGGAGGGAGTAGTCTGTGGTATGAAAGCCGGCAGATATCGAGAAGTGTCAGAAGAGAGATTTAACCAGCAAAAGAGCGCCGGCCAACAGTTGAAAGTTTATACTTATGTATCTGAAAGGAAAAGGGTCTGAAAACTGAACGTAACGACGGAACTGACTTGTACATGTATGGTAATATTGTCGAAGAAGTAGGGGAGAGCATCGAGATGGATATATTTATAGCAGAGGGTGTTCAGTTTGCATTCACTTCTAACAGGCAACAAGTGCAGAGAGCGTAGAAGACGGCTAACAAGATTGATTTGTGTTTCTTCCTACGGACTAGTTGAGAAGCTGTATTTTGAATACGCTGGAGAGAAAATGGAGAAGAGACAGGGCGAACAGCATTACAAAGTCAAGAGGAGATAGGATGAGGGAAATTATAAATTTATTCAACTTATTATTCTTCCAACAGTTAGGCCTACTAGTTGTCAATGCCATTTCTGGCCGTTGCTACAAAAGGGCGAAGAGGTCGAAGGAGAGAGGGAAAAAAGGAAGAGAGAGAGAGAGAGAGAAGAGAGAGAAACAACGAGAGAGAGAGAGGAGAGAGATGAGAGAGAGAGAGAGAGATAGAGAGAGAGAGAGAGAGAGAGAGAGAGAGAGAGAGATTTGGTGGGTAGACAGCCAGACAACCGGCCAGACAAGGACCGTTCAGCGGTACCCAGCATGATGCCGGCCCAACCACTGCCTACCCTTGGGTCTGAAGCTTTAGTGCTCTGCCAGCAGCAGGGGGTGTTAAGTTTGTATTCAATTCTACCTTTAACAGACAATAAGTGCAGAGAGCGTAGAAATAACGTGATGAAACATTTCCTTCCCTTCCTAAGGACAAGACGAGAACACGTTGAGAACAGAAACGGGTAAGGCGGAACGAATAGCATCACAAAGACAAGACAAGAAAGGATGAGGGAAACAATTAGTATTGCTGTGCCTTCGTTCGATAGGTATTTACGAATGTAGCAAATACGGCGGATCCGATGCCAGCAGGGCTTGAAGCTTTTTGTTCTTCTTCTTCCAAATAGCTGTCAAAGTCATTTCTGACCATTATTACAAATCAAAAGGGCGAAGAGGTCGAAGGAAAGAAGAAAAGAGAGAGAGAGAGAGAGAGAGAGAGAGAGGAGAGAGAGAGACGAGACGGAGAGAGAGAGAGAGAGAGAGAGAGAGAGACGAGAGAGAGAGAGAGAACCTTTACTTTATTTTCCAAGGATATAGATTTTAGGCAATGCCTATTCTTCCAATCTGAGAGAGAGAGAGAGAGAGAGAGAGAGAGAGAGACGAGAGGCGAGAGAGAGAGAGAGAGGAGAGAGAGAGAGATGGAGAGAGAGAGAGAGAGAGAGAGTGAGTGAGTGTGGTGTGTGCTTTGATGGGTAGACAGCCAGACAACCGGCCAGACAAGGACCGT
>CM065702.1:20713877-20721377 GCA_017654935.2 Phymorhynchus buccinoides | reverse complement strand
TACTGCAGTACATAGTGGGGGGTAGGGTTAGGTTTAGGGCTAGGGTTAGGGATAGGGTTAGTATTCCAAAAAGTTTATTAGCTGAAAATGTTCCTAAAATACAGCTTTATGTATGGTAAGAAAGGCAAAAACGGAAAAATAGAATAAACCGAGAAATGCAGGGGGGGGTGGCACATCTTTACCTTTACCAATGACCCAATATCAGTTACATGATAAAATGAATTTTGACAAAGATCTGCCAACTGCGCAATTTCTCCCTAAACTGCAATACCCATCCCCAACATACTACAATTCCCAACACCTCCCCAATCTGTTGCACCCGTCAAACAAGAATTCAGTGTCTCAACATTTTCAACTGTGTCCAGAATGTAAGCAATTTGTTAGTTAGTTAGTTTATTATATAGTCTCCCGTCAACAGCTATGGTCATCTCAGGACTGTCACCACGTAAAGTTCGACCACGTATAACAAAACACACATCAATGTATATTAACATCGTTCAACAACTTAAAAACATGACCAAAAATGTACTACAACCCATAACATGGCACCCCTATCATCGTAGGCTACACTATAGCCCATAAATCTAGACAGTGCTGGAAACGTCAGCCCTTCCGCTTTACTTGTCGGATCCAGGTTACAAAAACAGTCAAAAGGATAACAAACATATACTAGTAAGCTAAAACAAACGATTGCCCATGACCGTGACTTCCAGATAGCAGAAGAAGAAACTGGCATTCGGGAGAGCTGGGCTGTAATTATATATTTAATAACACCTTCCCAGGGGACATCCCTACTCGAAGTTGAAAGTGTTGCAGCTCTTTAAGATCTCGCAGCAGTGAACATGGCTTCATATGCACAAGGACCAGAGGGAGGGGGGTAGGTGAGTGGGAGAATGAAAACCCTTTCAAATAATTTTCGCTTTCAATGACTGGTGAAACTTATTGGCCAAAAACATTAACAATAATGTAGGACCTGAAAACACTTCAGAATACTTCAGTCACACTGTGGACTGGTCTCTGCAAATCAAAACATTTCATTTGTTGTTTTACATTGTCCTGAGCCACGAGTGGTCTGGATTGGTAAAATGTGTTGTCATGATGTGAAGTGAAATGTGTGACTACACATTTCACCATTCAATAAAAAAAAATCATCAAGCACAATTCACTGAAAAAGTGTAGAAGTCAAGAATTAAACAAACTCATTTAAAACTTCTAACAGAGAACGTGTGTAGCAAACTGTCTAAAACTGTGCAGTTCTACAAAGACAGTTTGGTTCATTTTCGTGTAATAGCATGTGCATGCATAGGCCTACATACTGTTAAGATCAGGACTTTACTGCAAACGGCTAACTGGAATTATTCACGTTAGTGTTCTTCCTCCTGCTTCCTTAGAGTACTGGACAGGGCCTTCTACCATGTGGTGTGTAGTCCAACTCAGGATCACGCTTCCCCTGTATTCTTTAAAGATCCACCCGATCACGTGTCAAAATCACGGGTTTCACGTGTTTTCCCTCTTATAACTGGAAATAAATCTTGTTTTGACCAAGTCTGACTCCCATATAAATGGCCCCAAATTCGAACCGACACATCAGTTTAAAGAGCAGCCTCAATTTGAACTTGGGGAAATCTGTATGTGGGTCACAGCAACCCAGAAAAAAAACAAGGGACTTAATCGTGGTGCGTCACTGGGAACGCAAAAAAAAAGCAAAGTGGCTTTTTTGTTGCTTTTTATTTGGCGAATGAAAGTAGTTTTAAATCTTGAATCGTGATTCCATTCAACTGAAGCAATCACGGTTAGAAATGTGAATATAACATGACTGTGTTTAACGTCTCCGACCTGGAACAGGTCCACATATGGGGCATTCATTAGTCAGGCATGGGAACGAGGAATCATGAAAAAAGCTAAAAAGTGTGTCAGAGGACAAAGCCCCCTGAAGCTGAAGCTTAGTTTTTTAATCTAAGCCTTAAAAACAGCATGAGAAATAGAACCGATTATGTCTCATTCATTTTGCATTCACTCATAAGAAGTAATTCTTACTCAGTTGGTTTTCTTTTTTTTTAATCTAAAAACAAAATGCCCCCTTGGGCCATCAAAAAAGCTGAAATTTGCTTAAAAGTTGAAAATCCCCATGTCTGCATTGGGTCGGTCCTGGGGGTACTGCAATATTAATAAAGACCCGATTAAAAAGAAATATTATGTGTCTGGTGTGGATATAACCCGGCTGACTTACCTTTTGTATGTGAGAGTAAACGGACCCATCCTGGCAGCAGCGATGACCCTGATGCTGGGGGGATGATCAGATGGTGACATGGCTCGGCCATTGTTGGGGATTGTGCTGGGTCTTCTCTGGGTTTCTCATCAGTGCAGGACCCCATCCTGGCAGCAGCGATGACCCTGATGCTGGTAGGATGATCAGATGGTGACATGGCTCGGCCATTGTTGGGGATTGTGCTGGGTCTTCTCTGGGTTTCTCATCAGTGCAGGACCCCATCCTGGCAGCAGCGATGACCCTGATGCTGGGGGGATGATCAGATGGTGACATGGCTCGGCCATTGTTGGGGATTGTGCTGGGTCTTCTCTGGGATTCTCATCAGTGCAGGACCCCATCCTGGCAGCAGCGATGACCCTGATGCTGGTAGGATGATCAGATGGTGACAGGGCTCGGCCATTGTTGGGGATTGTGGTGGGTCTTCTCTGGGTTTCTCATCAGTGCAGGACCCCATCATGGCAGCAGCGATGACCCTGATGCTGGTAGGATGATCAGATGGTGACAGGGCTCGGCCATTGTTGGGGATTGTGGTGGGTCTTCTCTGGGTTTCTCATCAGTGCAGGACCCCATCCTGGCAGCAGCGATGACCCTGATGCTGGTAGGATGATCAGATGGTGACAGGGCTCGGCCATTGTTGGGGATTGTGGTGGGTCTTCTCTGGGTTTCTCATCAGTGCAGGACCCCATCCTGGCAGCAGCGATGACCCTGATGCTGGTAGGATGATCAGATGGTGACAGGGCTCGGCCATTGTTGGGGATTGTGGTGGGTCTTCTCTGGGTTTCTCATCAGTGCAGGACCCCATCCTGGCAGCAGCGATGACCCTGATGCTGGTAGGATGATCAGATGGTGACAGGGCTCGGCCATTGTTGGGGATTGTGGTGCGTCTTCTCTGGGTTTCTCATCCGTGCAGGACCCCATCCTGGCAGCAGCGATGACCCTGATGCTGGTAGGATGATCAGATGGTGACAGGGCTCGGCCATTGTTGGGGACTGTGGTGGGTCTTCTCTGGGATTCTCATCAGTGCAGGACCCCATCCTGGCAGCAGCGACGATCCTGATGCTGGTGGGATGATCAGATGGTGACAGGGCTCGGCCATTGTTGGGGACTGTGCTGGGTCTTCTCCGGGATTCTCATCAGTGCAGGACCCCATCCTGGCAGCAGCGATGACCCTGATGCTGGGGGGATGATCAGATGGTGACAGGGCTCGGCCATTGCTGGGGACTGTGCTGGGTCTTCTCATCAGTGCAGGGCCCCATCCTGGCAGCAGCGATGACCCTGATGCTGGGGGGATGATCAGATGGTGACAGGGCTCGGCCATTGCTGGGGATTGTGCTGGGTCTTCTCCGGGATTCTCATCAGTGCAGGACCCCAGCTTCAGCGGCGTCCTGTTAGCTCCTGAAATATGAAGGAGCATCAGAGTCGTATATCCACATGTTCGCCCGTAAAGGGGATCATTTGATGACAGAAAAGAGCGAAACAGGTTGCTCTTTCAAACATCAGATTATCTTTTCCTAGTCCTACGGGCAAAAATAGATTTTAGGATTAGGATTAGGAACGAAAATAATATAGCCGTTAGGCTTTCCAAGTCCCATCTTTGTGTTTTGGGTTTTATTTTCACTTATTCAAGGTATATCGTACACTCAGGTTTTTGCGATGAATTAATCATCGTATTCGTACATTATGTCATTATAAAAATGTAATTGGTCGAGCTGATTTTTAAAGCTGTTAGTATTAGGTGCTCTCTTAATGTTAGTTGGTAGTTGATTCCATAAAGGTGCAACTCTGTTAGTAAAAGAACATTTTATTGTGTTAGTCTTACAATATTCAATAAATATTTTATCAGTGCTATTTCTTGTTCTGTCATAATTTGTTAGTTTGCCTTTGAAAAATTCTGTTGCATTTAAGTCGTCAATACTATTAAATATTTTATAACTTTGCATTAGATCTCCTCGTATTCTTCTTGCTTTCAAACTTGGAAGATTCAGGCGTTCCATTATCTCTATACGAATAGTTGTTATATCCTGACAGCCTGTCAGTTGCGCACCAAGTTGGACTTAACGCCGTGAGGTCCAGTCCAGTAATAGGAAGCAGAAGAAGAAGATCCATCAATTAATTTTGCCACTGAAAGAATCAGGCTTTAAGATTGAGAGTCGTAAACAAACAGGTTGTCAAAATGATGATCTCTGGCCATCAACCCTTTCACCGCCAATGTTGCATTTATGCACCACAATGGTTTGACACCCATGTCACTAAAAGGCATCAGATCAGGGCCTGTTATTCAAAGACCCTATCTTCTTAATTTGGGGAGGTAATGATAAGCCTAATGTTATGCAAGTCACAGAGGAATTCCCAATAGTGCTAACAAGTTTTCCCCCTCTACCCAGTTAAGTTAAATGGTAGTTTTGGGCTACAAAATGGCTGGCGGCGAAAGGGTTAATTGGCTAAGATGCAGATCAACATCCCCACACACAGACCAGACCCTCAATGTCTTGGTTCATTGCGTTTTTTCAGTCTTGCCTTTAAATTATACTAGGGTAAGACGGGGTAAAAAGCCCATGGGCGGGTAAGAAGCCCATGCCAATTATTATTGGCATGGGCTTCTTATCCGCCCATGGGCTTTTATTTCATGAGATAATTGGCATGGGCTTCTTACCCGCCCATGGGCTTTTTACCCCGTCTTACCCTATATTAGCGATTGCATATTTGAAATTGTTTCAATGGATTAAAATTAACGGATAAATATACAAAACGATAGAGAATTCATCAGAATCTTCAAATCGATGAAGGCGGATGATTGATGGAAGAAGAAGAAGAAAAAGAAAAAAAAAGAAAAAGAAGAGAAGAAGAAGAAGAAGAAGAATGCAATAGGCGCTTGGCAGGTTGCGACTGTTCAGACTGAACCTTTGGACATTTCTAAGAGTGAGTGACAACAAAAAGACTAATGGTAGGGTGGTTATAAAATTTTAAAAAAATATTTACTTTTTGTCAAATCCTAATGAAATTTATGTCATTGGAAAGAGCCCGACAAGACCTTTAAAATGATACCCAAATTATCAAAATCGGTCGAAAATTGAGAAAGTTACGACGTTTTAAAATGTTAGCTTTTTTTACATGAGCTATATAAGAAAAAGTTGATCAAGATTACCGGCCCTTACCGTATCAAGGTTTGGATGAATAAAACAGCCATAACTTTTTTTTTTTTTTTACCAATAAACAAAACATTGGTACCAAAATAAAGCTTATTCAAAGGGGCAACATCAACCCCAAACATTAGACAGATTAGGCCTAAGCTTTTTGTGCGACTCACAAGATCGCAACATCAACATGCGCGTGACAGAAAACATGTCCGACAGTCTTCGACGTAACACCTCCCGATTTGTGGAGACCTTGAGCAGCATTGAGATTTATTCTAGATGCACCAAATTTGGTGTACTTGTAGAAAAATAATTAAATGTAACTGCGCATTTGTTTTAAAGAATTATATAATTACCGTTCAGAAATGATAAACGAATGAATTGGACCCAAATATTGGATCGCTTGTCTCTCGCGATCGGCCGTCTTAGCGTAAAAAAAGATCGTTCCCGAATGACCGAGTAGGTGTCTGCTTCCCGAAAGAAAGAAACTCGGATGGTCAGCGCCAAGAATAACCACCAATAAAAACAAGCAAAGGAAGTGACCGTTTGGCACATAGCCAAAATCGCGGTTCGGATTTTCAACGAGAAAAATCGCTGCGGCTTGACCTAATTCCGTCGTTCCTACTAATGGTGACACCACATAGGAGCTCATCGAGAGCTATCACCGGCAGTTTTTTCACGGCAGAGGCTCGGGGTACGGGCCCGTATCTCACCTTCTCTTCTTCTTCTTCGCCATAGCCAGCCAACTTCATCACGCTGAAGATTCTGCTGCACTTTTGGGGGGGTAGTACGAAAAGGAAAGAAAATAGGTTCAGCAAAGATAGGATAGAAAGTGAAATGATGAGATAGTAAGATTATGATTTAATAAAAATAAACATTTTTAGCCCCGTCGACAACAAAGGCCATGTCAGGGCTGTCACCATGAGGAGAAGGTGCTATGTAGAAGGATAATGATTTTATGAGATAGATTTTAAAACTCAGATATTGAAGAATTGATTGAATTTTATTTTATTTTTTTGGGGGGAGGGGGGAACGTGTGAGAGGGAAAGACGAGGCTACGGGTACGGCGCTCAATCAAGGAACGCATAAATTGTGTGCAAATGTCTTAAAAACTACTAACATAAAACAAATGTGTAATTATGTTAATAATGGGACTTTCTTTTCATAGGCCGCGAGGCTTAGGCTGATGAAAACCTGTCCCTAATTATACCTAACCTAACCTAGCCTAGCATAACATAAACATGCTCCTGACCCTATCCTTGACCCTACTGAGACTATTCCTTACCAAGATCCGTTAAATATACAACGTAAGAAAATGCATTCGTTGACGACAAATTCGACTAGGAAGAGTTACACTTACTCTCCCTCAAAATGGTCTGACTCTGGGTGTTGCAAGAATGCCGTACCTCTAGCCACTGTGATTTTATACACCCACCCAAAGTCAAGAGAATTCCAAAAGCTCTCGCATTATCACCTGTACATCTGCAAAGCTTATGCAGACAATATTTTACCGACTCGAAGACCCATATGGATACTTAAACCACTTACCTTTCTTTTTCAAATGTACCGGTGTCCAAAATCCAATATGGCAGCAGACGACAACTTGCAGTTCACACATTTCAATTTTCATGAGGGAAAAAAACACTTCGAGAGGGATACGGGAAATTAAAAGGACGCGCGTGCATGCTTGCGGCTCGCGATTGGATAAGATAGGACCACGTGACGCAACAGTACCTTTATCCAGACATTTCACGTATTGCACGCTTGTCACATTCACCTTTTAGTTTTCTCGATGCATTGTTTTGTTTTTTCTCTTCCTACTAGTTTTTAATATTAATGATTATATTTGGAAACGACAATCAAAAGTTTCAAAGAATACATCTGTGGGGACGCACGCTAGTGGGGGGGGGGGGGGGGGGGGGGTGCGGGGGGGGGCGCGCGCGCGCGGTTCGTGTGAGGTGGGGGTGGGGGGGGGGGGGGACGTGTGCGCGCGTGTCTAAGTGGTGCGTGCGTGCGTGCGTGTATGCACGCGCGCGTATTAATTCGGTTTTTGTTTTTGCTTTAAATCTTTGTGACATGCTCGGCTGCTTTTGGTTT
>CM065702.1:20703877-20708877 GCA_017654935.2 Phymorhynchus buccinoides | reverse complement strand
CAATTGCATCTGATAATATATTGAACCTTATCCTATAAATAGGTCAATTATATCTTCAATCATGTCATTCTTTTATACTTATGTGGCCGTGCCATAGCCGATGAGGTTTAACCGAGGCGTGGTCACCGCTACAGCTATCTGTATTAATTATTTAAAAAATCGGAACTTTACTGGTTTCGTACTGCCTCCGGGCATTGCCTCCAGTATTGTTCCCACCATATTTGTATTTACAAATGTCCCATATGTGTCTGATTCAGACCAAAAGGACGTAAAACACCATTTTCGTTCAATCATGTAAAATCACAGAAGAATTGCCACAAATAAAATAATTTTCAATACACCATTCAGCGATGGCTTGGAGTCCAAATGGACTATCTTTAGATAGTCCATTGACGTATTATTGAACTTCCTGCAAAAACTAAGGACTTGTATTAAAAAAAGACTGCAAATAATATAAAATGGGGGTTATGCTTTTTATATTTCTGCACTCTTTTTTTTATACAAGTTATTAGTTTTCATAATAAATTCAATAATACGTCAATGGACTATCAAAAGAGAATCCGTTTTCACTCTCTAAGCCATCGCATTTTTTGAATTTTGTAATAGGTATGAAAAGGAAAACTATATCGCCTTCACAAACCTCGATTCCACAAAGCGTAAATCTTACTGGCTCAACTATAAAGAATGTATTAAAAGTGAAGAAACACACTGTATCACAGCAATCCATGAGCTGAGAATGAAGACTTAAAAAGACATTGCTAGTATGGGAACAGCCAAAGACTACAATTATACAATCTTTGGAACAGCATCGCGAGTCATATCAGCTCCCACGTCGGAGGTATGGAATTTTGTTTCCTACAAAACTTCCCATGCATAATTTCGCAAGCTTTAAAGAGTAAGGATTCGCGTAATTTATTTTTATTTTTACATTGCTAATAGTCCCGTCAACAGCAACGGTCTTCTCATAATGAAGTATGTGAAATGATTTTGAATATGTCAACTCGTTTTGCTATATTTACCATCTTTAAAAATACAGGCTTGAACTTTAGAAAACTGGCATATTTTTCAGAGGATACGATAGGCTGAATATTTATTTTTCATGACATTACCTTTGACCTTGAATACATTTTTGTTGTTGTTCTTGTTGTTGTTATTTTGGGCATACATCCTAGCACTTAGGTGTGTGGATCGTACAAACATTGAAGCCAAAGCGACACAATCATCTCCATCGACTCACACGGCCTATGTAGCTACGGATGGTGTCCATCATAGAGGATTTGCTCTCCCACTCTTCAAACTCCAGCTCAAAGTCTTCGCTTTCTCGCGAAGTCAAGTCGTCGACGGCTTGCCAGCTGCCACGCCCATTTCTCATCTCCTCGGCCACGGTGAAAACGTCGGTGACAGTTCCACAGTTGCTGGCGTCATCAACTTCTTGAAGGAGAGCGGAGAGCTTCGCTTTGTTGACCTCGCGTTGTTTGATGACGCCCACCACGTCCTTGTCCAGATCTGTGCACGTAGACCTCAGCAGAACCAGCTGTTCTTCCATGTGTTGTGTGGACGCTCTAACGACGGCAGCGTGCCGCTCTCGGATAGCATTCTCCACCTCCGCTCGCCTCTTCTCCAGTTTCGTTCTGGTTTGTTCTAAAGAGTTCACGTCCGTCTTGATATCGGACTCCGCCTTCTGCAATCGTCTGCGATCCGACCGCAGCTCCTTTTTCACGCGGGCGACCACCGAATCTAGGTCGTCGGTGAAGTGTATGTCGTGTTTGGTCAGCTTGCACTTGATACAAATCGGTTCCTCGCATTCCGTGCAGTAGCATATCAGCTTCTCGTGGCGGTGAGTCTTACACACGTCCTGCGCCGCTCTCGCCGCCGCGGCAGGGGCAGGAAGTTGGGCAGGAGTTGCCGCCCTTGGAATTATTGAAGTCTTAATGTAGAAGTTGGTCTGCAGATCTGCCGCTCCCCCAGGTGGCAGGGTGGTGGTCTTACGACACGAAGGACAGGGGAAGGTTCTGTCTGCGGCTCCTCTCACCAGATCTTCGATGCAGCGCTGGCAAAAGGTGTGGTGACAGGGGAGGAACTTGGGCTGGATGAAGCTTTCCAAGCACAGAGCACACACGTTTTCCTCACTGCCGCCTGCTCCGATGTTTTCGGCAGTACTACTGGTGCCTGTTCCCATTGTTACTGGGGGGTTATTGTCGGGCCTGGTATCTGTGACACAACCACACACGCGCGCATGGACGCGCGCACACACGCACGCACACACACACACACACACGCACGCACACGCACGCACACGCGCATAACAACATAAATTTTAGTAAAATTGTACACAAACATAAATAGGGTGTTAGGGTGTTAGGTACTTTATAGTCACAGAGGCGTCTCTGTGAAATTCAGGTTGCTCCCACCTGGAGAGCGCGTCGCAGCCAGAGGTGCGCCACCCAATTATTTGTACATGCCATTTTTGTGTGACTGATGAGGAAGGAAAGTGGGGGTGGTAAAATTTGACCAAATGACTATATTTCAAGTTTTTTTCTGTGTATATTCAAAATCAGTTCTTCATGCATTACAAGCTTTACAGCTGCACACAAAGCCTGGAATGGTCATTGAAACCAGCTGTTGGATACACACGCGAATTGCAAGAAGCACACAGTTAACCTTTTGTTGGATCCCATCTAATTGTTCTTCTTATTACAATAAAAAAAAAAAGCGGACAGGACAGCTAAACATTGAGCTAAACATGGACCTCATTCTGAATACCTTGGTGTTCCCCTATCTCTGCATGGAGATTACAACATACTTAAATGTTGCACATTTGGAATACTTTCCAATATAAACTGAAACATCAAGATAATCAAGAACTGTCTGATGTTAAAAAAATAAAACATAATTTTAGAATGAATAGAAGATTACTTTCTTTGATGCATGGATGGAAAATAGACGCTTTTGAAACAAAATATGTAAAACATAATGTAGTCTGCATATGTGGAAACGAAATAACTCCTTATTACATTATTTCGTGTAAGAACATGAAAACAATTATTCCAGTTTTGCTGCAAAATGATGTACACAGTATATTCAATTCACCAGTTCTAACTTATGACGTTTTCGTTAGCCTAGAGCACAGTCCAATAGGTGATTACTTGTATGTTTTTCTTCAGTGAAAAAGAGAGGGGTGGGGGTGGAGGGAAGGCGGTGACGGTTTTAGTTTTTGCCTTTATCTATTGGTTTCCATTGTTTATTACTTCACATAGTGTAGTCTTATTCGATTAACTTCATACATTCAATATATGCGTTTATACACATGATTACGCATACTTATGCATACACACATACATACACACACTTATATATACATGCACTCACTCTCTCACACAACATATTTTCCCCTTTCTAATATAACGATTAGTGGACAGACGTTAAATGAATCACACACACACACGCGCGCGCGCGCGCGCGCACGCACACACACGCGCGCGCGCACACGCACGCGCACGCACGCGCACACACACACACACACACACACACACACATATACATATATATATATATATACACACATTATTCACTGGAACTCCTCCATGGTGAGAACAGCGCCCCCCTTGCAGCCCAGCCACACACGGCCATGAACGTCCACCGTCAGTGCTGAGGGCTTCTGCAGTAGTGGACAGCCCTCACACAGATAACGGTCGAACTTGAGTTGTCCCCCCTGGAAGGACAGCACGTGAAGGGCGCTGCTGAGTCCGTCAGCAACGAGCAGGACTGGCTGCCCTCCAATGTGGTGAAACAGGACGTCGGTGAGCTGGCTGTCCTGCACAGGGGGGTGGTAGGTGCTGACGGGGGATTTCTGAGATCTGTCGTAGAGGTGGACTTGATTGGAAGAGGAACCAGTGCCCGCTTCCTCCACCACCGCGAAATAGTTCTCAGAGGTGTCGACGTCGAAGGCTCTGTGGCAATTGACGTTGATTGTGAACTCTGTTTTAATTTCAGTCTTGAGTGGATCTGTGGATGTGACTGTGGCTCTGCGGATGTCGCCTTCTCCATTTAATTTGTTATGGAGTTGGAGGAGCGGGGCGGCGGGGTTCTTACAATGCGTGGCAAACTTACCTGGCGCTGGTACCAGATACATGGACCGCCCTTTACTATACCGTTTGTAGGATAGTCTGCCCACCTGGTCACCATCACCAGTGAACACACACTGTCCCGACTCACTGAACTCTTGCACTGGGGCGTTCTCGTCCCCCTCCAGCCTGTCATAGGACACGATAACACGAGGTGGATCACCGTCCTCATGACACAGAGAGAACACCTCAGTGTCAGGATCCTCAGAACATCTGAACCGTTCTGTCACCTTCATCTCCATCAGTCTAACCGTACCCAGGTAGTCACGTGTCGTCTGGGTCATGTCGTCATCGCTGACGGTGGAGTGGAGATCGGGTCGGAGGGTCGGTCTTCGTTCTCGTGACGTCATAGATTCAACAGCTGTCTGGCTGCCACGCCCACTGGTCATCTCCTCCACGACCGACAACACGTCCTTGTCTGTTCCCAGGTTGATAGCGCCGTCAACTTGAAGGAGGAGAGTGGAGAGGTTGCCAGCGTTGATCTCACGTTGTTTGATTATTCCCGAAATGTCCGTGTCCAAATCTTCGTGTTTGACCTTTACTAGCTTCAGTTGGTCTTCCATGTGTCGCCTGATTGCTTCGGCAGCTGCTGCGTGTTTCTCCCTGATCCTCGTCTCCACATCGGCTGTCTGCTTGGACAGGGAGTCCCTCTCCGCTTCCAAACCCTTTACGTCCGCCTTTATTTCAGCCACAGCCTTCTGCAGACGTCGTCGATCTGACCGCAGCTTCTGTCGCTCAGCTGCCACTACAGAACTGAGATCTTCAGTTTCGTGCGATTCGTGCTTGGTCAGCTTGCAGTTGATACAAATGGCTTTCCCACACGCTTTGCAGTAGAATTCCAGTTCTTTACCGGGGTGAGTGTCACACACGTTCTGG
>CM065702.1:20688877-20698877 GCA_017654935.2 Phymorhynchus buccinoides | reverse complement strand
CTCGCTTTGTGTGACAGTTAAGTGTGACTATGGGCACTCAAAGAAGAAGGAACTATCAGTGTGGGCACAGAATAGTTAAGTGTCAACACAGGAAGAAGCCAATCAGACGATGCTCTCAGTGTGTTGATCCCTCCACGGCCAAACCAAAAAGAGCCCAGTCCTCGCCAGCCAACTCCCCAAAAATTTTTGTTGGCGTTGCTAGCTGTGACGTCATTAACCCTGCCCACAAACACTGGGCGGTGTCAATGTGATATAGGTGAAGACGGGGTTAAAAAAAAAGCCCATGGGCGGGAAAGAAGCCCATGCCAATTATCTCATGAAATGAAGCAAATTTCAGTCACATTTTGCCCATGAGACGAGTGTTAATGTTGTAAACGAGTGGATTTGTAAACATAATATTCGAATTTCAATAAAATCCAAATTTGCCCCTTTTTCTTTCTTTTAGTTAATGTTTAACGCTCGTCTCATGGGCAAATTTGACTGAAATTTGCTTTATTTCATGAGATAATTGGCATGGGCTTCTTACCCGCCCATGGGCTTTTTACCCCGTCTTCCCCTACAGCGTGAATTCATACACACACCCTACCCTTTACCTCATCTTTCCAAGACCCCTTTCACTCTCTCCTTCTCTCTCTTTTCAATAGCTTAAAGAGCCACCACGTCACGTGTCAAAATCATGGTTTTCACGTGTTTTCCCTCTTACAGCTGGTAAGAAATCTTAAGAAATCTTCCAAGCATAAGAGGGAATGTGACACGTGACGTGGTGACACAATGAGAAAGGGGACACGTTTCTTTGTTCTAGTTTGTGCAACCTTTCACCGCCGGCTAAAGGGACAAAACGTAGAGAAAAAATGTATCTGCTATATTGGGAATTCCTGTGTGTCATGCATGTTAGCCATATCCCTTACAAATTAAGAAAATAGGGTCTTTAACAGACCCCATGCCTTTCGGCTAACAACATGGGTGTTAAATAGAGGTGGGGGGAAAAACCGGCCAAAAATGCTAAACTTTCGTAGTTCGAAAAACCGGTTCGAGTTGCTGTGAACCGGTTTTTTAAACTGCTGAAAGTAAGTTTTTCTTAGAATAACTCATTCTTTTCGAAGAACAACACTGATTTCAGCGCAGATTGGATGTTTTGCAAACCAAGAGTAGCTGTTTCTAGTTTGTGGTGGTGTATGGCTTTGACTTTGACTGAGTGTTGAGTAGAGTGTGTGTGTGTCATAATCGTTATTGCGTGTGTGTGTGTTGCGCGTGCTCCGTGTGTGTGAAATTCTGAAAATAAATATGTGTCTTGCAGAGTGAAACTAGTGATGCGACCCTGGTTTTAAAAAAACGGTTCGAAGAGGGAAAACCGGTTTTAAACCGGTTCGGATTTTTGAACCGGTTCTCAACTCTAGTGTTAAACCATTGTGGTGCATAAATGCGACATTGGCAACGAAAGGGTTAAAAAAAAAACAGCCGACCGCAAAGGGTGTCACCACTGACAAGTAGATGTGGTAGACATTTTGACAAGAGTAGTCTGATCAGAGTTAAAACCGGTCTAACATGTATTGCTAGTCTTCAACGCATTTGGTATTTGGCATTAGTGAATGCGAAAGCTAGCAAATGTGCAAAAGCACTGCACCTGGATGAAAGTAAGACCACTAATGCATCATGTCCAATGAGACAACTTAATTATTGTCAACAATATTTCATCAAAATCAGCACTAACCTTTACAGTATCTCCACTGAACAAATAAAAGGTAGCATGACTGTACACGGACAAACAGACTGACAAACAGTCGAAACAGGCAACGCGACACAGACAAACAATATCTTTGACAAACTTACTCAGCAGACTGAAATAACCAGTCAAATGACAAACCAATGCCTTGACAAACAGAACTACCTTGGCGAAGGCAATACAACATAATGTTAATTATAGCGTAATTTTTTTTTTAAACAGGTCTGGCAAACTTTATAGCAAAATGAAAGATATTGCTGTAATCGCAAACATCGGTGGTCTAGTCAGGTTATTGGTAGGCCTATTACCTTAAAAGGAGAAAAAAAATGTCCTTCCCAGAAAAATAAAACATGTAAGCTCGCGTTTCAGAAGCTGTCAAGGTGACCTCAGCAACGAATGCTTTGTGTGTGAAATCTATCTGAAAAATCCTGCCCACAAATGATGTAGGTCACATGTTTCACTGCACTCTCTTACGTAAACAACTCGTTGCTACCATGCCTGGGCAGATCCTTTTTTTGTACCATGGAGTAAAAGGAAAGGTATAGAGACAACGTGTATAGGAAAATGACAGATATTTCTTTAAAGGGCCACCCTGACGGATGCGTTTTTTGTAAGAAACACGTCCAGATCACCAGGAAAACACCCTTTACAGAGATTGCAACACTCACTTTGCTCTGGTTTCCTAGAAATCAAACAGTCAAAAATCGGTGATTCCTCCTTGGCGGAGGTGCTAGAAGTCAAATTATTTCACCCAAAGAGAAGGCGTGTGCCGTCTCTTTTCTAATGGCAGCCTGCGTTTAGACCAAATCGTTTGCACGAAATGTTCCCAATACAAGCCTTTTTTAAAATTTCTTTTTAATACATTTTATACAGATTATCTAAAGGAGTTTTGCTCACAACAAAGGAAACAGCTCCTTTTTTTTTTTACTGCACTACAAAAAAAGAAAACGCTTCAACCACAATGAGTGACCTTCACCCACCCCATCCAAAATGGCTACTCTCTCCGGCATCCCCGCCAAGGAGGAATCGCTGTTTTGACGGTTTAATTTATAGAAAACCAGAGCAAAGTGAGTGTCCCGATCCTTGATAAGGCTGTCTTTCTGGTGATCTCGACGTGTTTCTTGCAAAAACTCATCCGTCAGGGTCCACCTTTAAGCGCAAACATCGGTGGTCTAGTCAGGGTATTGGTAGGCCTATTACCTTAACAGGAGAAGAAAAATGTCCTTCCCAGAAAAGAAAAAAACAAACATGTAAGCTCGCGTTTCATCCAAAGCACAAGACTTGACATACAACCAAATGTCCGTTGAGTCGTAGAGGGGCTCTCAATTTTGCATTTGAACAATCCTAACTGTCTATAAAGTGTCACTATTTATATATTGTGTAGTATGACTGTACACGGACAAACAGACTGACATGACAAACAGTCGAAACAGGCAACGCGACACAGACAAACAATATCCTTGACAAACTTGCTATTCTTGGAGGCTTGGCTAGAATTTGCTGATAGTGGAGATGCCTTGCCCAGGGTACATCCCCAAGAGGAATTGAGGACAGCTCGTGTTGGGAAAGTCCAGTCCCTTTTTGCTGCAGAGCCAGTGCAAATGCCCCATTGTCTCGAGAGTCACACGAAAATGCTAAGCTAGTCTATACTAAGAATGAAATAGAGAGGCCAAGAGAGGAAACAACGAAATTGAGCAAAGGGTGAATACTCTCTTTCTAATTAACTCCCCTCCACCATGCAAAGTTGATTACGATGCCAATCATCTAGAAGTACGTGGGTCAGAACCAAAGTGAGACAAACAAAGCATATAATACTCTATTTATATTCTATACTAAGCTATTCCATGATTTCACATCATTGTAGACAGTCGTTTATTGTACAGCTCTCACCTTATTATTACCCCCCCTTCCCCCCCCTTACTACAAGCTACTGTCAACCAGTCTTCTTCTTCTTCGATCGCTCACACAGTTTCCTGTCCATTATGAGCGCAGATTCATGCGTCATGCTGCCGTTATGCGCCTAACTAAGAAATAGTCAGGCCCAGCAAGTCCGACTTCGGATGGAGGAGGACATGTTTTTTTGAAAGTGTTTCGTGTGTGTGTGTGTGGGGGGGGGGGGGGGGGCAGGAGAATGGACCGTTAAGGTAGAAAGATAGTAGATGACAGTAAGCAAAGGGAAAAGGCAGAGTCAAAGAGTGACAGATTAGAGGAAGTTACAAGCGCAGAACTTCCAGAAGGTGGGGGAACTATTTATACAAAAGACCCCCCGGTATCTCCACGGGAGGGGGGACTGTCAACCAGTGATGACAACTGTTTGAGGAATGGGCCCAATCAGCTCCTTGTCGACGATAAAGTGTTCAGGTGAATGCACTGTTTTGTTGGACACGCATACTGGGAGATAACACCTAGACCTAATCGCATACTGGGAGATAACACCTAGACCTAATCGCAAATGCTCTTATTACTCAGAAACATGCCTGCACGAAAGCACGTAAACAGACACGCACACAGACAGATCGACAAATACATTCATTCATTCATTCATTCATTAATTCGACAAATACATATACAAAAAATACAAAAGTTCACTTAATATTTATCTTTAACCTTGTTCATTGTTCGGTTATATTAAGTGTAAGTTTAACATTTTTATGAGGTGGGGGGTGGAGGGAGTTATGATTAAGCCTGCTTAGCTACCCTGTTACTTACTTTAATGCTTACACACACTCACAGACACATCCACACACACTCTCCACACCAACATCACAACACAATATAATATTGTCTGAATCACTTTTAATGGAAGGACGTTAAATTGAGTAACAACATATAATACAAACGTGAGCACGTATGCACCCCCACCCCCCACCCCCATCAAACACACTCTCTCTCAGTGGTTGGTTTAACGTCTAGTTAGGCATAGCCTCTTATAGACAGTGTTATTGAAGACTGGATCTTCTAAATTCAAACACAGAGAGAATGGGAAAGAAAGACAAAGAGAATAAAGACAGAGAGAGTATGAACAACACGCAGACAGACACAGAGAGAGAGAGAGCGAGAGAGAGAGAGAGAGAGAGAGAGAGAGAGAGAGAGAGAGAGAGAGAGAGAGAGAGAGAGAGAGAGAGAGAGTGTGAGTGTGTGTGTGTGTGAGAGCGTGAGAGAGAGAGAGAGAGAGAGAGTGTGAGAGCGTGTGCGGATATAAACCAAGTGTGTGTGCTATGTGTTTGTTGCTGCTGTTGTTTTTAATGTGTGATACTTATGTATATATTATTAATTGCGTTTATTTGTTTATTGATTGTGTGGTGTGCGTTGTGCGTGGTGACAGCCGTGTCATGGCCTGTGGTCGCCGACTTCGAGGCTATGCTTTGTTAATGCTGAATTTTAATCTTAATTGGTTCATCTATTATTAGAAAAATATTAGTAGTTTTTATATGAGTGTGACGTTTCAAGTTTTTGACATAATTCTAATCAAATTGGTCGCCCCTCTTTTAATTCCTTGATGATGTTGTATGCATCTTATTGTCTTAACTGTGGTGTTTCGATTGATGTCATCTGAATGTTTTTAGTATTGTTTATCGAGCCTGTGATTGCACACTTTAATTTCCGCAAGGATGAATAAAGTTGTTTAGAATTTGAATTTGAAAGATAGACAGACGGACAAAGAATCTGAGACATAAGGAACATGCTGAAAAATCTAAATAAATAGACAGACAGACAGACAGACAGACAGGGAAAAAACAGAGAGAGAGAAGCAGAAGGACACATCAACACACTCACTGACAGAGCAGACACTGACTGATTCCGATGTTTTGTTTGATCAGGCCAATGCCCCATTTGATAAACAAAGGGGTATAACGATGGTTTAGTAAACGAAGGGGGGTAACAATGTTTTACAGCTGTTATGGTGATAAAAAACAACCCAACAACACTGAAACAGACTGCAACGTCACTGGAACATACAACAAACAAACAACTACACGACAAGTGTAAAGTGACGTTATTTTATTCACAAGAGACAAAACAAAACTACTGGATATTTTGGCGAATGCGCCTTTATCGACATAGACAAACAAGAAAACAGCAAATCTTGTTGCTATTTTTGCTGTTTGCTGTTGTCTTGTTTGTCTATGTTGACATTCGCCGAAATATCCAGTATTTTTTGTTTTGTCACTTGTGAATAAAATAACGTCACTTTACGCTTGTCGTGTAGTTGTTTGTTTGTTGTATGTTATGGTGATCATTAAATAAAGCAATCATGAACATTTTACATAAATCGTCAGTAAACCTTGTCAACACGGAAAGACAGTACGGTTAAGAAAACATCGACAAAATGCAAATCTCTGTGAGGGAAACAACACGGAACAAATGATTTTATGTACTTATTAAAAGTGAGTTTCAAGGCGAGTCTGGCATTTGTTGTTACCAACAAGGGTTATAACAACGCAAAGAAGACCCGTAATAACTTAAAACCCTTTCATCGCCACTGTCGCCTCTTGGCACCACAATGATTGAACACCCATGTCACTGAAAGGCATTAAATAAGGGTCTGGTATCCACTGACCATAACCCTTTTCATCGCCACTGTCGCCTCTTGGCACCACAATGATTGAACACCCATGTCACTGAAAGGCATTAAATAAGGGTCTGGTATCCAGTCACCTTATGTTTTAAATTTTGGGAGGTAAGGACATGCCCTATTTTATGCATGTCACAGAGGAATCCCCAATATTGCAGACAGAATCTTTTCTCTACCCAGGTAAGTTTAATGGAAAGTTTTAGCTGAAAAATGGCTGGCGTTGGAAGGGTTTTAAAGACTGTAAGTTTTAATTTATTATTGCTGTCTAAAATCTCATCACGGTCAAGCTGAAAGAAAACGTATATTATTTGGTAATGATTAGGCAACGCAATTGCATCTGATAATATATTGAACCTTATCCTATAAATAGGTCAATTATATCTTCAATCATGTCATTCTTTTATACTTATGTGGCCGTGCCATAGCCGATGATTTTAACCGACATGGTCACCGCTACAGGAGTATCTGTATTAATTATTAAAAAAATCGGGACTTTACTGGTTTCGTACTGCCTCCGGGCATTGCCTCCAGTATTGTTCCCACCATATTTGTATTTACAAATGTCCCATATGTGTCTGATTCAGACCAAGAGGACGTAAAACACCATTTTCGTTCAATCATGTAAAATCACAGAAGAATTGCCACAAATAAAATAATTTTGAATACACCATTCAGCGATGGCTTGGAGTCCAAATGGACTATCTTTAGATAAACCATTGACGTATTATTGAACTTCGATTGCACAAAACTAAAACTTGTATTAAAACTAAAAGACTGCAAATAATATAAAAATGGGGTTATGCTTTTTATATTTCTTCACTCTTTTTTTATACAAGTTATTAGTTTTCATAATAAATTCAATAATACGTCAATGGACTATCAAAAGAGAATCCGTTTTCACTCTCTAAGCCATCGCATTTTTTGAATTTTGTAATAGGTATGAAAAGGAAAACTATATCGCCTTCACAAATCTCGATTCCACAAAGCGTAAGTCTTACTGGCTCAACTATAAAGAATGTATTAAAAGTGAAGAAACACACTGCATCACAGCAATCCATGAGCTGAGAATGAAGACTTAAAAAGACACTGCTAGTATGGGAACAGCCAAAGACTACAATTATACAATCTTTGGAACAGCATCGCGAGTCATATCAGCTCCCACGTCGGAGGTATGGAATTTTGTTTCCTACAAAACTTCGCATGCATAATTTCGCAAGCTTTAAAAAGTAAGGATTCGCGTAATTTATTTTTATTTTTACATTGCTAATAGTCCCGTCAACAGCAACGGTCTTCTCATAATGAAGTATGTGAAATGATCTTGAATATGTCAACTCGTTTTGCTATATTTACCATCTTTAAAAATGCAGGCTTGAACTTTAGAAAACTGGCATATTTTCAGAGGATACGATAGGCTGAATATTTATTTTTCATGACATTACCTTTGACCTTGAATACATTTTTGTTGTTGTTCTTGTTGTTGTTATTTGGGGCATACATATTAATATATCATAGCACTTAGGTGTGTGGATCGTACAAACATTGAAGCCAAAGCGACACAATCATCTCCATCGACTCACACGGCCTATGTAGCTACGGATGGTGTCCATCATGGAGGATTTGCTCTCCCACTCTTCAAACTCCAGCTCAAAGTCTTCGCTTTCTCGCGAAGTCAGGTCGTCGACGGCTTGCCAGCTGCCACGCCCATTTCTCATCTCCTCGGCCACGGTGAAAACGTCGGTGACAGTTCCACAGTTGGTGGCGTCATCAACTTCTTGAAGGAGAGCGGAGAGCTTCGCTTTGTTGACCTCGCGTTGTTTGATGACGCCCACCACGTCCTTGTCCAGATCTGTGCACGTAGACCTCAGCAGAACCAGCTGTTCTTCCATGTGTTGTGTGGACGCTCTAACGACGGCAGCGTGCCGCTCTCGGATAGCATTATCCACCTCCGCTCGCCTCTTCTCCAGTTTCGTTCTGGTTTGTTCTAAAGAGTTCACGTCCGTCTTGATATCGGACTCCGCCTTCTGCAATCGTCTGCGATCCGACCGCAGCTCCTTTTTCACGCGGGCGACCACCGAATCTAGGTCGTCAGTGAAGTGTATATCGTGTTTGGTCAGCTTGCACTTGATACAAATCGGTTCCTCGCATTCCGTGCAGTAGCATATCAGCTTCTCGTGGCGGTGAGTCTTACACACGTCCTGCGCCGCTCTCGCCGCCGCGGCAGGGGCAGGAAGTTGGGCAGGAGTTGCCGCCCTTGGAATTCTTGAAGTCTTAATGTAGAAGTTGGTCTGCAGATCTGCCGCTCCCCCAGGTGGCAGAGTGGTGGTCTTACGACAGGAAGGGCAGGGGAAGGTTCTGTCTGCGGCTCCTCTCACCAGATCTTCGATGCAGCGCTGGCAAAAGGTGTGGTGACAGGGGAGGAACTTGGGCTGGATGAAGCTTTCCAGGCACAGAGCACACACGTTTTCCTCACTGCCGCCTGCTCCGATGTTTTCGGCAGTACTACTGGTGCCTGTTCCCATTGTTACTGGGGGGTTATTGTCGGGCCTGGTATCTGTGACACATCCACACACGCGCGCATGGACGCGCGCACACGCGCACGCACACACACACGCACGCACACGCGCATAACAACATAAATTTTAGTAAAATTGTACACAAACATAAATAGGGTGTTAGGGTGTTAGGTACTTTATAGTCACAGAGGCGTCTCTGTGAAATTCAGGTTGCTCCCACCTGGAGAGCGCGTCGCAGCCAGAGGTTGCGCCACCCAATTTTTTTTTTTTTTTGGCATGCGATTTTTGTGTGACTGATGAGGAAGGAAAGTGGGGGTGGTAAAATTTGACCAAATGACTATATTTCAAGTTTTTTTCTGTGTATATTCAAAATCAGTTCTTCAGGCATTACAAGCTTTACAGCTGCACACAAAGCCTGGAATGGTCATTGAAACCAGCTGTTGGATACACACGCGAATTGCAAGAAGCACACAGTTAACCTTTTGTTGGATCCCATCTAATTGTTCTTCTTATTACAATATATAAAAAAAGCGGACAGGACAGCTAAACATGGAGCTAAACATGGACCTCATTCTGAATACCTTGATGTTCCCCTATCTCTGCATGGAGATTACAACATACTTAAATGTTGCACATTTGGAATACTTTCCAATATAAACTGAAACATCAAGATAATCAAGAACTGTCTGATGTTAAAAAAATAAAACATAATTTTAGAATCAATAGAAGATTACTTTCTTTGATGCATGGATGGAAAATAGACGCTTTTGAAACAAAATATGTAAAACATAATGTAGTCTGCATATGTGGAAACGAAATAACTCCTTATTACATTATTTCGTGTAAGAACATGAAAACAATTATTCCAGTTTTGCTGCAAAATGATGTACACAGTATATTCAATTCACTAGTTCTAACTTATGACGTTTTCGTTAGCCTAGAGCACGGTCCAATAGGTGATTACTTGTATGTTTTTCTTCAGTGAAAAAGAGAGGGGTGGGGGTGGAGGGAAGGCGGTGACGGTTTTAGTTTTTGCCTTTATCTATTGGTTTCCATTGTTTATTACTTCACATAGTGTAGTCTTATTCGATTAACTTCATACATTCAATATATGCGTTTATACACATGATTACGCATACTTATGCATACACACATACATACACACACTTATATATACATGCACTCACT
>CM065702.1:20675644-20680877 GCA_017654935.2 Phymorhynchus buccinoides | reverse complement strand
GACAAGTAGATGTGGTAGACATTTTGACAAGAGTAGTCTGATCAGAGTTAAAGCCGGTCTAACATGTATTGCTAGTCTTCAACGCATTTGGTATTTGGCATTAGTGAATGCGAAAGCTAGCAAATGTGCAAAAGCACTGCACCTGGATGAAAGTAAAACCACTAATGCATCATGTCCAATGAGACAACTTAATTATTGTCAACAATATTTCATCAAAATCAGCACTAACTTTCACAGTATCTCCACTGAACAAATAAAAGGTAGCATGACTGTACACGGACAAACAGACTGACAAACAGTCGAAACAGGCAACGCGACACAGACAAACAATATCTTTGACAAACTTACTCAGCAGACTGAAATAACCAGTCAAATGACAAACCAATGCCTTGACAAACAGAACTACCTTGGCGAAGGCAATACAACATAATGTTAATTATAGCGTAAATTTTTTTTTAAACAGGTCTGGCAAACTTTATAGCAAAATGAAAGATATTGCTGTAATCGCAAACATCGGTGGTCTAGTCAGGTCATTGGTAGGCCTATTACCTTAAAAGGAGAAGAAAAATGTCCTTCACAGAAAAATAAAACATGTAAGCTCGCGTTTCAGAAGCTGTCAAGGTGACCTCAGCAAGGAATGCTTTGTGTGTGAAATCTATCTGAAACATCCTGCCCACAAATGATGTAGGTCACATGTTTCACTACACTCTCTTACGTAAACAACGCGTTGCTACCATGCCTGGGCAGATCCTTTTTTGTACCATGGAGTAAAAGGAAAGGTATAGAGACAACGTGTATAGGAAAATGACAGATATTTCTTTAAAGGGCCACCCTGACGGATGCGTTTTTTGTAAGAAACACGTCCAGATCACCAGGAAAACACCCTTTACAGAGATTGCAACACTCACTTTGCTCTGGTTTCCTAGAAATCAAACAGTCAAAAATCGGTGATTCCTCCTTGGCGGAGGTGCTAGAAGTCAAATTATTTCACCCAAAGAGAAGGTGTGTGCCGTCTCTTTTCTAATGGCAGCCTGCGTTTAGACCAAATCGTTTGCACGAAATGTTCCCAATACAAACCTTTTTTTAATTTCTTTTTTTTAATACATTTTATACAGATTATCTAAAGGAGTTTTGCTCACAACAAAAGAAACAGCTCCTTTTTTTTTTACTGCACTACAAAAAAGGAAAACGCTTCAACCACAATGAGTGACCTTCACCCACCCCATCCAAAATGGCTACTCTCTCCGGCATCCCCGCCAAGGAGGAATCGCTGTTTTGACGGTTTGATTTCTAGGAAACCAGAGCAAAGTGAGTGTTCCCGATCCTTGAAAAAGCTGTCTTTCTGGTGATCTCGACGTGTTTCTTGCAAAAAAACTCATCCGTCAGGGTCCACCTTTAAGCGCAAACATCGGTGGTCTAGTCAGGGTATTGGTAGGCCTATTACCTTAACAGGAGAAGAAAAATGTCCTTCCCAGAAAAGAAAAAAACAAACATGTAAGCTCGCGTTTCATCCAAAGCACAAGACTTGACATACAACCAAATGTCCGTTGAGTCGTAGAGGGGCTCTCAATTTTGCATTTGAACAATCCTAACTGTCTATAAAGTGTCACTATTTATATATTGTGTAGTATGACTGTACACGGACAAACAGACTGACATGACAAACAGTCGAAACAGGCAACGCGACACAGACAAACAATATCCTTGACAAACTTGCTATTCTTGGAGGCTTGGCTAGAATTTGCTGATAGTGGAGATGCCTTGCCCAGGGTACATCCCCAAAAGAGAATTGAGGACAGCTCGTGTTGGGAAAGTCCAGTCCCTTTTTGCTGCAGAGCCAGTGCAAATGCCCCATTGTAGTC
The DNA here is from genome assembly GCA_017654935.2 of Phymorhynchus buccinoides. Lineage (NCBI taxonomy): Eukaryota > Metazoa > Mollusca > Gastropoda > Neogastropoda > Raphitomidae > Phymorhynchus > Phymorhynchus buccinoides. The sequence goes on along the minus strand of CM065702.1, from coordinate 20,679,015 downwards.
TCGAGAGTCACACGAAAATGCTAAGCTAGTCTATACTAAGAATGAAATAGAGAGGCCAAGAGAGGAAACAACGAAATTGAGCAAAGGGTGAATACTCTCTTTCTAATTAACTCCCCTCCACCAAAGTTGATTACGATACCAATCATCTAGAAGTACGTGGGTCAGAACCAAAGTGAGACAAACAAAGCATATAATACTCTATTTATATTCTATACTAAGCTATTCCATGATTTCACATCATTGTAGACAGTCGTTTATTGTACAGCTCTCACCTTATTATTACCCCCCCTTCCCTCCTTACTACAAGCTACTGTCAACCAGTCTTCTTCTTCTTCGATCGCTCACGACAGTTTCCTGTCATTATGAGCGCAGATGAGATGCGTCATGCTGCCGTTATGCGCCTAACTAAGAAATAGTCAGGCCCAGCAAGTCCGACTTCGGATGGAGGAGGACATGGTTTTTTTGAAAGTGTTTGCGTGTGTGTGTGTGTGTGTGGGGGGGGGGGGGGGGGCAGGAGAATGAACCGTTAAGGTAGAAAGATAGTAGATGACAGTAAGCAAAGGGAAAAGGCAGAGTCAAAGAGAAAGTGACAGATTAGAGGAAGTTACAAGCACAGAACTTCCAGAAGGTGGGGGAACTATTTATACAAAAGACCCCCCGGTATCTCCACGGGAGGGGGGACTGTCAACCAGTGATGACAACTGTTTGAGGAATGGGCCCAATCAGCTCCTTGTCGACGATAAAGTGTTCAGGTGAATGCACTGTTGTGTTGGACACGCATACTGGGAGATAACACCTAGACCTAATCGCATACTGGGAGATAACACCTAGACCTAATCGCAAATGCTCTTATCACTCAGAAACATGCCTGCACGAAAGCACGTAAACAGACACGCACACAGACAGATCGACAAATACATTCATTCATTCATTCATTCATTAATTCGACAAATACATATATACAAAAAATACAAAAGTTCACTTAATATTTATCTTTAACCTTGTTCATTGTTCGGTTATATTAAGTGTAAGTTTAACATTTTATGAGGTGGGGGGTGGAGGGAGTTATGATTAAGCCTGCTTAGCTACCCTGTTACTTACTTTAATGCTTACACACACTCACAGACACATCCACACACACTCTCCACACCAACATCGCAACACAATCTAATATTGTCTGAATCACTTTTAATGGAAGGACGTTAAATTGAGTAACAACATATAATACAAACGTGAGCACGTATGCACCCCCTCCACCCCCCACCCCCATCAAACACACTCTCTCTCAGTGGTTGGTTTAACGTCTAGTTAGGCATAGCCTCTTATAGACAGTGTTATTGAAGACTGGATCTTCTAAATTCAAACACAGAGAGAAGGGGAAAGAAAGACAAAGAGAATAAAGACAGAGAGAGTATGAACAACACGCAGACAGACACAGAGAGAGAGAGAGCGAGAGAGAGAGAGAGAGAGAGAGAGAGAGAGAGAGAGAGAGAGAGAGAGAGAGAGAGAGTGTGTGTGTGTGTGTGTGTGTGTGTGTGTGTGTGTGTGTGCGTGTGTGTGTGTGCGTGTGTGTCTGTGTGCGTGTGCGGATATAAACCAACTTCGGTGCTATGCTTTGTTGCTGCTGTTGTTTTTAATGTGTGATACTTATGTATATATTATTAATTGCTTTATTTGTTTATTGATTTGTGGTGACGTTTAACGTGGTGACAGCCCTGTCATGGCCTTGGTCGCCGACGAGGCATTCCTAATCTGAATATTAATCTTAATTGGTTCATCTATTTCAGAAAAATATTAGTAGTTTTTATATGAGTGTACGTTTTCAAGTTTTTCACATAATTCTAATCAAATTCTCTCCCTCTTTTAATTCCTTGATGATGTTGTATGCATCTTATTGTCTTAACTGTGGTGTTTCGATTGATGTCATCTGAATGTTTTTAGTATTGTTTATCGAGCCTGTGATTACACACTTTAATTTCCGCAAGGATGAATAAAGTTGTTTAGAATTTGAATTTGAAAGATAGACAGACGGACAAAGAATTTGAGACATAAGGAACATGCTGAAAAATCTAAATAAATAGACAGACAGACAGACAGACAGACAGGGAAAAAACAGAGAGAGAGAAGCAGAAGGACACATCAACACACTCACTGACAGAGCAGACACTGACTGAATCCGATGTTTTGTTTGATCAGGCCAATGCCCCATTTGATAAACAAAGGGGTATAACGATGGTTTAGTAAACGAAGGGGGGTAACAATGTTTTACAGCTGTTATGGTGATAAAAACAACAACAACAACACTGAAACAGACTGCAACGTCACTGGAACATACAACAAACAAACAACTACACGACAAGTGTAAAGTGACGTTATTTTATTCACAAGAGACAAAACAAAACTACTGGATATTTTGGCGAATGCGCCTTTATCGACATAGACAAACAAGAAAACAGCAAATCTTGTTGCTATTTTTGCTGTTTGCTGTTGTCTTGTTTGTCTATGTTGACATTCGCCGAAATATCCAGTATTTTTGTTTTGTCACTTGTGAATAAAATAACGTCACTTTACGCTTGTCGTGTAGTTGTTTGTTTGTTGTATGTTATGGTGATCATTAAATAAAGCAATCATGAACATTTTACATAAATCGTCAGTAAACCTTGTCAACACGGAAAGACAGTACGGTTAAGAAAACATCGACAAAATGCAAATCTCTGTGAGGGAAACAACACGGAACAAATGATTTTATGTACTTATTAAAAGTGAGTTTCAAGGCGAGTCTGGCATTTGTTGTTACCAACAAGGGTTATAACAACGCAAAGAAGACCCGTAATAACTTAAAACCCTTTCATCGCCACTGTCGCCTCTTGGCACCACAATGATTGAACACCCATGTCACTGAAAGGCATTAAATAAGGGTCTGGTATCCACTGACCATAACCCTTTCATCGCCACTGTCGCCTCTTGGCACCACAATGATTGAACACCCATGTCACTGAAAAGGCATTAAATAAGGGTCTGGTATCCAGTCACCTTATGTTTTAAATTTTGGGAGGTAAGGACATGCCCTATTTTATGCATGTCACAGAGGAATCCCCAATATTGCAGACAGAATCTTTTATCTACCCAGGTAAGTTTAATGGAACATTTTAGCTGAAAAATGGCTGGCGTTGAAAGGGTCTTAAAGACTGTAAGTTTTAATTTATTATTGCTGTCTAAAATCCCATCACGGTCAAGCTGAAAGAAAACGTATGTATGGTACTGATTAGGCAACGCAATTGCATCTGATAATATATTGAACCTTATCCTATAAATAGGTCAATTATATCTTCAATCATGTAAATTCACAGAAGAATTGCCCCAAATAAAAT
>CM065702.1:20655644-20663144 GCA_017654935.2 Phymorhynchus buccinoides | reverse complement strand
AAAAAGATGGTGTACAACGATAAGCATGTGGTGTAGATTTAAATGTACAAGGTCTACAGTGCCTAACGAGCCAAATGATCCATTATGATAATGGAATCGTTATACATTTACATATACCACATGTCATCCCGTATATAATTACACATTTCTCAGAATCACCACTTACCATACAACAGATGATTATTATACAGTATTGTTGGAATCAGAAATAATAATCAATTAAAACTTTCATATAATACAAATTATAATCCCTTAAAGATTTTAGAGCTTCAAGGTCATGCGCCAAGGTCAAGGTCACAACGGCGATAATTTATGCGCGGATGCATTCCTCTCATGGTGACACATCACCACACAAAATGTAAAGCGATTCTGTCAAGCGGTTCGGGATATATCCTTGGGTTAGATAGAGAGAAAAAAAACGCGACAAATTTAGACTCCTTTGCCCAGTGTAAAACTGGGGCAAAGGACAAGCATAAGCCCATTGCACTAGCATCGCATGTTTGTAGACTTTCAGAGGGGCTAGTATTGTAAAGACTTGTACATTATTGTTAACACAAATGATGTAATTAGGCCTACTATTAATCAAGCTGGCTTCCGTAAAGGGCGATTAACAACATACATTTTAGTAAAATTGTACACAAACATAAATAGGGTGTTAGGGTGTTAGGTACTTTATAGTCACAGAGACGTCTCTGTGAAATTCGGGTTGCTCCCACCTGGAGAGCGCGTCGCAGCCAGAGGCGCGCCACCCAATTATTTGTCCATGCCATTTTTGTGTGACTGATGAGGAAAGAAAGTGGGGGTGGTCAAATTTGACCAAATGACTATATTTCAAGTTTTTTTCTGTGTAGATTCAAAATCAGTTCTTCAGGCATTACAAGCTTTAGAGCTGCACACAAAGCCTGGAATGATCATTGAAACCAGCTGTTTGATACACACGCGAATTGCAAGAAGCACCCAGTTAACCTTTTGTTGGATCTCATCTCATTGTTCTTTTTATTACAATGAAAAAGCGGACAGGACAGCTAAACATGGAGCTAAACATGAACCTCATTCTGAATACCTTGATTTTCCCTATCTCTGCATGGAGATTACAACATACTTAAGTCGCACATTTGGAGTACTTTCCAACATAACATGAAACATCAACATAATAAAGAACTGTCTGATGTTAACAGTAGAAAACATAATTTTAGAATCAATAGAAGATTACTTTCTTTGATGCATGGATGGAAAATAGAAGCTTTTGAAACAAAATATGTAAAACATAATGTAGTCTGCATATGTGGAAACGAAATAACTCCTTATTACATTATTTCATGTAAGAACATGAAAACAATTATTCCAGTTTTGCTGCAAAATGATGCACACAGTATATTCAATTCACCAGTTTTAACTTATGACGTTTTCGTTAGCCTAGAGCACGGTCCAATAGGTGATTACTTGTATGTTTTTCCTCAGTGAAAACGAGAGGGGTGGGTGGGGGTGGAGGGAAGGCGGTGGGGGTTTTAGTTTTTGCCTTTATCTATTGGTTTCCATGGTTTATTACTTCATATAGTGTAGTCTTATCCGATTAACTTCATACATTCAATATATGCGTTTATACACATGATTACGCATACTTATGCATACACACATACACGCATACATACACTTATATATACATGCACTCAATCTCTCACACAACATATTTTCCCCTTTCTAATATAACGATTAGTGGATAGACGTTAAATGAATCACACACACGCACGCGCGCGCGCGCACGCACGCACACACGCGCATACACACACACACACACACACACACACACACACACACACATCACTGAAACTCCTCAACAGTCACAATTCTCCCCCCCTTGCAGCCCAGCCACACACGGCCATGAAGGTCCACCGTCAGTGCTGAGGGCTTCTGCAGTAGTGGACAGCCCTCACACAAATAACGGTCGAACTCCAGTTGTCCCCCCTGGAAGGACAGCACGTGGAGGGCGCTGCTCAGTCCGTCAGCAACGAGCAGGACTGGCTGCCCTCCAATGTGGTGAAACAGGACGTCGGTGGGCTGGCTGTCCTTCACAGGGGGGTGGTAGGTGCTGACGGGGGTTTTCTGAGATCTGTCGTAGAGGTGGACTTGATTGGAAGAGGAACCAGTGCCCGCTTCCTCCACCACCGCGACATAGTTCTGAGAGGTGGAGACGTCGAAGGCTCTGTGGCGATTGATGTTGATTGTGAACTCTGTTTTTAATTCTGCCTTGAATGGACCTGTGGATGTGACTGTGACTCTGGAGATGACGCCTTCTCCATTTAAATTGTTTTCGAGTTGGAGGAGCGGGGCGGCGGGGTTTTTACAATACGTGACAAAATGACCTGGTGTCACATACATGCACCGTCCTTTACTATACCGTTTGTAGGATATTCTGCCCACCTGGTTACCACCACAAGTGAACACACACTGTCCCGACTCAGTGAACTTCTGCACTGGGGCGTTCTCGTTCCTCCCCAGCCTGTCATAGGACACGACGACACCAGGTGGATCACGGTCCTGATGACACAGAGAGAACACCTCAGTGTCAGGATCCTCAGAACATCTGAACCGTTCTGTCACCTTCATCTCCATCAGTCTAACCGTACCCAGGTAGTCACGTGTCGTCTGGGTCATGTCGTCATCGCTGACGGTGGAGTGGAGATCGGGTCGGAGGGTCGGTCTTCGTTCTCGTGACGTCATAGATTCAACAGCTGTCTGGCTGCCACGCCCACTGGTCATCTCCTCCGCGACCGACAACACGTCCTTGGCTGTCCCCAGGTTAATAACGCCGTCAACTTGATGGAGGAGAGTGGAGAGGTTGTCAGCGTTGATCTCACGTTGTTTGATTATTCCCGAAATGTCCGTGTCCAAATCTTCGTGTTTGACCTTTACTATCTTCAGTTGGTCTTCCATGTGTCGCCTGATTGCTTCGGCAGCTGCTGCGTGTCTCTCCCTGATCCTCGTCTCCACATCGACTGTCTGCTTGGACAGGGAGTCCCTCTCCGCTTCCAGACCCTTTAAGTCCGCATTTATTTCAGCCACAGCCTTCTGCAGACGTTGTCGATCTGACCGCAGCTTCTGTCGCTCGGCTGCCACTACAGAACGGAGATCTTCAGTTTCGTGCGATTCGTGCTTGGTCAGCTTGCAGTTGATACAAATGGCTTTCCCACACGCTTTGCAGTAGAATTCCAGTTCTTTACCGGGGTGAGTGTTACACACGTTCTGAGTCAATGTCGAGGCAGGAGCCGGGACCTGGGCCGGAGTTGCTACTGTTTCTGGAGATGACGCGCTGCTGACGTAAAAGTTGGTCTGCAGACCGGCCGCTCCCCCTGGTGGCATGGTGGTGGTCTTGCGGCAGGAAGGGCAGGGGAAGGGGGAGTCTGGTTTTCCTTTCAGCAGATCCTCGATGCAGTGCTGACAGAAGGTGTGGAAGCAGGGCAGGAACTTGGGCCGGGTGAAGGGGTCCAGACACAGGGGACACAGGGTCTCCTCACTGTTGCCCCCGCCTGTCGCCATTGTGGGATTAGAGATCGCTGAGGCTTTTGTGGCTGCAACACACACACACACACACACACACACATACACGCACGCACACGCACACGCACACGCACGCACACACGCACGCACACACACACACACACACACACACACACACACACACACACACACACACACACATACACACACACGCAAGCACGCACGCACCCACGCACACACACTCGTACGACTCACGCACGCACGCACGCACACGTGCACACACACACACACACACACACACACACACACACACACACACACACACACACACACACACACACACACACACACACATGGAAGACCATTAATGTTGTATAATGCACATAATCAAATACGATTAGCATACAGGCACATATATGTGTCATGAACAAAATAATTGTTTTACCTATGTACAGGCAAATGGAAGATTTTGACCGAACACAATTCCTTAATGTGTAAAAGGATGTCAATGTATGACCGTTTCAAGACCCCAAATGTGCACTTATCATGAGAAAAAAACACCTTTTAAAATACTTATTGTACCTTATTGTCTGGCGCTATGATCATTGTTATTGCATCCCCCCACCACCCCCTGCAAAGAAAAGGAAAACAGAAAAAAATGCATCAAAAAAAGAAATACTGAGTTTGCATCTCAAAGATTTAAAGTTATATGTGCTGAGGTTACTGTTCACACATTACCAGTAATGAACTTTTGAACATTTTTGCACAACTGCATGACTATTCTTAACAGTTACTTGACAGTTGTTATAACTTTGTATTTTCAAAATAATAACGGGCATTTCTTGTCTCGGACGAACTGAACCTCAGTGATATGTCTCTTGTCAGCCCTTATGCTTGTCATACCTTGTTTGGCTCGTTATACAACCCAACAGTGAATGGGTTTCTGCAATTGTCCTTGCTCTGGCAAGGCGAGCACATGAACACAGTCGTGTTGCGCAGGAGGCACATGTACATGTCGTAAGCTGCATCAACAATCCGACTGAATATTCTTCTGTCAGAAGTTGGGGGTCCAGTACTTCAAGTCCATTCTCTTTCACAGTGAGCTTCCACCCACTGCCGCTGCAGGCAGGTGTGGGTGAACTTCCAGGGCTTTTCTCCAAACAAGTGTCTGGTAATGAGATCGCCTGACATGCAGTTTCAGTGCTTCATGTGTAGGTGGCAGATTCTCCATGACATTTTTCAAGCCCGTTGAAAGAGATCATATCAAACTTGCTGTATGGATTGTTTCTATGTGCTTGGGGCGTAGAGTTTGCAGACAAATTACTCTGCATCAGCCAGAACAGCATCATCAGGAAAATCTTCTGTGCCCACGTTTTGGAGAAGCTGGGGATTGTCGACAAAGACACTACCGGCAGATCGTTTGCAAATGCCAACAAACTGGCTTGTGCTGTCTGATCCTGTGATGGCATGGAATGCCAGGAGAGAGGATCTCTGTGTATCTGTGTGCGCTTAGAGCCCCGTAAGGAGAATAAGCGCTATACAAATAGTCATTATTAATATTATCAATGAGGTTGAACATTTTTCTGGTGTCTCTTACGAGTTGTGCCCTTTCATTTGAAGTGATGCACCACCTGTCTCTCGCTGTATCATTTCTAGTGATTCAAACAAGACCTCTAGCAACTTGTTTTGTTCACGTGTTTGATAGGCAGGGGTAGGGAGGAAAGAATGTGATGACAGTTCATGAGAGGAAGAGAAAAACAATAAAGAGACAACAAAAAGATAAAGGTGGGTGGGGTAGGGGAGATGTGGGGGTATGGGAATGTAGGGAAGCTGCTGGGTGGTGCTTTTATGGCACAGAGAGAGAGAGAGAGAGAGAGAGAGAGAGAGAGAGAGAGAGAGAGAGAGAGAGAGAGAGAGAGAGAGAGAGAGAGAGAGAGAGAGAGAGAGAGAGAGAGAGAGTCTATTTTTAAGTATTTCATAGTAAATTGAGATCACAAATCTATTTTGTACTCTTCCAATAACTTTGTAACCTGCATATTTCGATTCTGCGCCCTATAAAACCTACAACCAGCCACTTATAAGGTAAATGTATTCCACTTTGTAAGCAACATATAAGGCGCTTAGACCGATTCAGCCGCCATTTTGGAAACTGTCATGGCGGCCATAATTCGCGAATCCAGAAGCAACATCCATGTAGAATACTTTACACTACTTCCATACATTCTATGCCAGGTTGATGATTGCTTCTAACCAGTAACGTTTAGATGGTTTCACTTTCTGGAGATATGCTTCTTGACTAATTGACTGAAGAGTAAAAATAGAAGATATCTCGACTAGTGGGGAAAACTTGTCTTACCAGATTTACGAGGAATCCTGTTTGACCCAGTTTTGTTGTTGTTTGTATTTTAGAAATAAACCCGAGGCGATTTGATATTATTAGTAGGGGGAGATTTACAGGAAATGTAGAAAAGCATGAAAACTTCAGTGTCTGTGTGCGTGTGTGTATGTCAAGTCAAGTCAAACTTTTACTTCCAGATGGGAACATTGTATAAGCAAAAACATGCTTTTTTAAGCGTGTGTGTGTGTGTGTGTGTGTGTGTGTGTGTGTGTGTATGTGTGTGTGTGTGTGTGTCTCTCTCTCTCTCTCTCTCTCTCTCTCTCTCTCTCTCTCTCTCTCTCTCTCTCTCTCTCTCTCTCTCTCTCTCTCGCGCGCGCGCGCGCGCGCGCGCGCGCGCTCTCTCTTTGTGCACGCGCGCGCGCGCGCGCGCTCTCTCTTTGTGCGCGTGCATGTGTGCATAGGTGTACGCGTGCGTGTGTGTGTGTCTCTCTCTCTTTGTGCGCGTACGTATGTGTGTGTATGTGTGCGCGTGCGTGTGTGTATGTGTGCGCGTGCGTGTCTCTCTCTCTCTCTCTCTCTCTTTGTGTGTGCGCGCGCGCGCGCGTGTGTGTGTGTGTGTGTGTGTGTGTGTGTGTGTGTGTGTGTGTGTGTGTGTGTGTGTGTGGTGTGTGTTGGCGGAATACCGTGACAGTTAGAACACGTCACTGCGTTGTCTCTTTCTTTTTTGTTCTCCCAGTAAGCTTACTTATCAGAATCGGGGTACAGTAGAATCAAAAAGCCTAAATGTCCCAATTAGAGTGATGGGAATGCGTACTAACATGGACACGCGCACTGAAGCGCACACGCACGAGCTGAGTATGGGCGAAACGAAAACAATAGTCCTCTCCACTGTGCTGGTGAATAATTTAAAAAACTAAAAATTTTAAAAACAGGAGAAAAAAACATGGCGCACGAGACCGACCACCTAGGCCTACTTTTTCTTGAGAAAGCGCCAGACATTCGTGAAGAACAGGACCAAGTATACGCATCCCCATCCCACAACCCCCACCCCAATCCCCAATGCCCCTTTTTTGTTTTTAAACATCAGTTATGTACATATCTTATATACATGTGCTTACTGACATGGATGATTAGGAGCAGACCAACGGATTGTTGATGGTGTCGACGACTTCTTAGTATTGTTCTCGTACTCTTCGTTCTTCTTCGCAGAAACTTCTTAAAATTCCTAAGCGGTCCTTGAAATCTTCGGGTGAGAGGGCGTTTAGTTTTGTTGCACCAAACGTTTGGAATTCTCTCCCTGACCATACCCGTAACCAGTCCACTCTTCCTTCCTTCAAGTCCCAACTAAAGACCCACTTCTTCAGGAAAGCTTTCTCTCTGCAAAGTCTATGATCCTTTCCCCACTCTTGTTTTCCAGATCATTGAGGTTAACGCGTGCGCGTGTGTGTGTGTATGGGGTGGGGGTGGGAGGCAGGGGTGTGGATGGGTAGGGTGGGGGGGGAGTGGGGGGATGGCTGGGGTGTTGGTGTTGAAGGGAGGTGGGTGTTAGTGTGTTGTGTTATGATTATATGCAATGCATTCTCTAATATGTATTCATTTTCATAGAGATGTACGGTGAGGATGCGTGGGCCAGTTTGTTAGAAATGTCTGTACGAATGGTGAGT
>CM065702.1:20645644-20653144 GCA_017654935.2 Phymorhynchus buccinoides | reverse complement strand
CCCGTCTTCCCCTACAGCGTGAATTCATACACCCACCCCACCCTTTACCTCATCTTTCCAAGACCCACTTTCACTCTCTCCTTCTCTCTCTTTTCAATAGCTTAAAGAGCCACCACGTCACGTGCCAAAATCATGGTTTTCACGTGTTTTCCCTCATACAACTGGTAAGAAATCATAAGAAATCTCCCAAGCATAAAAGGGAATGTGACACGTGACGTGGGGAGTCTTTAACAATGAGAAAGGGGACACGTTTCTTTGTGCAACCTTTCTTTGTGCAACCTTTCACCGCAGGCTATTTTTAAGCCAAAAATACAAAACTGGGTAGAAAAAAATGTATCTGCTATATTGGGAATTCCTGTGTGTCATGTACGACGTTAGCCCTATCCCTTACCTCCCCAAATTAAGAAAATAGGGTCTTCAGATTACAGACCCTGAGTTAATGCCTTTCAAATAACAACATGGGTGTTAAATAGAGGTGGGGGGAAAAACCGGTTTGAACCGAAAAACCGGTGCTAAACTTTCGCGGTTCGAAAAACCGGTTCGAGTTGCTGTGAACCGGTTTTTTAAACTGCAAACTGAAAGTAAGTTTTTCTTAGAATAACTCATTCTTTTCGAAGAACAACACTGATTCTCAGCGCAGAGTGGGTGTTTTGCAAACCAAGAGTAGCTGTTTCTAGTTTGTGGTGGTGTATGGCTTTGACTTTGACTGAGTGTTGAGTAGAGTGTGTGTGTGTCATAAGTGTCGTTATTGCGTGCGTGTATGTATGCGTGTGCGTGCGTGTGTGTGAATATTCTGACAAATAAATATGTGTTTGCATAAGTGAAACTAGTGATGCGAGTACTGGTTTTAAAAAAACCGGTTCGATAAAACCGGTTAGAAGTTTTATCGAACCGGTTTTTAGAGTTGAGAACCGGTTCAACTCTAGTGTTAAACCATTGTGGTGCATAAATGTGACATTGGCAACGAAAGGGTTACAAAAAAACCAGCCGACCGCAAAGGGTGTCACCACTGACAAGTAGATGTGGTAGACATTTTGACAAGAGTAGTCTGATCAGAGCTAAAACCGGTCTAACATGTATTGCTAGTCTTGAACGCATTTGGTATTTGGCATTAGTGAATGCGAAAGCTAGCCAATGTGCAAAAGCACTGCACCGGGATGAAAGTAAAACCACTAATGCATCATGTCCAATGAGACAACTTAATTATTGTCAACAATATTTCATCAAAATCAGCACTAACTTTTACAGTATCTCCACAACAAATAAAAGGTAGCATGACTGTACACGGACAAACAGACTGACAAACAGTCGAAACAGGCAACGCGACACAGACAAACAGTATATTTGACAAACTTACTCAGCAGACTGAAATCACCAGTCAAATGACAAACCAATGCCTTGACAAACAGAACTACCTTGGCGTAGGCAATACAATATAATGTTAATTATAGCGGAAATTGTTTTTAAAACAGGTCTGGCAAACTTTATAGCAAAATGGAAGATATTGCTGTAATCGCAAACATCGGTGGTCTAGTCAGGTTATTGGTAGGCCTATTACCTTAAAAGGAGAAGAAAAATGTGCTTCACAGAAGAAAAAAACACGTAAGCTCGCGTTTCAAAAGCTGTCAAGGTGACCTCAGCAAGGAATGCTGTGTGTGTGAAATCTATCTGAAAAATCCTGCCCACAAATGATGTAGGTCACATGCTTCACTGCACTCTCTTACGTAAACAACAAGTTGCTACCATACCTGGGCAGATCCTTTTTTGTACAGGTAAAGAGACATGTGTAGGAAAATGAAAGATATTTATTTCAGCGCAAACATCGGTGGTCTAGTCAGGGTATTGGTAGGCCTATTACCTTAAAAGGAGAAGAAAAATGTCCTTCCCAGAAAAGAAAAAAACAAACATGTAAGCTCGCGTTTCACCCAAAGCACAAGACTTGACATACAACCAAATGTCCGTTGAGTCGTAGAGGGGCTCTCAATTTTGCATTTGAACAATCCTAAAGTGTCACTATTTATATATTGTGTAGTATGACTGTACACGAACAAACAGACTGACATGACAAACAGTCGAAACAGGCAACGCGACACAGACAAACAATATCCTTGACAAACTTGCTATTCTTGGAGGCTTGGCTATAATTTGCTGATAGTGGAGATGCCTTGCCCAGGGTACATCCCCAAGAGGAATTGAGGACAGCTCGTGTTGGGAAAGTCCCAAAAAGGTCAACCAATCCCTTCAGCTGCAGAGCCAGTGCAAATGCCCCATTGTCGCGAGAGTCACACGAAAATGCTAAGCTAGTCTATGCTAAGAATGAAATAGAGAGGCCAAGAGAGGAAACAACGAAATTGAGCAAAGGGTGAATACTCTCTTTCTAATTAACTCCCCTCCACCATGCAAAGTTGATTACGATACCAATCATCTAGAAGTACGTGGGTCAGAACCAAAGTGAGACAAACAAAGCATATAATAGTCTATTTATATTCTATACTAAGCTATTCCATGATTTCACATCATTGTAGACAGTCGTTTATTGTACAGCTCTCACCTTATTATTACCCCCCCCCCCCTTCCCCCCCTTACTACAAGCTACTGTCAACCAGTCTTCTTCTTCTTCGATCGCTCACACAGTTTCCTGTCCATTATGAGCGCAGCTTCATGCGTCATGCTGCCGTTATGCGCCTAACTAAGAAATAGTCAGGCCCAGCAAGTCCGACTTCGGAGTGGAGGAGGGGCATGTTTTTGCATTTGAAAGCGTTTCGTCTATAAAGGGGGGGGGGGGGGGGGGGGGGGGGGCAGGAGAATGACCGTACAAGGACAAACATAGTAGATGACAGTAAGCAAAGGGAAAAGGCAGAGTCAAAGAGACACAGATTAGAGGAAGTTACAAGCGCAGGACTTCCAGAAGGTGGGGGAACTATTATACAAAAGACCCCCTGGTATCTCCACGGGAGGGGGGACTGTCAACCAGTGATGACAACTGTTTGAGGAATGGGCCCAATCAGCTCCTTGTCGACGATAAAGTGTTCAGGTGAATGCACTGTTTTGTTGGACACGCATACTGGGAGATAACACCTAGACCTAATCGCATACTGGGAGATGACACCTAGACCTAATCGCAAATGCTCTTATAGGGGAAGACGGGGTAAAAAGAGATGGGCGGGTAAGAAGCCCAACCCCAATTATCTCATGAAATGAAGCAAATTTCAGTCTCATTTTGCCCATGAGACGAGCGTTAAAGTCTAGCATTCGTCTCATGGGCACATTTGACTGAAAGTTTTCTTTATTTCATGAGATAATTGGGGTGGGCTTCTTACCCGCCCATGCGCTTTTTACCCCGTCTTAAGCCTACTCAGAAACATGCCTGCACGAAAGCACGTAAACAGACACGCACACAGACAGATCGACAAATACATTCATTCATTCATTCGACAAATCCATCATCATATAGTAATTTAGCAAGTGTCCGTGTGTGTGTGTGTGTGATCGTGTGTGTGTGTGTGTGTGTGTGTGTGTGTGTGTGTCTGAAACACGTAACGGGCCTTATAACTCCGCCGTTTTTCGACCGAATCGCTTCCAAATTTGCTGTGAGCCCAGCAAGGGCGATGGCAATGGCAACCGAGGCGGCCGTGTCATTTGCACGGTTTTTGCAAATGCGCGTAACGCGCATCCACCGGCCTTTCGGCGCCTGTATCTCCGGTATTTCTGGACCGATTGCCTTCAAATTTGGCAGTAATGACCGCGGACGGTGACTATCGCAGTGTTAAATCGGAAGCGAATCGATTACTTAGGCGCATAATACAAGCAGCATGATGCAAAAAGGGCCTTATAACTCCGCCGGTTTTCAACCGAAGACCCCCCAAATTTGCTGTCAGGCTTGCTGTTGCCGGGGGGAGCCTGGCAGCAAATGAAGACAATCGGGAGAGGAATCACTCTCAGAGCAGCGCCAACGGGAAACGATTATAACTCTGCCGTTTCTTAACGGAATCGCTTCAAATTTGCTGTACTCAGCGTTACCATACTTGGAGATACCGTTACTAGACGTTGCCATTACTAGGGAGAGCGCATCACTCTCAGAGCAGCGCCAACGCGAAACGGGGCCTTATAACTCCAAACATTTCTTAACGAAAGCACTTCAAACTGTACTCAGCGTTAACAGTACTTGGCGTTACCGTTACTAGGCGTTACTGTTACTAGGCGTTACTGCTACTTCGGCGTTGCGCTAGTATACAAAAAATACAAAAGTTCACTTAATATTTATCTTTAACCTTGTTCATTGTTCGGTTATATTAAGTGTAAGTTTAACATTTTATGAGGTGGGGGGTGGAGGGAGTTATGATTAAGCCTGCTTAGCTACCCTGTTACTTACTTTAATGCTTACACACACTCACAGACACATCCACACACACTCTCCACACCAACATCACAACACAATATAATATTGTCTGAATCACTTTTAATGGAAGGACGTTAAATTGAGTAACAACATATAATACAAACGTGCGAACGTATGCACCCCCCCCCCCCCCCACCCCCATTCAAACACACTCTCTCTCTCAGTGGTTGGCTTAACGTCTAATTAGGCGTAGCCTCTTATAGACAGTGTTCTTGAAGACTGGATCTTCTAAATTCAAACACAGAGAGAAGGGGAAAGAAAGAGAAAGAGAATAAAGACAGAGAGAGTATGAACAACACGCAGACAGACACAGAGAGAGAGAGCGAGAGAGAGAGAGAGAGAGAGAGAGAGAGAGAGAGAGAGAGAGAGAGAGAGAGTGTGTGTGTGTGTGTGTGTGTGTGTGTGTGTGTGTGTGTGTGTCTGTGTGCGTGTGCGCGGATATAAACCAACTTCGGTGCTATGCTTTGTTGCTGCTGTTGTTTTTAATGTGTGCTACTTATGTATATATTATTAATTGCTTTATTTGTTTATTGATTTGTGGTGACGTTTAACGTGGTGACAGCCCTGTCATGGCCTTGGTCGCCGACGAGGCATTCCTAATCTTAATATTAATCTTAATTGGTTCATCTATTTTAGGAAAATATTAGTAGTTTTTATATGAGTGTACGTTTTCAAGTTTTTCACATAATTCTAATCAAATTCTCTCCCTCTTTTAATTCCTTGATGATGTTGTATGCATCTTATTGTCTTAACTGTGGTGTTTCGATTGATGTCATCTGAATGTTTTTAGTATTGTTTATCGAGCCTGTGATTACACACTTTAATTTCCGCAAGGATGAATAAAGTTGTTTAGAATTTGAATTTGAAAGATAGACAGACGGACAAAGAATTTGAGACATAAGGAACATGCTGAAAAATCTAAATAAATAGACAGACAGACAGACAGACAGACAGGGGAAAAAACAGAGAGAGAGAAGCAGAAGGACACATCAACACACTCACTGACAGAGCAGACACTGACTGATTCCGATGTTTTGTTTGATCAGGCCAATGCCCCATTTGATAAACAAAGGGGTATAACGATGGTTTAGTAAACGAAGGGGGGTAACAATGTTTTACAGCTGTTATGGTGATAAAAAAAAACCAACAACACTGAAACAGACTGCAACGTCACTGGAACATACAACAAACAAACAACTACACGACACGTGAAAAGTGACGTTATTTTATTCACAAGAGACAAAACAAAACTACTGGATATTTCGGCGAATGCGCCTTTATCAACACAGACAAACAAGAAAACAGCAAATCTTGTTGATTTTTTGCTCCTTTTGTAGTCTGCTTTTTGCTATTTTTGCTGTTTGCTGTTGTCTTGTTTGTCTATGTTGACATTTGCCGAAATATCCAGTATTTATGTTTTATCACTTGTGAATAAAATAACGTCACTTTACGCTTGTCGTGTAGTTGTTTGTTTGTTGTATGTTATGGTGATAATTAAATAAAGCAATCATGAACATTTTACATAAATCGTCAGTAAACCTTGTCAACACGGAAAGACAGTACGGTTAAGAAAACATCGACAAAATGCAAACCTCTGTGAGGGAAACAACACGGAACAAATGATTTATGTACTTATTAAAGTCTGGCATTTTTTGTTACCAACAAGAGTTATAACAACATATATGTAGGCCTACGCAAAGAAGACCTGTACTAACTTAAAACCCTTTCATCGACATTGTCGCCTCTTGGCACCACAATGATTGAACACCCATGTCACTGAAAGGCATCAAATGAGGGTCTGGTATCCAGTGACCTTATGTTCTTAATTTTGGGAGGTAAGGACAGGCCCTATTTTATGCATGTCACAGAGGAATCCCCAATACTGCAGACAGAATCTTTTCTCAACCCGGGTAAGTTTAATGGAACGTTTTAGCTGAAACATGGCTGGCGTTGAAAGGGTTTTAACCCTTTCACCGCCAGCCATTCTTCAGCCCCAAAATACCATTACACTTAACTGGGTACAGACAATAGGCCTAAGATATCTGCAATATTGCAAATTCCCCTGTGACATATATAACATCAGGCCTGTCCTTACCTCCCAAAATTTAAGAAAATAGGGTCTTTGGATAACAGGTGCTGATTTGATGCCTTTTAGTGACATGGGTGTTAAACCATTGTGGTGCTAAAATGCGACATTGGCGGTGAAAGGGTTAAAGACTGTAAATTACAATTCATTATTGCTGTCTAAAATCTCATCACGGTCAAGCTGAAAGAAAACGTATATTATTTGGTAATGATTAGGCAACGCAATTGCATCTGATAATATATTGAACCTTATCCTATAAATAGGTCAATTGTATCTTCAATCATGTCATTGTTTTATACTTATGTGGCGGTGCCATAGTCGATGAGGTTTAACCGAGGTGTGGTCACCGCTACAGCTATCTGTATTAATTATAAAAAATCGGAACTTTACTGGTTTCGTACTGCCTCCGGGCATTGCCTCCAGTATTGTTCCCACCATATTTGTATTTACAAATGTCCCATATGTGTCTGATTCAGACCAAGAGGACGTAAAACACCATTTTCGTTCAATCATGTAAAATCACAGAAGAATTGCCACAAATAAAATAATTTTCAATACACCATTCAGCGATGGCTTGGAGTCCAAACGGACTATCTTTAGATAGTCCATTGACGTATTATTGAACTTCCTGCAAAAACTAAGGACTTGTATAAAAAAAAGAGTGAAGAAATATAAAAAGCATAACCCCATTTTTATATTATTTGCAGTCTATTTTTTTAATACAAGTCCTTAGTTTTTGCAGGAAGTTCATAATACGTCAATGGACTATCTAAAGATAGTCCGTTTGGACTCCAAGCCATCGCTGAATGGCCATTGACGTATTATTGAATTTATTATGAAAACTTGTATAAAAAAAAGAGTGAAGAAATATAAAAAGCATAACCCCATTTTTATATTATTTGCAGTCTATTTTTTTAATACAAGTTTTCATAATAAATTCAATAATACGTCAATGGACTATCAAAAGAGAATCCGTTTTCACTCTCTAAGCCATCGAATGTTTTGAATTTTTTAA
>CM065702.1:20633144-20638144 GCA_017654935.2 Phymorhynchus buccinoides | reverse complement strand
GGCATATTTCATCAGGGTTTAAGTCTACAGGATTGTGAGTTGCATTTCGAACAAGTCTGAGTAATTGAGTGTTTTCTTGGCAAAGGTTTGCACTGAAAGCTTAAAGGCACAGCCGGGGTATATAAGGAGTGACTCAATCCACCTGGCTTTTTTTCCTAACTATATTTAAATAAAAGTTTAACTTGATTTAAAAGAAATGTCCCACATGGTTAATTCCGGGAGGACGTAAAACAAAACTTTTCTTCTCACCTGGCTTTTGGACATGTTGGATACTCGGTATTCACATATGAATTGTTAAAAAATCGGGATTTTCCTGGTTGTTGCACTGCCTCTGGGCATTGCCTCCAGGATCGTTCCCACCATCTTTATATCTACTAATGTCCCATATACATGTCTGTTCCAGACCGGAGGACGTTAAGCAGAATTTCATCATCGCGTGGCTTCATTTTGCCTTCCTGCTTGCGTTCGCTGCTCTTTATTCCTACCTTTTCCCCTGTTACGCAAGGCGGCAAGTGTCGGACTAGCTAGACCCGATTTTTTTTATCTGCTGCTATGGCTTTAAGATGTGCCTCATCGCGTTCCTCCAATGACGTCGATTGATATGGTCAGGTCAGGTAGGACGTCTAGGCCTCACGGCCTCTCAAGCGTCCTTTCCCTTGATTGTAATTTGTACGTATTCAGTTGGCAC
Source organism: Phymorhynchus buccinoides (assembly GCA_017654935.2). NCBI lineage: Eukaryota > Metazoa > Mollusca > Gastropoda > Neogastropoda > Raphitomidae > Phymorhynchus > Phymorhynchus buccinoides. Next base: position 20,637,456 of record CM065702.1, on the reverse strand, counting down.
AGCTGTGACGGCTTTAGTAGACTAATCAGTCATACTACAGTGGAACCTCCCTTATAAGACCTTCAAAAATCATCCAAAATGAGGTCTTATAAGGGAGGGGTCTTATAAGGGAGGTAATTCTAATACTTACAAAGAAGGGCAATGTCTCAGAGAAGTAGGTCTTAAATGGGAGGGAGTCTTATAATGGGAGGTCTTATAAGGGAGGTTCCACTGTAATAAGTATGTGTTTTCAGTTGGCACAGCTGTGACGGTTTTAGTAGACTATCAGTCGTACTAATAATGATGTGTTTTCCTCGGCGGTGATTTACATTGAAGGGTTAAAGCCCTATCAACCGATCCAAAGGATCGGGTGACGATATTCTGACACATCTGATGTGGCGAGCGAAGCCTGTTCAGTGTTATCTCACACAAAATGGAGAAAAGAGGGGAAAATCCGCTTCTGTTACTGCAGCGATTTGAATACTGAGCGCGCGATGATGAAAATGATGTTTTGCGTCCTCTCGGTCACAGACACATATGGGACATTTGTAAATACAAAGATGGTGGGAACAATACTGGCTGCAATGCCAGGAGGCACTGCAACACCAGTAAAGTCCCGAGGTTTTAACAATATAGATAGGTGGAGCGGTAACCATGCCTCGGTTAAACCTCATCGGCTAATACTGAGCGCGCGTTGCGCCTACCCTCCTTTTATACTTCGGTTGCCAGTTTGAAAAAAACGTGCTTCACTGCATTCCTTGAGTGATGCTGATCACGAATACTATACAGTTATTGGGGTACACAGCCGTCAGATTTCGGACAGGCAGACAATCAAGCAGACAGACAGAAAGCGAATTTTATAATATCTTTTGTTTATTTAGGTAAGTATCTCCTACTAAGGCCTGTGACAATGTATCCCACACGACCCCTCTTTCTGTATCTACACCGCCCCCCCCCCCCCCCTTTCTTTTCTCGGGCCGCCACTTTAATTGCCAGTCAACATCAAACAGACGCCGATTAAGGCATTTATCTCTTTGAAGCCCGATCTACCTTCCCATCACGAGAAAGTGACATCCACAGTCGGCGCCCTTTGAAGACGATTTTCCTTTCCAATCACGAGAAGGATAGGAATGTCTGCATGTGATAATGATGTAACCAGCGCATGATTGTTCTGTACTACTATACATAATACTAGGACATCATCTTGTGACGTGTCGACTGCTATAAACCAATCACAGGCTCTCATTGTTTGAAAATGGCAGGGGAAAATTTGAGTAGTGAGGAAAGTTAGCCTACACATACTTTCACACAAGACGCTGAAACCTGGCTGGAGCAACATTGCAGACTCACCCTCTCTCCCAGCCAGTCATAATAGCCCAACTAGTGAGTATTATTGATGGCAGGTGATTGAGATTTGTTTTGTTTGATCCTATTTTTGATCTAGATCCTATGTTCAATGATGAATAAGGAGTAGATATGTTATTGAAAAGAAGTGGTAAACATTCTGTTCTATTTATGTGCACTGATTATTTGTGTGTGTTTTTGACTTTAACTCTTTTGGTACCAGAACCGGATTTTATGCCTACTAACCCTTCTGTATATTTTTAGTGGGAAGCCTGTGGGTTGCAATCTTGCACTTTATGATACCATTCCTTTCCAGGTGTTGGATGGAGAGTGATGTTGGCTTGATCATAGACTTTGATCTATCCGGGTACTGAATAATATCAGTTGATTCATGTACACCTTTTATGTTTTACTGATCTCAGTTTGTTAACTGAAATTCAGATTCTGTGTTCTTAGTGCTATTGTACAAGGGCAGCCTTCTAGCTGGTTGGGATCCACTAATTCCCTGCCAACTGAAACCTCTTGTCTCTAAGCCATAGAGACCTACATCCACCTTCTCCTGTGATTATCAGCAGGGCATCATGAGCAGGAAGATCATCCCTGACTCACAAGCACCAAGACGGGAACGCCGCCAAGACGCCCCGCACCCAGAATCCGCGAGGAGACCACGCCTGAACCGTGCCATCCCGCGACGCCGTAACCGGAACGACTGGGAGCTACTCTCACCTGACGAGCAAGCCCAGCACTCAACGACCCCTACGAAGGAACTTGACAATAGCTAAGTTCACAGAACCGCGCCAATCATTTGAACTTTCCTCCGGACACTGAAGATAATTAGTAACCCTTCTCGCTTGGGGCTAACCTTCTAGAAAGACAAAAGTCTTGTAAATTTCATTGTTTTTTTATTCATATTTTGTTTTGGCGCCACTGAGCTGCTTTATTATTATTGTTGCATAATCTTATGCAGATTTTGTGAGTAAATAAAATACAAGTGTCAAATAATCCTGAACCCTTTGGTCAGACTGATGAGAGTGGGAATCTTGTAATTTCATGTAAAACCCTACTTCTCTCTGTCTGCCATTTAGAGCAAATCAACCACTTGTATTTTTTACAATCATACGAGCCAGAACCCGGGCACAAATATAAATTTATTAGATGAAAAGGGGCCGGGAAAGTTGCTCATCTCCCATACCCTAGAGAAGTGGGCTAAAGGCAACTTTTCTGTTTGAAAATTTAACTTACTAAAAGTCTTCCCTAGAGACTTAGCCTGTTAACCCATTACCTCGTCACAAGGCCCCGTTTCCATTGCTTGCCCCCCTTCTCCCTGATTCTTTCCCTTTCTCTCCCTCTCTCTTATCGGTGATAACACGACTAGTTACTGTCGTTTTATTACTGAAGGTTACTGGCTGCATTACTACATACAGTGGAACCTCCCTTATAAGACCTCCCGTTATAAGACTCCCTCCCACATAAGACCTACTTCTCAGAGACATTGCCCTTCTTTGTAAGTATTGAACATTACCTCCCTTATAAGACCCCTCCCTTATAAGACCTGGGATTTTGGATGATTTTTGAAGGTCTTATAAGGGAGGTTCCACTGTAGTAGATAGGGTAGAGAAGAGACAGGGGGAAGGGGGGGGGGCGAAGGGCAACTGAATGAAGGTAGTTGGGGTGGGTGGGGAGAGAGAGAGAGAGAGAAAGAGAGAGAGGGAGAGAGATAGAGAGACAGAGAGACAGACAGAGAGAGAGAGAGAGAGGAGAGAGAGAGAGAGAGAGAGAGAGAGAGAGAGAGAGAGAGAGAGAGAGAGAGAGAGAAGAGAGAGAGAGAGAGAGACGAGAGAGAGAGAAACAGACAGAGAGAGAGAGAGACGAGAGAGAGAGAGACAGAGTGAGAGAGAGAGAGAGACAGAGAGACAGAGAGACAGAGAGACAGAGAGACAGACAGACAGACAGAGAGACAGACAGACAGAGAGAGAAACAGACACAGAGAGAGAGAGAGAGAGAAAAGAAGAGAGAGAGAGAGAGAGAGAGAGAGAGAGAGAGAGAGAGAGAGAGAGAGAGAGAGAGAGAGACAGAGAAGAGAGAGAGAGAGAGAGAGAGAGAGAGAGAGAGAGAGAGAGAGAGAGAGAGAGAGAGAGAGAGAGAGAGAGAGAGAAAGACACACAGAGAGAGAGAGAAAACAGACAGAGAGAGAGAGAGAGAGAAGAGAGAGAGAGAGAGAGAGAGAGAGAGAGAGAGACCTAACCCACTCCCACTGCCTTTCCTTAGCTGTTAGTGTTAGCCTACTTTCCTAATAACTGAACAGCCCCAGTCACGGGATTGGCTACAACAAGAAGGAAGTATCTATCTGTACGGGGATTCCCCTTCGTTTCCAGCCTAACCACGCTAACAATAGCGTTTCGTGGCGTTTTGTGGACAAAACCCGAGGCAATTACTTTTTTTTTCCAATTTATTATTAGCGCGCGCGCGCGCGCGCGCGCGTGTGTGTGTGTGTGTGTGTGTGTGTGTGTGCTCGCGCTTACTACATCAACGAGGAAGCGACCGTTGGAGACTAGCCTGCTTGACTTCCATGCTGTAATGTTGTTTGAAGAAAAATAACCCAAACTCCCGCGCAGTAGCAGCTGGTGTGATATAGTTCAGGTTTATTCCATTGACGAACACGATCATACTGTAATTGTGTGTGTGTGTGTGTGTGTGTGTGTGTGTGTTGTGGTGTGTGTGTGTGTGTGTGTGCGTGTGCGTGCGCGTGCGCGTGCGCGTGCGTGTGCGAGTGTGTGCGCGCATGTGTGTGCATGTGTGTGCGCGTGTGTGTGTGTGTGTGTGTGTGTGCGTGCGCACGTCGCGCGCGTTTTGTGTATCAGTGTGTGTGAATGCATGCGCGCGCACATGTTCGTTTCTTTCTTCTTTGTAAATCTTTGAACATGCAAGGTGTTCTTTTTAATATATCCTATTTTCTTGAATTTTGCTGTACAGAAATAATTATATAAAT
>CM065702.1:20621508-20632644 GCA_017654935.2 Phymorhynchus buccinoides | reverse complement strand
GCTGGCGGCGAAAGGGTTAAGCAAAGACTGAAAGAAAAGAGAATCTCGAGACAAACGTTGTGCTTGGCCGACCATTTGATAACATAAAATAACCCGGGCCACGTGCCGTCACTTCCGTCAGCGGAGCAGAGAGAAGAATGTGGTTTCTTAGGAGTTGATTTTGAAAAGAAAAACAAAACTGTGGCTCTGAAAAAATGTGATTCTGGAAAAAAGATATAGGCCTATGGGAAACAAATGGTTGAAGTGACGGTTTGTGAAGAATAGCTGAGTAACACGCTAGACTAAAGTGACAGTGACTGTTTCTGCTAATTACCGTTGTAGTGGCGAATATATGCTGGGCCCTATTTCTGCACTTTGGGCTAGGCTATGTGTCTCTGTGAAGGCGCCCCGTCTGAACGAAATACGACTGAAACACGACTGAATGAACAGATTTTGAAAAGGTGAGCATGAGTACTAGCATCTCGAAATATTTCACTTTCAGTAGAACGCCCGGTAAACGAAAAACGTCCGCATCATCCTCTAGCCCGACCAGCCCAGAAGTTGAGCAACTCGCCAACAGAAAAAAAACCCAAAGCAGGGAAGCGACGAATCATTCGACCAAGAAATGGAGTTTCAAGAAATCCTCAAAGACATTTAAAAAAACCTGTCTGTTTTGGCGATTAAAGAAGATATGAACAAAGTTGTGTCAAAATTAGAAGGAAGGATCGAACGCCTAAAATATGACGTGTTTTGTCTGCAAACTGAAAACGACAAACTGAAGCAGGAAGTGAGAGATCTGAAGAGTACCAAAGACAGTCTTCATGAAGAAAAGGCTCAAAATCAAAAGGAGCATGTTAACATGCAGCGCGCGATCAACGATCATGAGCAACATGGCAGGTCGTGGAACATTAGAGTGTATGGGGTGAAGGAGGCATGACGGGATCAATAATCTGTTCAAGATTGTGTAAAGAAATGTATGGGCATCATCAAGGAAAAGGTAGGGGTGGCGCCGGGGCCGGGGGACATGGAGATAGCCCATCGTTCAGGGAAATAGGGAGGCACTATATAGGCCTCGACCCATTATAGCGCGTTTCTTCGGTCCCTTATGCATCCATTGTGGCGGTATCATAGCCGATGAGGTTTATCCGAGGCGTGGTTACCGCTGCACATATCTATATTGTTAAAAACTCGGGACTTTACTGGTGTTGCACTGCCTCCGGGCATTGCAGCCAGTATTGTTCCCACCATCTTTGTATTTACAAATGTCCCATATGTGTATATGACCGAGAGGACGTAAAACACCATTTTTCATTCTTCATTCAGCGCGTTTCTTCAGCCGGCAAAAGCGAAGCCAGGTGCTTCAGATCAGGCGCAAACTGGAACAGACTGGCGTTTCCATTTCGGAACACCATACGCTTAAGATTAATTACAAACTGTTGACGCGGGCAAACACTCACTGGGACACATCCAGTCTGGTCCTCCAACGGGAAGACATTAGCTAAACTGAAGAATGACACAACAGTGAAGCTCGATATTCTGACGGACCTGGATGATGTTTTCCGAAATTAAATGCCCAAATAAAAAGGAACATTAAATTCAATTGAAGTGTGAAAGGGGAAGGAAAATAGTTTAATTTGGAAGGTAGGCTGATGTCAAAAAGTATTCTTGTTGTTGTGCCTGCCTTTGTTCCCCAACAGGTTAATATTGGATTTTAAAATAATTGTTTTTCCTTAGTCCAACTCGGATTTTGATGTATATGCCGCAAGGTGTGTAGCGCGTGCTTTTATGAACGTGGTTGTGCGTTTGGGGATTGGTGCGTACATTGGTGGGTACATTGGTGCGTGCATTGGTGGGTACATTGGTGGGTACATTGGTGCGTACATCGGTTGGTACCATGGAGAATCCCCGTAGGCCTACGACCATCCGTTTGTTCTGCAGCATTCCAACAGCCTAGAAAGATTTTCTTTAGACCCTTTTCTTTCTCTTGGTCGATTTGAACTCAACAATGTTTAAGGGTCTCTCTCTCTCTCTCTCTCTCTCTCTCTCTCTCTCTCTCTCTCTCTCTCTCTCTCTCTCTCTCTCTCTCTCTCTCTCTCTCTCTCTCTCTCTCTCTCTCTCTCTCTCTCTCTCTCTCTCTCTCACACACACACACACTCTCCCCTCTCTCTCTCTCTCTCTCCCTTTCTCATACTCTTACTCATACTCTCTCATACTCTTACTCATCTTTTTTAAAATATCTTGTTCACCCCCACCCCCCCTTCTGTTCATCCAGGACAAACGGATGCGTGCGTGTGTGTAGGTATGTTCGAAAGTACATTTAATTGCTGATTAAATGTCATTTATTTCATGCCACAGGTCATGCATTACATCAGTACATTCATTATATGCATAGCTGTGTTTGAAGATAGGAGTAATGTACATACATGATGTTAAAGTTAAACTGGAATGTTCTGTTATGAAGAAGTCGTGGACAATATCTGGAATATGAACTTTACCTTGGAGACACGTATTGTAGATTTTTTTTTTTTTATAGAGATAAACTTGGTTAGACACTAAAACATTTATAGAGAGAGCTTATCGTGAGTATCGGCCGCCTATTGTAGTTGCTGTTTTATGATTGCACGTCAGTATCAATGTATCGACAGTGATCTGTCTGTAAAGATAGCTTGTTACAGTGGCTCTGTGTATTATGCACCTGTGAATATCACTTCAACACACACACCCCTCCGTCTCTCTGTCACTCTGTATCTGACTCAGTCTGTCTCTCTGACTGTCTTTCTGTCACTCTCTCTCTCTCTCTCTCTCTCTCTCTCTCTCTCTCTCTCTCTCTCTCTCTCTCTCTCTCTCTCTCTCTCTCTCTCTCTCTCTCTCTCTCTCTCTCTCTCTCAAGATGTTTTGTTGGCAACTAATCAATTTCTAAGGGTTTGTTGTCTTCAGGAAAGGAATATTATGTTTTGTTACTATGCTTACCAAAATCAATGTATGAATTATGTTGTCATAATCATTCGTCGCTATAATCACCTGTTTTCTCGAGTAGCCACATTTTACAGTATCCTTTTTTCTTTTTTTTTTAAATCCCCATTCCCCAACTCCCCTTTGCTGGTTATGTATATAATATGTAAATAATGTCTTGTGTCTTTTTTTTTAATGATTGTTGCTTTTCTTAGTATGCTTTTTTTAAATCTTTTTTCCCTTCTTGTTCTTAAATTTATTTGTTTATTGCTTTCTTGTTGTTTGCCTCAGGGCTGAGTGAAAAAAAGCTGTAATTGATTAGCTTATCTCATTACCCTGAATAAATAACATTTCTCTCTCTCTCTCTCTCTCTCTCTCTCTCTCTCTCTCTCTCTCTCTCTCTCTCTCTCTCTCTCTCTCTCTCTCTCTCTCTCTCTCTCTCTCTGACCATATTTGGGCGAGTTATGTCGGTATTGTGCTCTAAAATAGAACAAAAGAATTGATACATAAAAACATACAAGCGTGTGTGCAAGCAACCATTTTTATTCAGATTCATATGTGCGTTTGCATAGAAGTGTGTATACATGAAGAGCATAGATGCATATTAATGTGGTTGTAAATTTCTATATTTCTGAATTTGAGCGCACTAACCGGATTGCATGGACATAGTGATGGGAAAGAGTTACTCTACACTTTTGGATCTCTACAGTATTAGCCGTTTTAGGTGGGGTTGTTACTTCCCTTGGTTTGGTGGCTCACTGATACAGTCCCTTTGTTTGCTATAACTTCCGGTGGCGAGTTGGGCAGCTACCGTAGATAGTAGATCGACTTTCCTGTTTCTGTTTGCGTCGCAGACGCCACTTCTGACGATAAATCGCGATGTTGATACGAACATGAATGTTTTGCTGTCCCTATACGTGATTACGCGAGTTTTACTACTCCTTATTTGCTTCAATAACATTTACTTTGTCACCATCTTTACCCTGCGCTTTTTGTTTTGTTTCTTTTCATGGTAGGCCTATGTCAGTATGTGTTTACTGTTTACCACATCTGTGTAAATAATTACGGTGTGGCGAGAGCGCCGTATGCTTTGGTTTGTTCGATAATTCCTTTGATGGTTTTACAACAAATAAAATAATCTGAGTTTGAATTTTGATATGGTTGAGGGGAAAGGGGGCATGCAAGCAAACGGGGGATTCTACTAGAGGGTGGGTGGGTCGTGGATGAAGGATTTTCACTATGATTTGGGAATGGGTAGAACTAGAAGGGTGGGAGTAAAGTGGGGCGGATGGGGGAAGGGGCTCGCACAGTGACACACACACACGCACACATGTACAGACTCACAGAGATATATATATAGTTTTACATCAGTTTAAAGAGGCAATGCTATGGCATAGCAGGCACCTTTCTAGAATGGGTTAACCAGTGACATAATTATAAGCCTTTTACTACTTGCCTTATATGCAAATTCCTTGATGTTGACTAACTCTACTTTTAAGTTGCGATGGAGGAAGCCAAGGGTCTTACTGACTTTGCTGCGCACATTTGAGATGTGGGTGTCCCATCTAAGGTCTTGTGATATTGTAAAGCCCAGACATTTATTTTCATCTCTATTCAATCCAGGTCCTGGCCATATAGTTGGTAGTTCTTTATCAGGGGATTTTTCTTCCTGATCACATGGAGGCTCTTGCATTTGTCGGGATGGAAGGACATCCATTTGTTTTCCCATGATGCTAATTCATTTAGGTCTGGTTGGAGATCATTGAGGTCTCTGGGAGGGTCCACAGCTCGGTGACAGAGTCGTCCACAAAGAGAAAGGAAGTTGGAAGATAGTTGCCTCGAAAGACCATTGATGCCAACAGGAAAAGGGTCGGCCCAAGCACAGATCCTTGGGGGACTCCTGATTCTACAGGGATAGCTTTGGATGCAGCTCAATCAACAACTATTTTTTCCTGCCTGCCTGCAAGGAAGCTCTCAATTAATCTATTGACTGAACTTCTAATCCCATAGTGGCGAAATTATTCATAAGGAGATAGTGATCAATCTTATCAAAGGCCTTTTTAAAATCCACGACTAGGACGTTGGTCCTTCCAGATAAAAATTTAAAAATAAGCAACAAAAATGTGCTTGATAGTGGTGGTGAGAAATACTGGGTCACCAACTCACTCACACACACACACCACAACTCGCATACACACACAACACAACTCACACGCACGCGCACACGCACACACAGAGGCGTGTGAAGGTCGAGAGGGTATACAGTCGTATATTGTAAAGACAAACAATTTATCATGTGTGTGTGTGTGTGTGTCACTGACTGAGTCAGTTGTGTCTGACTATAACCTTTTCATAGCAGATAAAGAGACTGCTATTCTACTTTTACAGGGCTGGACTGAAATTTGTTTTCATTGGTGGTAGGTGATAGAAGCTGTGAAGCAGTGACCGACACCTAGGCTTCTATATATTAAAAAAAAGACAAACAATGTATCGTGTGTGTGTCACAGTGTGTGTGTGTGTGTGTGTCACTGACTGAGTCAGCTGACTATGACTTTCACATAGCAGATAAAGCTACTGCTATTCTACTTAGAACTACAGGGCTGGACTGAAATTTGTTTTCAGTGGTGGTAGGTGATAGAAGCTGTAAAACAGTGACAGACACCTAGGCATCCATTGTTTCAGAAGGCGTAAAATCTCTATTTTTCTCTCTCTCTAGGCATCCATAAAATAAGTTTTTAAAAAAGGACCTAGAATACTACCTTGAGGAACACTACTGCTAGCATGTGCAGCCTACAGACTGATTTCACATCTTTACTATTACAATACTGAGTTCTGTTACATGAAAAGTCTTCTATCCATATTAAGTAAATTGTTGTGGATTCCATAACCATGTAATTTAATTGTATGTTGTAGGCCTACTTACAACAGTTGTGTTGTAATGGAAAGAGTGACTTGTTTTGGGCTTAAAAGCTGATTAAGTTCTTTTAAAACATTATTTATTATTTATTTTGTTATTATTTGTTTTTAAATAAATAGATCTAGCGCAGGCCAAACAATGTCTTAGCGTGTACTATTTGACTTCTGAGTACTGGGTGCACTATCCCAGGTTGTTGGGGTGATGGCTTATGCACAGTTTCTTATTTCAAGCACTGGGAGAGGGGTGGAAGTAAAGTACATTTTCTTACTACACATTTCATAATTTGCACACCATTTCAACGCCCCAGGAGAAATATCAGTATGCAGTACACTTTCTTGTTACAAACTTGCTGTTTGTATACCCTTTGAAAATCCAAAATAACCCTCTTTTTTTTAAAAAGCGTGAATAGCAAATTTCTCCTTTACATCCTGCAGTCCTAAAGATTACAGGCACAGTGAATAATTGACATCATTGGTAGTGCAACATACTGGGAATGAGATTGAATCATACAAATTATTTTTAAATTTTGTCTGAAATTGAGAGGATTTGTGGGGATACCCGGATAGTGTTGGTTAAAATAATGTGAATCGTCTTACTTTGTTGTGTCAGTGTATTTGTATTTAATTCTGTTATAAAGCAAAGTACACCTGTGCATGCGCATTAATTTTGAATAAAATCATACCAGCCCCGAAAGTCTCAAAACCTTTTCGTACGAACCTCCCCCCTTCCTCACTACTAGGCAAACGTGTTTTGAATAGGCAAACGTGTATGTAATTTTTTTGGGCGTGGTTTCATGATCACAATAGCAGGCAAATGTATTTCACTTTTACCAAAACCGTTTTGAAAAAAAAATGTAACGAAGCCTACCTAACTGCCCCCTTCCCTCCCCTTTTTGTGGGGAAGATTTACTAACTATCCTGGGATAAACACTGATTTTAAGCACTGAGAGAAAGAGCATCATCACCCTAAGCTAAGTGACCCAGCCAGTCAGGATCCTTTCAGCGGGCACCCAACGTGATGCTGAATGGAGCAGCTACCTTCACTCTAAGCTAAGTGACCCAGCCAGTCAGGAGATCAGCGGACACCCAACATTATGAAACATAATAGAAAAGGAACCGCCTAAGCTAATGAAAAAAGTTATGTTCTGTGGCTTTTTCGTGCAAGACAGTATGAGTTTGCTCAGTTGCAGGGTTTGTGATCGAATAAATAATCACAACTGAGCCAAACAAATAAGATCGTGATCTGTGATGAGAAACACACAGTGTTGTGTAAAAGTAGAGCTGATTAATTTAAAAAAATCAGTGACAAAATTGTGTGTCAGAGATTCAATGCGAGATCTGCAAGCTGCACGCACATCTTTGGTTGTTCTTTGCCCATTACTTGTCGTCAGGCAAACAGAGCCCCATCGGCTCGGAAGTGAGTAGATCACTTTTCGCGACTCCGCGCGCTAGAGATAAACAAGCGCATTCACTCTTGCAAACCGGCTTCGATAAAACGGCTAATAGTAGGGATGGTCGCGTAACATCAAGGGTTTTCCGTACATAATGAAACTATGGATTGTGGCTTTTTTTTAAAAGTTTGATTTATTAGTTTAACCTTTTGGAGGATTGAAGATTATACAAATATTAAAACTGATGACAGAAATGTATTGTTTGAATGGATTAGTATGGGTATTTGTACATATTGAGCTGACATTACATGTAATTATAAATACTTTTTTATGTCTGTCTTTGATTTTTTTTTAAATGTAGAGATGGTCACGTGTAACAAGCTATGCAGGGATAGGTTTAATCTATTTGTTTTTTTGCCTTTCTCCTTATTTAAAGGAATACTGTGTGCTATACTGAAACGGGGGTCCTTGGGACAGTTGCATCAATTGACTGTTTGTTTCAGTATTGTGGTCAGAAAACACTATAACTGTGTTTTGGCTGGTGTTGACTTCAGTTTATTTTTAAAAAAGGGAAGTAAGATTATTACTTTTGTGATGCTGTGTGCCACGTTTATTGGCGAAAAAAGTGTACTATGCCTACTTTTGTGATGTTATAATATGTGTGCGGATTGTTTGGCAGTCAGAAGATTTCTTCAATTATGACCATTCCAATCGAGAGTTTTTCTTCATTTGCTGGTGACTAATATCTACAAAACCTTAATGTCGATTGTGGTAAAGTTACATGGGATTAGAGAAGACATGCCACCTACTTAACTATGATTTGTGCGTGTGTATGTGCGTGCGTGCGTCCATGAGCGTGCGCGCATATATGTAGAGAGAGAGAGTGTGTGTATGTGAGTGTGTATGTGTGAGTGCGTGTGTGTGTATGTGTGAGTGTGTGTATGTGTGTGTGTGTGTGTGTGTGTGCGTGTGTATGTGTGAGTGTGTGAATGTGTGTGTGTGCGTGCGTGTGCGCGCGCGCGTGTGTGTGTGTGTGTGTGTGTGTGTGTGTGTGTGTGTGTGTGTGCGTGTGCGTGTGCGTGCGTGTGTGTGTGTGCATGTGTGCGTGTGTGAGAGAGAGAGAGTGTGTGTAAAAGGACTGTAGGAGTTCTTACGATAGTGTGTGTTCAAAATGTATGATAACATAATTAATTATAAAGTAGGCTATTATTCACATCTATTTCAGTCTTAGTTGTAACTAAAGGTGGAAAGATGTCGGTCACTTCGTATGAATTACATTGCTTAATGAAATTGAAACGAGGAGAAAAAAGACTATTGATGGTGATGTGTTTGTATGGTTTTGCGTTTGCTTTTGTGGTAAAACTGAACAGAACATTTCGGTGTGATAATTCAAATTATGTGCCATTGGATAACATTTGATTTGTTCTGTTTATATATATATTTTTCCTGATTATTAACTTGTGTATCTTGCGACCTATTAACTGATATTTGTTTACTGGTTTCTGTTTCCACGGCTGATTCTCAAAGTTTGTTTCCTAACATAAAAAGTGCTGTGCAAAGTGAAAGGTGTACAAGTTTTCTATGTTTGTTTTTTCCGACTTTGGTTTCCTAGACGTCTCGTTTTTCAGGTCGCCCAATCACCCCCACCCCTCAGCGTGTTCATTGTTTATGTTTAGCATAGCACCATGTTCACCAGTAAAGAAAAGGTAAAGAGAGAGAGAGAAAGAGAGAGAGAGAGAGATAGAGAGAAGAGAAGAGAGAGAGAGAGAGAGAGAAAAGAGAGAGAGAAAGAGAGAGAGATACTTGGGATTTAAAATTATCAGTTAGAGATGAGAGAGACTGGAGAGTGAGAGAGAGAGAGAGAGGGGGGGGCAAAGAGAGAGAGAGAGAGAGAGAGAGAGAGAGAGAGAAGAGAGAGAGAGAGAGAGACAGACAGAGAGACACAGAAATTTTGACAGAGACAGAGACACAGAGAGAGAGGTGGACGTGCACGTTTTTTCTCGTTCTCTGTGGTGGCCCAGTGGTATTTATTGGTGGTCTTCGTGATCGGGAGGACGTAAAACATTAATTTCGTCGTGTGGCTGCGTTGCCGTGGGGTGGAGGGGATTGGAGGGAGACGGCGTGTATCTCGACCAGTAGACCCCCACTAACTGAAATAAATTGTGTGCACATGTGCGTGCGTGTGTGCGCGCCGGCGACATTAGAGAGAGTGTGTGCGCGTGCGCGCGCGCGCGCGCGCGGGCGCGTGTGTGTGTGTGTGTGTGTGTGTGTGTGTGTGTGTGTGTGTGTGTTTTCGTGCTTCACGGAGTATGGACTGGTAGATCTTCGAAGTTCTCTTATCCTTGCCTTTCAATTTAAGATAAATGGACGATCTTAAATTTTAAGAAAAGCAAAATGTTGAATATTTTTTTATGTAGGCCTATTTGCGCACACCAGGTGAATGCTATCAGAAACAGTTATATTACAGGGTTTTGACACAAATATTAAACTTCATTCCGTTTTTTATTTTATTGTATTGTTTGCAAAATATTACATACACACATGCAAAGTACAAAGAGGCCTTCCGCAGGTGACAGTATTTTAAAAAAAGTAATTATCGTTACAGAATCGAAAATCACATTGCTTATTTTAACTTAGAATACAATGACTTTTTTACCAAGTGGTTGCCATATACTCCATTGTTTTGTGACAATTGATCACATCTGTTTGCCCATTCCTGTTGCTGCTCATTGGAATCGGCCTGTTGTCACCTTGTTATTTCCCTTTGTTTGTTGGATGGGTGCGGTGCGCTTGACCTGATTGAAGGGACCCTAATGGTTCACTTAGGACGCTGATTTCACCACCAGAGGGCAGTCAAACCAGTAGGGGCTTAGCGCGTAATATTCTTAGTTGGGGGTAGTGAGAGAGAGAGAGAGAGAGAGAGAGAGAGAGAGAGAGAGAGAGAGAGAGAGAGAGAGAGAGAGAGGGGTGGGGAGATGAGTTGGGGACCCTCAACAAAAAATATTACGCGCTAAGCCCCTACTGGTTTGACTGGTTTGAGCGTATTTGCACCTGTGTGTTCGAACACACCACAAGAGACTAGGTAGGCCTATGCATAGTTTGGTACAGTTATAGGATATACTGTATGTTTTTGTGTGTGTGCGAGTACGTTCGTTTGAGCTTGAATTTTGTTCGCATGTTCTTCAAATTACTGTGAACATGCCTGTTGTTATTTTCTATTCTTTTTATGCATTTTTTACTTTCTTTTTGTTTTCCTTTTCTTGTTATTTGGCTTTTCTTTTTCCCCTCGAGGGCATGGTGTAAAGAAGCTTGAGCTTATCCGTTTACCCTCATTAAACATTCGTATTCGTATTCGTATTCTCTCTCTCAAAATGTGTGTGTATGTATGTGCGTGCATGTATGTGCACATGTGTGAGTGTTTGTGTGTGCATTCTTTTTATGCATGTTTCTGATTTTTTTTAGTCTGTTTTGATTGTAGTTTATTTGTGTTGTTGCTTATCGTTTAATTGTTGTTTGTTTGCTTGCTTTGTCTGAGGACCTGATGAAAAAAAGCCATATTTTGTGCTTATTTAGTTATCCTCAATAAACATTCGAGTTTCTCTCTCTCTCTCTCTCTCTCTCTCTCTCTCTCTCTCTCTCTCTCTCTCTCTCTCTCTCTCTCTCTCTCTCTCTCTCTCTCTCTCTCTCTCTCTCTCTCTCTCTCTCTCTCCTCTCTCTCTCTCTCTCTCTCTCTCTCTCTCGGTCCTCTCTCTCTCTGTCTCTCTCTCTCTCTCTCTCTCTCTCTCTCTCTCTCTCTTTCTCTCTTTTCATAATGTGTGTGTTGATTGTTGTTCTATTTAGTTCATGTAAATACTGTGGTTATGTGTGGGGTTGGGGGAGGGGGGGGGGCGAGGCAATG
>CM065702.1:20586508-20609008 GCA_017654935.2 Phymorhynchus buccinoides | reverse complement strand
AAGTGCTAGGATGTATGCCCAAAATAACAACAACAAGAACAACAACAAAAATGTAATCAAGGTCAAAGGTAACGTCATGAAAAATAAATATTCAGCCTATCGTATCCTCTGAAAAATTGCCAGTTTTCTAAAGTTCAAGCCTGCATTTTTAAAGATGGTAAATATAGCAAAACAAGTTGACATATTCAAGATCATTTCACATACTTCATTATGAGAAGACCGTTGCTGTTGACGGGACTATCAGCAATGTAAAAATAAAAATAAATTACGCGAATCCTTACTTTTTAAAGCTTGCGAAATTATGCATGCGAAGTTTTGTAGGAAACAAAATTCCATACCTCCGACGTGGGAGCTGATATGACTCGCGATGCTGTTCCAAAGATTGTATAATTGGAGTCTTTGGCTGTTCCCATACTAGCAATGTCTTTTCAAGTCTTCATTCTCAGCTCATGGATTGCTGTGATACAGTGTGCTTCTTCACTTTTAACCCTTTCACCGCCAAAGTCGCATTTTAGCACCACAGTGACTTAACACATGTGTCACTAAAAGGCATCAAATTGGGGTCTGTTATCCAAAGACCCTATTGTCTTAGTTTGGGGAAGTACGGATAGACCTTATTTTATATAAGTCACAGAAGAATCCCCAATACTGCAGATGGATTTTGTTCTCTACCCAGGTAAATGTAATGGACAATTTTTGGCTGAAATATGGCTGGCGGTGAAAGGGTTCATACATTCTTTATAGTTGAGCCAGTAAGATTTACGCTTTGTGGAATCGAGATTTGTGAAGGCGATATAGTTTTCCTTTTCATACCTATTAAAAAATTCAAAACATTCGATGGCTTAGAGAGTGAAAACGGATTCTCTTTTGATAGTCCATTGACGTATTATTGAATTTATTATGAAAACTTGTATTAAAAAAATAGACTGCAAATAATATAAAAATGGGGTTATGCTTTTTATATTTCTTCACTCTTTTTTTTATACAAGTTAGTTCATAATAAATTCAATAATACGTCAATGGCCATTCAGCGATGGCTTGGAGTCCAAACGGACTATCTTTAGATAGTCCATTGACGTATTATTGAACTTCCTGCAAAAACTAAGGACTTGTATTAAAAAAATAGACTGCAAATAATATAAAAATGGGGTTATGCTTTTTATATTTCTTCACTCTTTTTTTTATACAAGTCCTTAGTTTTTGCAGGAAGTTCATAATACGTCAATGGACTATCTAAAGATAGTCCGTTTGGACTCCAAGCCATCGCTGAATGGTGTATTGAAAATTATTTTATTTGTGGCAATTCTTCTGTGATTTTACATGATTGAACGAAAATGGTGTTTTACGTCCTCTTGGTCTGAATCAGACACATATGGGACATTTGTAAATACAAATATGGTGGGAACAATACTGGAGGCAATGCCCGGAGGCAGTACGAAACCAGTAAAGTTCCGATTTTTTTTATAATTAATACAGATAGCTGTAGCGGTGACCACACCTCGGTTAAACCTCATCGACTATGGCACCGCCACATAAGTATAAAACAATGACATGATTGAAGATACAATTGACCTATTTATAGGATAAGGTTCAATATATTATCAGATGCAATTGCGTTGCCTAATCATTACCAAATAATATACGTTTTCTTTCAGCTTGACCGTGATGAGATTTTAGACAGCAATAATGAATTGTAATTTACAGTCTTTAACCCTTTCACCGCCAATGTCGCATTTTAGCACCACAATGGTTTAACACCCATGTCACTAAAAGGCATCAAATCAGCACCTGTTATCCAAAGACCCTATTTTCTTAAATTTGGGAGGTAAGGACAGGCCTGATGTTATATATGTCACAGGGGAATTTGCAATATTGCAGATATCTTAGGCCTATTGTCTGTACCCAGTTAAGTGTAATGGTATTTTGGGGCTGAAGAATGGCTGGCGGTGAAAGGGTTAAAACCCTTTCAACGCCAGCCATGTTTCAGCTAAAACGTTCCATTAAACTTACCCGGGTTGAGAAAAGATTCTGTCTGCAGTATTGGGGATTCCTCTGTGACATGCATAAAATAGGGCCTGTCCTTATCTCCCAAAATTAAGAACATAAGGTCACTGGATACCAGACCCTCATTTGATGCCTTTCAGTGACATGGGTGTTCAATCATTGTGGTGCCAAGAGGCGACAATGTCGATGAAAGGGTTTTAAGTTAGTACAGGTCTTCTTTGCGTAGGCCTACATATATGTTGTTATAACTCTTGTTGGTAACAAAAAATGCCAGACTTTAATAAGTACATAAATCATTTGTTCCGTGTTGTTTCCCTCACAGAGGTTTGCATTTTGTCGATGTTTTCTTAACCGTACTGTCTTTCCGTGTTGACAAGGCTTACTGACGATTTATGTAAAATGTTCATGATTGCTTTATTTAATTATCACCATAACATACAACAAACAAACAACTACACGACAAGCGTAAAGTGACGTTATTTTATTCACAAGTGATAAAACAAAAATACTGGATATTTCGGCAAATGTCAACATAGACAAACAAGACAACAGCAAACAGCAAAAATAGCAAAAAGCAGACTACAAAAGGAGCAAAAAATCAACAAGATTTGCTGTTTTCTTGTTTGTCTGTGTTGATAAAGGCGCATTCGCCGAAATATCCAGTAGTTTTGTTTTGTCTCTTGTGAATAAAATAACGTCACTTTGCACTTGTCGTGTAGTTGTTTGTTTGTTGTATGTTCCAGTGACGTTGCAGTCTGTTTCAGTGTTGTTGGTTTTTTTTTATCACCATAACAGCTGTAAAACATTGTTACCCCCCTTCGTTTACTAAACCATCGTTATACCCCTTTGTTTATCAAATGGGGCATTGGCCTGATCAAACAAAACATCGGATTCAGTCAGTGTCTGCTCTGTCAGTGAGTGTGTTGATGTGTCCTTCTGCTTCTCTCTCTCTGTTTTTCCCCCCTGTCTGTCTGTCTGTCTGTCTATTTCTTTAGATTTTTCAGCATGTTCCTTATGTCTCAAATTCTTTGTCCGTCTGTCTATCTTTCAAATTCAAATACTAAACAACTTTATTCATCCTTGCGGAAATTAAAGTGTGTAATCACAGGCTCGATAAACAATACTAAAAACATTCAGATTACATCAATCGAAACACCACAGTTAAGACAATAAGATGCATACAACATCATCAAGGAATTAAAAGAGGGAGAGAATTTGATTAGAATTATGTGAAAAACTTGAAAAACGTACACTCATATAAAAACTACTAATATTTTTCTGAAATAGATGAACCAATTAAGATTAATATTCAGATTAGGAATGCCTCGTCGGCGACCAAGGCCATGACAGGGCTGTCACCACGTTAAACGTCACCACAAATCAATAAACAAATAAAGCAATTAATAATATATACATAAGTATCACACATTAAAAACAACAGCAGCAACAAAGCATAGCACCGAAGTTGGTTTATATCCGCACACGCACACAGACACACACACACACGCACACACACACACACACACACACACACACACTCTCTCTCTCTCTCTCTCTCTCTCTCTCTCTCTCTCTCTCTCTCTCTCTCTCTCGCTCTCTCTCTCTCTGTGTCTGTCTGCGTGTTGTTCATACTCTCTCTGTCTTTATTCTCTTTGTCTTTCTTTCCCCTTCTCTCTGTGTTTGAATTTAGAAGATCCAGTCTTCAATAACACTGTCTATAAGAGGCTATGCCTAACTAGACGTTAAACCAACCACTGAGAGAGAGTGTGTTTGATGGGGGTGGGGGGTGGGGGGGTGCATACGTGCTCACGTTTGTATTATATGTTGTTACTCAATTTAACGTCCTTCCATTAAAAGTGATTCAGACAATATTATATTGTGTTGTGATGTTGGTGTGGTGAGTGTGTGTGGATGTGCCTGTGAGTGTGTGTAAGCATTAAAGTAAGTAACAGGGTAGCTAAGCAGGCTTAATCATAACTCCCTCCACCCCCCACCTCATAAAATGTTAAACTTACACTTAATATAACCGAACAATGAACAAGGTTAAAGATAAATATTAAGTGAACTTTTGTATTTTTTGTATATATGTATTTGTCGAATTAATGAATGAATGAATGAATGAATGTATTTGTCGATCTGTCTGTGTGCGTGTCTGTTTACGTGCTTT
Source organism: Phymorhynchus buccinoides (assembly GCA_017654935.2). Lineage (NCBI taxonomy): Eukaryota > Metazoa > Mollusca > Gastropoda > Neogastropoda > Raphitomidae > Phymorhynchus > Phymorhynchus buccinoides. The sequence continues at coordinate 20,604,837 of CM065702.1, read as the reverse complement.
CGTGCAGGCATGTTTCTGAGTGATAAGAGCATTTGCGATTAGGTCTAGGTGTTATCTCCCAGTATGCGATTAGGTCTAGGTGTTATCTCCCAGTATGCGTGTCCAACACAACAGTGCATTCACCTGAACACTTTATCGTCGACAAGGAGCTGATTGGGCCCATTCCTCAAACAGTTGTCATCTCTGAGAGTGACAGCGCTCTCCCGATTTTCTTCAAATTTGCTATAAGGCTTTCCCCCACAGCTTCTGAAGTTTTGACGCTTGTGAACTTCCTCGGAGTTATGTCCCTCTTTGACTCATGCCTATTATTTGCTTAAGGTCGATTCGCTTCCTATTTTTCTACCGATAGTCACCGGGTTCATTCTCCTGCCCCCCCCCCCCCCAATCACACACAGAAATACCGGAAACACAGGCATAAAAACATGTCCTCCTCCATCCGAAGTCGGACTTGCTGGGTTACGCGCATTTCTTAAAACCGCGCATAACGGACACATGACGCCTTGGTTGCTCATTGACAGGACCCTGTTGAGCGATCGAAGCAAAGAAGAAGCGATTGGTTGACAGTAGCTTGTAGTAAGGAGGGAAGGGGGGGTAATGTTTAAGACACACACACACACACACACAATACAACGACTGTCTACACACACACGGAACACATGGAATAAATTAGTATATGAATATTTGTAGAATGTATGAATGAATGCTTTGTTCTGTCTGTGTGCGTGTTGGTTACTGACCCACGCACTGCTAGATGATTGGTAATCGTAATCAAAAGCGCATGGTGGAGGGGCCAGTTATTATTCATGAAAGAGAGTATTCACCCTTGTGCCCATCAATTTCATTAACGCTCCTCTCTTGGCAAAATGAGACTATTTCATTCATTTTGAGATAAAGACTAGCTTACCCGCCCATTTTCGTGTGACTCTCGAGACAATGGGGCATTTGCACTGGCTCTGCAGCAAAAAGGGACTGGACTTTCCCAACACGAGCTGTCCTCAATTCCTCTTGGGGACTGTACCCTGGGCAAGGCATGGGCCCACTATCAGCAAATTCTAGCCAAGCCTCCAAGAATAGCAAGTTTGTCAAGGATATTGTTTGTCTGTGTCGCGTCCTGCCTGTAACTTCGACTAATTTGTCACTCTGTCAGTCTGTTTGTCCTTTGCTTACAGTCATACTACACAATATACCTAAATAGTGACACTTTATAGACAGTTAGGATTGTTCAAACGCTTGCAAAATTGAGATGCCCCTCTACGACTCAAGTCGGACATTTGGCCTGTATGTCAAGTCTTGTGCTTTGACGGCAGATGAAACGCGAGCTTACATGACAGGAAACTTTCTTTTCGATGAAGAAGAAGAAGACTGGTTTTCTTCTCCTAGTAAGGTAAGGGGGGGGGGCCTAATAATACCCTGAGACTAGACCACCGACGACTGTCTACAAAGATGGAAATGATGGATGAGCTTAGTATAGAATATAAATACGACTATTATATGCTTTGTTTGTCTCACTTTGGATCTGACCCACGCACTGCTAGATGATTGGTATCGTAATCAACTTTGCATGGTGGAGGGGAGTTAATTAGAAAGAGAGTATTCACCCTTTGCTCAATTTCGTTGTTTCCTCTCTTGGCCTCTCTATTTCATTCTTAGCATAGACTAGCTTAGCATTTTCGTGTGACTCTCGCGACAATGGGGCATTTGCTTTTTTGGCTCTGCAGCTGTTTCTTTTGTTGTGATTGGTTTAGATAATCTGTATACTTTCCCAACACGAGCTAAAAAGGCTTGTATTGGGGATGTTTCGTGCAAGGCATTCCACTAAATCAGGCGGCCATTATAGCCAAGCCTCCACGAATAGCAAGTTTGTCAAGGAAATTGTTTGTCTGTGTCGCGTTGCCTGTTTCGACTGTTTGTCATGTCAGTCTGTTTGTTCGTGTACAGTCAAACTACACAATATATAAATAGTGACACTTTAGGATTGTTCAAATGCAAAATTGAGAGCCCCTCTACGACTCAACGGACATTTGGTTGTATGTCAAGTCTTGTGCTTTGGGTGAAACGCGAGCTTACATGTTTGTTTTTTTCTTTTCTGGGAAGGACATTTTTCTTCTCCTTTTAAGGTAATAGGCCTACCAATACCCTGACTAGACCACCGATGTTTGCGCTGAAATAAATATCTTTCATTTTCCTACACATGTCTCTTTATCCTGGTACAAAAAAGGATCTGCCCAGGTATGGTAGCAACTTGTTGTTTACGTAAGAGAGTGCAGTGAAGCATGTGACCTACATCATTTGTGGGCAGGATTTTTCAGATAGATTTCACACACACAGCATTCCTTGCTGAGGTCACCTTGACAGCTTCTGAAACGCGAGATTACATGTTTTATTTTTCTGGGAAGGACATTTTTTTTCTCCTTTTAAGGTAATAGGCCTACCAATAACCTGACTAGACCACCGATGTTTGCGATTACAGCAATATCTTCCATTTTGCTATAAAGTTTGCCAGACCTGTTTTAAAAAAAATTTACGCTATAATTAACATTATGTTGTATTGCCTTCGCCAAGGTAGTTCTGTTTGTCAAGGCATTGGTTTGTCATTTGACTGGTGATTTCAGTCTGCTGAGTAAGTTTGTCAAATATACTGTTTGTCTGTGTCGCGTTGCCTGTTTCGACTGTTTGTCAGTCTGTTTGTCCGTGTACAGTCATGCTACCTTTTATTTGTCAGTGGAGATACTGTAAAAGTTAGTGCTGATTTTGATGAAATATTGTTGACAATAATTAAGTTGTCTCATTGGACATGATGCATTAGTGGTTTTACTTTCATCCCGGTGCAGTGCTTTTGCACATTTGCTAGCTTTCGCATTCACTAATGCCAAATACCAAATGGGTTGAAGACTAGCAATACATGTTAGACCGGTTTTAGCTCTGATCAGACTACTCTTGTCAAAATGTCTACCACATCTACTTGTCAGTGGTGACACCCTTTGCGGTCGGCTGGTTTTTTTTTAACCCTTTCGTTGCCAATGTCGCATTTATGCACCACAATGGTTTAACACTAGAGTTTGAACCGGTTCTCCAACCGGTAAAAACCGGTTCGATAAAACTTCGAACCGGTTTTATCGAACCGGTACTCGCATCACTAGTTTCACTTATGCAAACACATATTTATTTGTCAGAATATTCACACGCACGCACGCACACACACACACGCAATAACGACACTTATGACACACACACACTCTACTCAACACTCAGTCAAAGTCAAAGCCATACACCACCACAAACTAGAAACAGCTACTCTTGGTTTGCAAACACCCAATCTGCGCTGAGAATCAGTGTTGTTCTTCGAAAAGAATGAGTTATTCTAAGAAAAACTTACTTTCAGTTTGCAGTTTAAAAAAACCGGTTCACAGCAACTCGAACCGGTTTTTCGAACCGCGAAAGCTTAGCACCGGTTTTTCGGTTCAAACCGGTTTTTCCCCCCACCTCTATTTAACACCCATGTTGTTAATTGAAAGGCATTAACTCAGGGTCTGTAATCTGAAGACCCTATTTTCTTAATTTGGGGAGGTAAAGGATAGGGCTAACGTCGTACATGACACACAGGAATTCCCAATATAGCGGATACATTTTTTTCTCTACCCAGTTTTGTGTTTTGGCTTAAAAATAGCCGGCGGTGAAAGGTTGCACAAAGAAAGGTTGCACAAAGAAACGTGTCCCCTTTCTCATTGTTAAAGACTCCCCACGTCACGTGTCACATTCCCTCTTATGCTTGGGAGATTTCTTAAGATTTCTTACCAGTTGTATGAGGGAAACCACGTGAAAACCATGATTTTGACACGTGACGTGGTGGCTCTTTAAGCCATTGAAAAGAGAGAGAAGGAGAGAGTGAAAGTGGGTCTTGGAAAGATGAGGTAAAGGGTGGGGTGGGTGTATGAATTCACGCTGTAGGGGAAGACGGGGCAAAAAGCCCATGGGCGGGTAAGAAGCCCATGCCAATTATCTCATGAAATAAAGCAAATTTAAGTCAAATTTGCCCATGAGACGAGTGCTAAACATTAACTAAAAGAAAGAAAAAGGGGAAATTTGGATTTTATTGAAATTGGAATATTATGTTTACAAATCCACTCGTTTACAACATTAACACTCGTCTCATGGGCAAAATGTGACTGAAATTTGCTTCATTTCATGAGATAATTGGCATGGGCTTCTTTCCCGCCCATGGGCTTTTTTTAACCCCGTCTTCACCTATATCACATTGACACCGCCCAGTGTTTGTGGGCAGGGTTAATGACGTCACAGCTAGCAACGCCAACAAACATTTTTGGGGAGTTGGCTGGCGAGGACTGGGCTCATTTTAGTTTGGCCGTAGAGGGATCAACACACTGAGAGCATCGTCTGATTGGCTTCTTCCTGTTGAGTGCCCACAGTTACACTTAACTAACCTATCACACAAAGTGAGGGATCAACACGCTGAGAGCATCGTCTGATTTCCTTCTTCCTGTTGAGTGCCCATAGTTTATCTTGACTAACCTGTCACACAAAGCGAGAATCTGAGGATGAATCACATATATAAAAATTAGTTTGCTTGGATTTGAATTCGTGAGACTAGTAGTCTTGGCGTGCAGAGCTTCCGATATTGTTTTCAAGTGTTGAACTGCAGGTAAGAACGATTCTGTTTGGGGGTTTTCGGGTTTTAAGAAGCATGGATTGCTTGTGGGTGCGTTTACGGTGAAAGGAAGAGAAAAAATTATTAATTCGTCACTCTAGAGTGACGAATTATTTTCAAATCCCCTATGCATGAAAAATGCATGTTCAGGAGAGGATTGACTACTCTCATGTAGGCCTATAAAGCACAAATCTCGTCTATGCCGTCATCTGCCATCAGCTGCTCAAAATGCAGCAGACTACATGTGTGTGTGTGTGCGCGCGTGCGCACGCGTCCGTGTGTGTGATAAGCGTGTGTAGTGTGTGTGTGGCTGTGTTGTGTGTGTGTGTGTGTGTGTGTGTGTGTGTGTGTGTGTGTGTTTGTTCCATGCACACACACAACACACACACATAGCCTACTCTCTTTCTCTCTCTCATGACACATTCACACACACACACACACACACACACACACACACACACACACACACACAACACACACACATATTCACTACTACTCTTTTTCTCTCTCTCACTGACACACACACACACCACACACACACACACACACACACACGCGCCGCGCGCGCGCGCGCCGCGCGCACACACAACACACACACACACACACACACACTCACGCGCGCGCATACACGCGTGCGCATACGCACACACACATACACACACTACGATAGGACTTTATAAAAAAGACATTGCGCAACCTCAGTCATTTATAGGCTACTTTGTTTAGATGACCTGACTTAGATTGAACAATTGAAGATTGACATAACATAAACACACACACACGCGCAATACAAGCACACACACACGCACACACATACATAACACACACAATGCACACACACAAGCACACACAGATAGACACACACACTAACAAACACACACATGCACACACATGCGCACACGCACACACGCACACGCACACACGCACACACACGCACGCACGCACGCGCACACGCGCACACGCACACGCACACACACACACCCACACACACACACACACACACATATCACAGTCAGATAGGAAATCACTTTGTGATTTTTCTTCTTATTGAAAAAGAAGAAGGGTGGTGGGGGAAGGGTGGTGGTGAGGGCAGTGGGGAAGGCGCTGCTTTTGTTTGTTTGGTTGTTTGTTTATCATTGCGTTATTGCTTTTTGTTTGTATTTATTTTTGTTTTTCCATGTTAATTACTTCGTATACTGTAGGCGAATCTGATAAATGTGATCCATTCATAATGCCCGTACATGCACATGCATGCGCACTCAAATTCACACACGCACAACACACACACACACACACGCACGCACTGAATGAATCCTTGGGGTAGCACTGCACAGCTTGTCAAATTCTGGGTCCAGCTTTGGTAGGTACAGCTCGCGTTGACAAGACGGTAATGATAATAATGATAATTATGTGATGATAAATAACTGTGACGTGAAGTTTCTAAAAGCAACGGTGTATTCTTACACCTTTTTATCGCGTGCATTTACACTAAGCCTATGGGTTTATATACGCAAATGATATGTCAAGTTATGGCCCCTTAGTTTGAATAAGCGTGCATTTTCCATGAAAGAAAAAAAGAACCGCACTCACAGACACGCACGCATGCACGCACGCAAGCACACACACACACGCACGCACGCACGCACGCGCACACACGCACGCACACGCACACGCGCGCACGCACACGCACACGCACACGCACACACACACACACACACACACACCGTTGTCACTAAATAGCAATAAATAATAAATAAATAATTAATAATGCTTATATAGCGCATAATCTTGCTAAGCAACTCAATGTGCTTTTCACTCACCATTCGTACAAACATTTATAACAGACTGGTTCACGTATCCTCACCGTACATCTCTATGAAAAATGAATACATATTAGAGAATGCATTGCATATAATCATAACACAACACACCAACACCCACCTCCCTTCAACACCACCACCCCAGCCATCCCCCCACTCCCCCCCCCCCTACCCATCCCCCACCCCTGCCTCCCACCCCCACCCCATACACACACACGCGCACGCGTTAACCTCAATGATCTGGAAAACAAGAGTGGGGAAAGGATCATAGACTTTGCAGAGAGAAAGCTTTCCTGAAGAAGTGGGTTTTTAGTTGGGACTTGAAGGAAGGAAGAGTGGACTGGTTGCGGGTATGGTCAGGGAGAGAATTCCAAACGTTTGGTGCAACAAAACTAAACGCCCTCTCACCCGAAGATTTCAAGGACCGCTTAGGAACTTTAAGAAGTTTATGCGAAGAAGAACGAAGAGTACGAGAACAATACTAAGAAGTCGTCGACACCATCAACAATCCGTTGGTCTGCTCCTAATCATCCATGTCAGTAAGCACATGTATATAAGATATGTACATAACTGATGTTTAAAAACAAAAAAGGGGCATTGGGGATTGGGGTGGGGGTTGTGGGATGGGGATGCGTATACTTGGTCCTGTTCTTCACGAATGTCTGGCGCTTTCTCAAGAAAAAGTAGGCCTAGGTGGTCGGTCTCGTGCGCCATGTTTTTTTCTCCTGTTTTTAAAATTTTTAGTTTTTTAAATTATTCACCAGCACAGTGGAGAGGACTATTGTTTTCGTTTCGCCCATACTCAGCTCGTGCGTGTGCGCTTCAGTGCGCGTGTCCATGTTAGTACGCATTCCCATCACTCTAATTGTGACATTTAGGCTTTTTGATTCTACTGTACCCCGATTCTGATAAGTGAGCTTACTGGGAGAACAAAAAAGAAAGAGCCAACGCAGTGACGTGTTCTAACTGTCACGGTATTTCCGCCAATCCACACCACACACACAACACACACACCACACACACACACACCCACACACACACACACACACCACCCACACACACACACACACAAACACACACACACACACGCGCGCGCGCACACACAAAGAGAGAGAGAGAGAGAGAGAGACACGCACGCGCACACATACACACACGCACGCGCACACATACACACACATACGTACGCGCACAAAGAGAGAGAGACACACACACACGCACGCGTACACCTATGCACACATGCACGCGCACAAAGGAGATGGGGAGAGACACACTGCCCAGCACTGCGGACCATGAGAGATGCCCGCGACGCGCGCGCGCGCGGAGAGAGAGAGAGAGAGAGAGAGAGAGAGAGAGAGAGAGAGAGAGAGAGAGAGAGAGAGAGAGAGATGAGAGACACACACACACACACACACACACACACACACACACGCTTTAAAAAAGCATGTTTTTGCTTATACAATGTTCCCATCTGGAAGTAAAAGTTTGACTTGACTTGACATACACACACGCACACAGACACTGAAGTTTTCATGCTTTTCTACATTTCCTGTAAATCTCCCCCTACTAATAATATCAAATCGCCTCGGGTTTATTTCTAAAATACAAACAACAACAAAACTGGGTCAAACAGGATTCCTCGTAAATCTGGTCAGACAAGTTTTCCCCACTAGTCGAGATATCTTCTATTTTTACTCTTCAGTCAATTAGTCAAGAAGCATATCTCCAGAGAGTGAAACCATCTAAACGTTACTGGTTAGAAGCAATCATCCACCTGGCATAGAATGTATGGAAGTAGTGTAAAGTATTCTACATGGATGTTGCTTCTGGATTCGCGAATTATGGCCGCCATGACAGTTTCCAAAATGGCTGCTGAATCGGTCTAAGCGCCTTATATGTTGCTTACAAAGTGGAATACATTTACCTTATAAGTGGCTGATTGTAGGTTTTATAGGGCGCAGAATCGAAATATGCAGGTTACAAAGTTATTGGAAGAGTACAAAATAGATTTGTGATCTCAATTTACTATGAAATACTTAAAAATAGACTCTCTCTCTCTCTCTCTCTCTCTCTCTCTCTCTCTCTCTCTCTCTCTCTCTCTCTCTCTCTCTCTTCTCTCTCTCTCTCTCTCTCTCTCTCTCTCTCCTCTCTCTCTGTCTGTGCCATAAAAGCACCACCCAGCAGCTTCCCTACATTCCCATACCCCCACATCTCCCCTACCCCACCCACCTTTATCTCTTTGTTGTCTCTTTATTGTTTTTCTCTTCCTCTCATGAACTGTCATCACATTCTTTCCTCCCTACCCCTGCCTATCAAACACGTGAACAAAACAAGTTGCTAGAGGTCTTGTTTGAATCACTAGAAATGATACAGCGAGAGACAGGTGGTGCATCACTTCAAATGAAAGGGCACAACTCGTAAGAGACACCAGAAAAATGTTCAACCTCATTGATAATATTAATAATGACTATTTGTATAGCGCTTATTCTCCTTACGGGGCTCTAAGCGCACACAGATACAGAGATATCCTCTCTCCTGGCATTCCATGCCATCACAGGATCAGACAGCACAAGCCAGTTTGTTGGCATTTGCAAACGATCTGCCGGTAGTGTCTTTGTCGACAATCCCCAGCTTCTCCAAAACGTGGGCACTGAAGTTTTCCTGATGATGCTGTTCTGGCTGATGCAGAGTAATTTGTCTGCAAACTCTACGACCCAAGCACACAGAAACAATCCATACAGCAAGTTTGATATGATCTCTTTCACAGCTTCAAAAATGTCATGGAGAATCTGCCACCTACACATGAAGCACTGAAACTGCATGTCAGGCGATCTCATTACCAGACACTTGTTTGGAGAAAAGCCCTGGAAGTTCACCCACACCTGCCTGCAGCGGCAGTGGGTGGAAGCTCACTGTGAAAGAGAATGGACTTGAAGTACTGGACCCCCAACTTCTGACAGAAGAATATTCAGTCGGATTGTTGATGCAGCTTACGACATGTACATGTGCCTCCTGCGCAACACGACTGTGTTCACGTGCTCGCCTTGCCAGAGAAAGGACAATTGCAGAAACCCATTCACTGTTGGGTTGTATAACGAGCCAAACAAGGTATAACAAGCATAAGGGCTGACAATAGACATATCACTGAGGTTCAGTTCGTCCGAGACAAGAAATGCCCGTTATTATTTTGAAAATACAAAGTTATAACAACTGTCAAGTAACTGTTAAGAATAGTCATGCAGTTGTGCAAAAATGTTCAAAAGTTCATTACTGGTAATGTGTGAACAGTAACCTCAGCACATATAACTTTAAATCTTTGAGATGCAAACTCAGTATTTCTGTTTTTGATGCATTTTTTCTGTTTTCCTTTTCTTTGTGGTGGTGGGGGGATGCAATAACAATGATCATAGCGCCAGACAATAAGGTACAATAAGTATTTTTAAAAGGTGTTTTTTTCTCATGATAAGTGCACATTTGGGGTCTTGAAACGGTCATACATTGACATCCTTTTACACATTAAGGAATTGTGTTCGGTCAAAATCTTCCATTTGCCTGTACATAGGTAAAACAATTATTTTGTTCATGACACATAAGCTATCCACAAAAAGTTAAGGATCACTTGCAAACTAATTCATAACTTTCCAAATAAGAAAGCCAATGCGTTGCATTTTGGCCAACATTTAATTCAATGCTTTAGTGATAACGATACACAATTGCCTTCAATTTCGAGCAATCGTTTGGTCTGTACATTTGATCAAAGTGGGTACGTATCGAAATTTGATTTCCCAAAGTCATTGAAATCACAAGACAGGGCATTCTGATGCTCCCAAAAGTTCAGTAATGCGTGTATCCGCCATGGCTGTTCTGGCACTCGACGCAGCGAGTCCTCATGGAGTTGACCAGGGTGGTAAAGATCCTCTGTGGAAGCGCCTGCCACTCAGCCTGCAGCATCTGGTAGAGGTGCTGGGCATCCCTGGGAGGGGGGTGGTTGCTCCTCACTTTGCGATCCAGCTCATCCCAGAGGTTCTCAATCGGGTTGAGGTCGGGACTGCATGCTGGCCACTCCATTCTGTTGACTCCAGACTGCTGCAGGAAGTCGTTGACCACCCTTGCCCTGTGGGGGCGAGCGTTGTCATCCTGGTAGACAGCCGGCGGTCCCATCTGCTGCAGTGTAGGCACAGCCAGCGGTCGAAGGATCTCATCCCGGTATCGGAGGCCAGTCAGGTTACCCTGTACATGATACAAGGGTGTTCTGTGGTGAAGGCTGAAGGCCCCCCAGACCATTACAGAACCTCCACCAAAGGCCACCTTTTCTTGGACAGTGGCGTCAATAAAGCGTTCCCCTGGGCGCCTCCAGACCCTCAGTCGGCCGTCGTTGTGGTTCAGGGTGAAGCGTGATTCATCACTGAACAGGACCTGGGACCATTGCTGACGTGTCCACCTCACGTGACGTCTGCAGAAGGCGCGGCGTGCTGCCCTATGGGCTGGAGATAAGCGTGGCCGTACAGCTGGGCGACGAGAACGGAGGTTAAACCCATGAAGGCGGTTCCGTATGGTCTGCTGGCTGATGTTGATGTTAGTAGCCACCCTCAGCTGCCTTCGAATGATGCTGGAAGAGGCTGTTCTTGTCTGCAGGGCTTGTCGTTCAATGAGACGATCTTCACGTGGAGTTGTCTTCTTCGGTCGACCAGATCTGCGTCTTTCATGGACCCTCCCAGTGGCTGTGAAGCGTTGAATCAGTCTGACAATGACCGAGATGGACACCTGAAGTCGCCTGGCCACTTCTCGCTTGGGAACACCATCTTGGAACCATGCAACAGCTCGTCCCCTATCCAACTCGCTCAATTTTCGTCGTGGAGGCATTGTCAAATCAGGCCTAATACTGGTGGTATGTCTTCTTATAAAGCCAAGCAAGAGACAGCATCTCACACATAAAAATGTGTTCAGCAGTGCTTGCACGTCATAATGGTTTTTCCATCTACAGAGTGCTTGCACGTGCATAATGTTTTTTTCCATCTGGCTTCTTGCAATGTGTTCATGCAGAACGATCCAAAAACAAGGTCCTTTTTCGCAAGTTTCCGCTTTTTCTTTTGCTGCCAAGCTCAGTAATAGAGAATCACGTGCAATGTTTCCACTAACACAACATCGCCCACTTACAGCTGAACAAGAATTCATAACAATTTGGCTTGACTGAGAAAAAAAACCCAGGAGCGAACGGAGTTTATTGCGCACCTGTTTTCTCATAGTGATCCTTAACTTTTTGTGAGTAGTGTATATGTGCCTGTGTGCTAATCGTATTTGATTATGTGCATTATACAACATTAATGGTCTTCCATGTGTGTGTGTGTGTGTGTGTGTGTGTGTGTGTGTGTGTGTGTGGTGTGTGTGTGTGTGTGTGTGTGTGTGTGCACGTGTGCATGTGCTGTGTGCGTGCGTGCGTGAGTCGTACGAGTGTGTGTGTGTGTGTGCGTGCGTGCTTGCGTGTGTGTGTATGTGTGTGTGTGTGTGCGTGTGCGTGTGTGTGTGTGTGCGTGTGCGTGTGCGTGTGCGTGCGTGTGTGTGTGTGTGTGTGTGTGTGTGTGTGTGTGTGTTGCAGCCACAAAAGCCTCAGCGATCCCTAATCTCACAATGGCGACATGCGGTGGCAACAGTGAGGAGACCCTGTGTCCCCTGTGTCTGGACCCCTTCACCCGGCCCAAGTTCCTGCCCTGCTTCCACACCTTCTGTCAGCACTGCATCGAGGATCTGCTGAAAGGAAAACCAGACTCCCCCTTCCCCTGCCCTTCCTGCCGCAAGACCACCACCATGCCACCAGGGGGAGCGGCCGGTCTGCAGACCAACTTTTACGTCAGCAGCGCGTCATCTCCAGAAACAGTAGCAACTCCGGCCCAGGTCCCGACTCCTGCCTCGACATTGACTCAGAACGTGTGTAACACTCACCCCGGTAAAGAACTGGAATTCTACTGCAAAGCGTGTGGGAAAGCCATTTGTATCAACTGCAAGCTGACCAAGCACGAATCGCACGAAACTGAAGATCTCCGTTCTGTAGTGGCAGCCGAGCGACAGAAGCTGCGGTCAGATCAACAACGTCTGCAGAAGGCTGTGGCTGAAATAAATGCGGACTTAAAGGGTCTGGAAGCGGAGAGGGACTCCCTGTCCAAGCAGACAGTCGATGTGGAGACGAGGATCAGGGAGAGACACGCAGCAGCTGCCGAAGCAATCAGGCGACACATGGAAGACCAACTGAAGATAGTAAAGGTCAAACACGAAGATTTGGACACGGACATTTCGGGAATAATCAAACAACGTGAGATCAACGCTGGCAACCTCTCCACTCTCCTCCATCAAGTTGACGGCGCTATCAACCTGGGAACAGACAAGGACGTGTTGTCGGTCGCGGAGGAGATGACCAGTGGGCGTGGCAGCCAGACAGCTGTTGAATCTATGACGTCACGAGAACGAAGACCGACCCTCCGACCCGATCTCCACTCCACCGTCAGCGATGACGACATGACCCAGACGACACGTGACTACCTGGGTACGGTTAGACTGATGGAGATGAAGGTGACAGAACGGTTCAGATGTTCTGAGGATCCTGACACTGAGGTGTTCTCTCTGTGTCATCAGGACCGTGATCCACCTGGTGTCGTCGTGTCCTATGACAGGCTGGGGAGGAACGAGAACGCCCCAGTGCAGAAGTTCACTGAGTCGGGACAGTGTGTGTTCACTTGTGGTGGTAACCAGGTGGGCAGAATATCCTACAAACGGTATAGTAAAGGACGGTGCATGTATGTGACACCAGGTGATTTTGTCACGTATTGTAAAAACCCCGCCGCCCCGCTCCTCCAACTCGAAAACAATTTAAATGGAGAAGGCGTCATCTCCAGAGTCACAGTCACATCCACAGGTCCATTCAAGGCAGAATTAAAAACAGAGTTCACAATCAACATCAATCGCCACAGAGCCTTCGACGTCTCCACCTCTCAGAACTATGTCGCGGTGGTGGAGGAAGCGGGCACTGGTTCCTCTTCCAATCAAGTCCACCTCTACGACAGATATCAGAAAACCCCCGTCAGCACCTACCACCCCCCTGTGAAGGACAGCCAGCCCACCGACGTCCTGTTTCACCACATTGGAGGGCAGCCAGTCCTGCTCGTTGCTGACGGACTGAGCAGCGCCCTCCACGTGCTGTCCTTCCAGGGGGGACAACTGGAGTTCGACCGTTATTTGTGTGAGGGCTGTCCGCTACTGCAGAAGCCCTCAGCACTGACGGTGGACCTTCATGGCCGTGTGTGGCTGGGCTGCAAGGGGGGGAGAATTGTGACTGTTGAGGAGTTTTCAGTGATGTGTGTGTGTGTGTGTGTGTGTGTGTGTGTGTGTGTGTGTGTATGCGCGTGTGTGCGTGTGCGTGCGCGCGCGCGCGTGCGTGTGTGTGATTCATTTAACGTCTATCCACTAATCGTTATATTAGAAAGGGGAAAATATGTTGTGTGAGAGATTGAGTGCATGTATATATAAGTGTATGTATGCGTGTATGTGTGTATGCATAAGTATGCGTAATCATGTGTATAAACGCATATATTGAATGTATGAAGTTAATCGGATAAGACTACACTATATGAAGTAATAAACCATGGAAACCAATAGATAAAGGCAAAAACTAAAACCCCCACCGCCTTCCCTCCACCCCCACCCACCCCTCTCGTTTTCACTGAGGAAAAACATACAAGTAATCACCTATTGGACCGTGCTCTAGGCTAACGAAAACGTCATAAGTTAAAACTGGTGAATTGAATATACTGTGTGCATCATTTTGCAGCAAAACTGGAATAATTGTTTTCATGTTCTTACATGAAATAATGTAATGAGGAGTTATTTCGTTTCCACATATGCAGACTACATTATGTTTTACATATTTTGTTTCAAAAGCTTCTATTTTCCATCCATGCATCAAAGAAAGTAATCTTCTATTGATTGTAAAATTATGTTTTCTACTGTTAACATCAGACAGTTCTTTATTATGTTGATGTTTCATGTTATGTTGGAAAGTACTCCAAATGTGCGACTTAAGTATGTTGTAATCTCCATGCAGAGATAGGGAAAATCAAGGTATTCAGAATGAGGTTCATGTTTAGCTCCATGTTTAGCTGTCCTGTCCGCTTTTTCATTGTAATAAAAAGAACAATGAGATGAGATCCAACAAAAGGTTAACTGGGTGCTTCTTGCAATTCGCGTGTGTATCAAACAGCTGGTTTCAATGATCATTCCAGGCTTTGTGTGCAGCTCTAAAGCTTGTAATGCCTGAAGAACTGATTTTGAATCTACACAGAAAAAAACTTGAAATATAGTCATTTGGTCAAATTTGACCACCCCCACTTTCTTTCCTCATCAGTCACACAAAAATGGCATGGACAAATAATTGGGTAGCGCCTCTGGCTGCGACGCGCTCTCCAGGTGGGAGCAACCCGAATTTCACAGAGACGTCTCTGTGACTATAAAGTACCTAACACCCTAACACCCTATTTATGTTTGTGTACAATTTTACTAAAATGTATGTTGTTAATCGCCCTTTACGGAAGCCAGCTTGATTAATAGTAGGCCTAATTACATCATTTGTGTTAACAATAATGTACAAGTCTTTACAATACTAACCCCTCTGAAAGTCTACAAACATGCGATGCTAGTGCAATGGGCTTATGCTTGTCCTTTGCCCCCAGTTTTACACTGGGCAAAGGAGTCTAAATTTGTCGCGGTTTTTTTCTCTCTATCTAACCCAAGGATATATCCCGAACCGCTTGACAGAATCGCTTCACATTTTGTGTGTGGTGGTGTGTCACCATGAGAGGAAGGCATCCGCGCATAAATTATCGCCGTCGTGACCTTGACCTTGGCGCATGACCTTGAAGCCCTAAAATCTTTAAGGGATTATAATGTGTATTATATGAAAGTTTTATTTGATTATTATTTCTGATTCCAACAATACTGTATAATAATCATCTGTTGTATGGTAAGTGGTGATTCTGAGAAATGTGTAATTATATACGGGATGACATGTGGTATATGTAAATGTATAACGATTCCATTATCATAATGGATCATTTGGCTCGTTAGGCACTGTAGACCTTGTACATTTAAATCTACACCACATGCTTATCGTTGTACACCATCTTTTTATGTTATTTTGTGAAAAATTATGTAGCCTGAACTCCATACCCATGACCATTCCTTTCCTTTAGGAGGGGGGGGGGGGGGGGGGGGTATGTGTGCGCGGTGAATGCCGCGCGCGCGCGGAAGTGTGTGTCTTTCAGTAGGCATGGGTGTATGTGTTTGTTCTTTGTGGATTTGCTATAATTTATGCTGGTTTGTGTGTGGATATGTTTGAGTAGGTGCACACGTGTCCATCTTTTATATGAATTATGTGGATATGTTAACTTGTAAATATGATAATATATGACTTTGTTTAAACTTAAAGTGATTTGCTATGAATAAGTCCTTTGTGTGTGTTGTGCATTTAAAATTATATAATTAAAGTGATGTTTCTTAAGCGGTAATATTTTCTGTACTTTGTTTTAAAATGTTTATAATATTGGCAACATGTTTTGTTTTAAGCACTGCTGTTTTGTTCTCAAGTGATAATTATCATCATGTGTGTTTTGATTTAATGGTATTGTCATTTATGTTTTAGAAGCACATCTTGTTTTCAATGTATATTATAATGTGTCTTGTTTTAAGTGTGTCAATCGCAGACATCACCACTCTTAATTTCTCTCTAAGAGATAATAAAGTTGTTTGAGTTTGAGTTGGAGAGAGAGAGAGAGAGAGAGAGGGGGGGGGGGAGAGGAGAGAGAGAGAGAGAGAGGAGAGAGAGAGAGAGAGAGATGAGAGAGAGAGAGAGAGAGAGATGAGAGAGGGTGATGAGAGAGAGAGGAGAGGATGAGAGGGGGGTTTGATGGGTGTTCAAGTGATCTTTTAACTACATGTTGGGGTGCAGGATTAATGATGATAATGATAATGATGATGTTGACAAAGTATTTGAAAACTAAGGATTGTGATGATACCTAAACAACAGAAAAATACGCTCTTCTTTAAAAAGATTGTAAATACATTCCCATAGTTATTGGTGTTCGTATTACTCTAAATATTGTTATGAACATAAACGTTACTGTTGAAGAAAGGTGTGTGCGATGTTAGCATGCATTTAGCCTACTGTTACGTGTCATGCCATGGCATGATAATTAAGTGAATATTATAAACACGTATATAACGTGGTATATTATATTATTAACACTTACTCTATGATTGTTGATTTTTTTAAATGTATGTAAGGATACATCACACTTTTGCCTTACAATTTCATGTGTATGAAAGTAAGTGTGTGTGTGTGTGCGTATGTGTGTGTGTGTGTGCGTGCATGCGTGTGTGTGTGTGTGTGTGTGTGTGATGATAGAAGAGAGAGAAAGATGTGTGTGTGTGTGTGTGTGTGTGTGTGTGTGTGTGTGTGTGTGTGTGTGAGAGAGAGAGAGAGAGAGAGAGAGAGAGAGAGAGAGAGAGAGAGAGAGAGATGTTAACGATATACTATGCAAATACAAGAATGTAATGTGTATGAAAGTACGTGTGTGTGTGTGCGTATGTGTGCGTGCGTGAGTGTGTGTGTGTGTGTGTGTGTGTGTGTGTGTGTGTGTGTGTGTGTGTGGTGTGTGTGTGTGTGTGTGTGTGTGTGTGTGTGTTTGTGTGTGTGTGTGTGTGTGTGTGTGAGAGAGAGAGAGAGGAGGGTGGGGGGGAGAGAGGAGAGGGGAGGGAGAGAGAGAGAGAAAGAGAGAGAGAGAGAGGAGTGGAGAGAGAGAGAGAGAGAGAGAGAGAGAGAGAGTGGGCGAGAGAGAGAGAGAGAAGAGAGAGAGAGAGAGAGAGAGAGAGAGGAGATGATGTAACGATATACTATGCAAATACAAGAATGTAATGTGTATGAAAGTACGTGTGTGTTGTGCGTATGTGTGCGTGCGTGTGTGTGTGTGTGTTGTGTGTGTGTGTGTGTGTGTGTGTGTGTGTGTGTGTGTGTGTGTGTGTGTGTGTGTGTGTGTATGGAGAGAGAGAGAGAGAGAGGGGGGGTAGGGAGAGAGAGAGAGAGAGAGAGAAAGAGAGAGAGAGAGAGAGAGTGAGAGAGAGAGAGAGAGAGAGAGAGAGAGAGAGAGAGAGAGAGAGAGAGAGAGAGAGAGAGAGAGAGAGAGAGAGAGATGTTAACGATATACTATGCAAATACAAGAATATTTTGTAGTTTACTTCTTTATAATATTGGTTGATCAAAGTCAATCATCTCTTGTCTCTGATCTACATTTAAACCTCCACCAAGGCGTGTGTATTTATTTACTTGGTGAGGTTATGTTTTGGTCTTTGTTTGTGAAGAAACACACATTTAACTACATAGCTCTAAAGACTAACAAAATATTTTCATGGTGATTTATGTCGTAATTCATGACTGCAATGGATTGTGATGTCTGACTTGATTAAAACTAATTAATGTTCACCATAACACCCGTAAAGCATTGTTATTTCCCTTTGTTGGATGGGTGCAGTGCGCTTGACCTTCTTCTTCTTTGATCGCTCTCAGTTTCCTGTCAATTATGAACGCATATGAGTCATGCTGCCGTTATGCGCCTAACTAAGAAATAGTTAGGCCCAGTAAGTCCGACTTCGGCTTGAGGAAATCTTTTTGAAAGAGTTTCGTGAAAAAATGCAGGAGAATGGACCGGTAAGGCAGAAAGATAGTAGATGACTGTAAGCAAAGAGAAAAGGCAGAGTCAAAGAGAGTGACAGATTAGAGGAAGGTGGGGAACTATTTATGCAAAAGA
>CM065702.1:20566508-20574008 GCA_017654935.2 Phymorhynchus buccinoides | reverse complement strand
CATGCGAAGTTTGGTAGGAAACAAAATTCCATACCTCCGACGTAGGAGCTGATATGACTCGCGATGCTGTTCCAAAGATTGTATAATTGTAGTCTTTGGCTGTTCCCATACTAGCAATGTCTTTTCAAGTCTTCATTCTCAGCTCATGGATTGCTGTGATACAGTGTGCTTCTTCACTTTTAACCCTTTCACCGCCAAAGTCGCATTTTAGCACCACAGTGACTTAACACATGTGTCACTAAAAGGCATCAAATTGGGGTCTGTTATCCAAAGACCCTATTGTCTTAGCTTGGGGGAGTACGGATAGACCTTATTTTATATAAGTCACAGAAGAATCCCCAATACTGCAGATGGATTTTGTTCTCTACCCAGGAAATGGACAAGTATTTTGTCTGAAATATGGCTGGCGGTGAAAGGGTTCATACATTCTTTATAGTTGAGCCAGTAAGATTTACGCTTTGTGGAATCGAGGTTTGTGAAGGCGATATAGTTTTCCTTTTCATACCTATTAAAAAAATCAAAACATTCGATGGCTTAGAGAGTCAAAACGGATTCTCTTTTGATAGTCCATTGACGTATTATTGAATTTATTATGAAAACTTGTATAAAAAAAAGAGTGAAGAAATATAAAAAGCATAACCCCATTTTTATATTATTTGCAGTCTATTTTTTTAATACAAGTCCTTAGTTTTTGCAGGAAGTTCAATAATACGTCAATGGACTATCTAAAGATAGTCCATTTTGGACTCCAAGCCATCGCTGAATGGTGTATTGAAAATTATTTTATTTGTGGCAATTCTTCTGTGATTTTACATGATTGAACGAAAATGGTGTTTTACGTCCTCTTGGTCTGAATCAGACACATATGGGACATTTGTAAATACAAATATGGTGGGAACAATACTGGAGGCAATGCCCGGAGGCAGTACGAAACCAGTAAAGTTCCGATTTTTTATAATTAATACAGATAGCTGTAGCGGTGACCACACCTCGGTTAAACCTCATCGACTATGGCACCGCCACATAAGTATAAAACAATGACATGATTGAAGATACAATTGACCTATTTATAGGATAAGGTTCAATATATTATCAGATGCAATTGCGTTGCCTAATCATTACCAAATAATATACGTTTTCTTTCAGCTTGACCGTGATGAGATTTTAGACAGCAATAATGAATTGTAATTTACAGTCTTTAACCCTTTCACCGCCAATGTCGCATTTTAGCACCACAATGGTTTAACACCCATGTCACTAAAAGGCATCAAATCAGCACCTGTTATCCAAAGACCCTATTTTCTTAAATTTGGGAGGTAAGGACAGGCCTGATGTTATATATGTCACAGGGGAATTTGCAATATTGCAGATATCTTAGGCCTATTGTCTGTACCCAGTTAAGTGTAATGGTATTTTGGGGCTGAAGAATGGCTGGCGGTGAAAGGGTTAAAACCCTTTCAACGCCAGCCATGTTTCAGCTAAAACGTTCCATTAAACTTACCTGGGTAGAGAAAAGATTCTGTCTGCAATATTGGGGATTCCTCTGTGACATGCATAAAATAGGGCCTGTCCTTATCTCCCAAAATTAAGAACATAAGGTCACTGGATACCAGACCCTCATTTGATGCCTTTCAGTGACATGGGTGTTCAATCATTGTGGTGCCAAGAGGCGACAATGTCGATGAAAGGGTTTTAAGTTAGTACAGGTCTTCTTTGCGTAGGCCTACATATATGTTGTTATAACTCTTGTTGGTAACAAAAAATGCCAGACTTTAATAAGTACATAAATCATTTGTTCCGTGTTGTTTCCTTCACAGAGGTTTGCATTTTGTCGATGTTTTCTTAACCGTACTGTCTTTCCGTGTTGACAAGGTTTACTGACGATTTATGTAAAATGTTCATGATTGCTTTATTTAATTATCACCATAACATACAACAAACAAACAACTACACGACAAGCGTAAAGTGACGTTATTTTATTCACAAGTGATAAAACATAAATACTGGATATTTCGGCAAATGTCAGTATAGACAAACAAGACAACAGCAAACAGCAAAAATAGCAAAAAGCAGACTACAAAAGGAGCAAAAAATCAACAAGATTTGCTGTTTTCTTGTTTGTCTGTGTTGATAAAGGCGCATTCGCCGAAATATCCAGTAGTTTTGTTTTGTCTCTTGTGAATAAAATAACGTGACTTTTCACGTGTCGTGTAGTTGTTTGTTTGTTGTATGTTCCAGTGACGTTGCAGTCTGTTTCAGTGTTGTTGGGTTTTTTATCACCATAACAGCTGTAAAACATTGTTACCCCCCTTCGTTTACTAAACCATCGTTATACCCCTTTGTTTATCAAATGGGGCATTGGCCTGATCAAACAAAACATCGGAATCAGTCAGTGTCTGCTCTGTCAGTGAGTGTGTTGATGTGTCCTTCTGCTTCTCTCTCTCTGTTTTTTCCCTGTCTGTCTGTCTGTCTGTCTGTCTATTTATTTAGATTTTTCAGCATGTTCCTTATGTCTCAAATTCTTTGTCCGTCTGTCTATCTTTCAAATTCAAATTCTAAACAACTTTATTCATCCTTGCGGAAATTAAAGTGTGTAATCACAGGCTCGATAAACAATACTAAAAACATTCAGATGACATCAATCGAAACACCACAGTTAAGACAATAAGATGCATACAACATCATCAAGGAATTAAAAGAGGGAGAGAATTTGATTAGAATTATGTGAAAAACTTGAAAACGTACACTCATATAAAAACTACTAATATTTTTCTGAAATAGATGAACCAATTAAGATTAATATTCAGATTAGGAATGCCTCGTCGGCGACCAAGGCCATGACAGGGCTGTCACCACGTTAAACGTCACCACAAATCAATAAACAAATCAAGCAATTAATAATATATTCATAAGTAGCACACATTAAAAACATCAGCAGCAACAAAGCATAGCACCGAAGTTGGTTTATATCCGCGCACACGCACACAGACACACACACACACACACACCACACACACACACACACACACACACACACACTCTCTCTCTCTCTCTCTCTCTCTCTCTCTCTCTCTCTCTCTCTCTCTCTCTCTCTCTCTCTCTCTCTCTCTCTCTCTCTGTGTCTGTCTGCGTGTTGTTCATACTCTCTCTGTCTTTATTCTCTTTCTCTTTCTTTCCCCTTCTCTCTGTGTTTGAATTTAGAAGATCCAGTCTTCAAGAACACTGTCTATAAGAGGCTCACGCCTAATTAGACGTTAAGCCAACCACTGAGAGAGAGAGTGTGTTTGAAGGGGGGGGGGGGGGTGCATACGTTCGCACGTTTGTATTATATGTTGTTACTCAATTTAACGTCCTTCCATTAAAAGTGATTCAGACAAAATTATATTGTGTTGTGATGTTGGTGTGGAGAGTGTGTGTGGATGTGTCTGTGAGTGTGTGTAAGCATTAAAGTAAGTCACAGGGTAGCTAAGCAGGCTTAATCGTAACTTCCTCCACCCCCCACCTCATAAAATGTTAAACTTACACTTAATATAACCGAACAATGAACAAGGTTAAAGATAAATATGAAGTGAACTTTTGTATTTTTTGTATACTAGCGCAACGCCGAGTAGCAGTAACGCCTAGTAACAGTAACGCCTAGTAACGGTAACGCCAAGTACTGTTAACGCTGAGTACAGCAAATTTGAAGCGATTCGGTTAAGAAATGGTGGAGTTATAAGGCCCCGTTTCGCGTTGGCGCTGCTCTGAGAGTGATGCGCTCTCCCTAGTAACGGTAACGCCTAGAAACGGTAACGCCAAGTACTGGTAACGCTGAGTACAGCAAATTTGAAGCGATTCAGATGGGGGGGGGTTAAGAAACGGCGGAGTTATAAGGCTCTGTTTCCCGTTGGCGCTGCTCTGAGAGTGACGCTCTCTCCCGATTTTCTTCATATTTGCTGCCAGGCTTTGACCCGGCAACAGCAAGCCTGAATGCAAATTTGACGCGTTTCGGTTGAAAACCGGCGGAGTTATAAGGCCCGTTTTGCATCATGCTGCTATTATGCGCCTAAGTAATCGATTCGCTTCCGATTTAACACAGCGATAGTCACCGTCCGCGGTCATGTACCTGCCAAATTTGAAGGCAATCGGTCCAGAAATACCGGAGATACAGGCGCCGAAAGGCCGGTGGATGCGCGTTACGCGCATTTGCAAAACCGTGCAAATGACACGGCCGCCTTGGTTGCCATTGCCATCACCCAGTTAAGGCTCACAGCAAATTGGAAGCGATTCGGTCGAAAAACGGCGGAGTTATAAGGCCCGTTTACGTGTTTCAGACACACACACACACACACACACACACACACACACACACACACACACACACACACACACACACACGGACACTTGCTAAATTACTATATGATGATGTATTTGTCGAATGAATGAATGAATGTATTTGTCGATCTGTCTGTGTGCGTGTCTGTTTACGTGCTTTCGTGCAGGCATGTTTCTGAGTAGGGTAAGACGGGGTAAAAAGCGCATGGGCGGGTAAGAAGCCCACCCCAATTATCTCATGAAATAAAGAAACTTTCAGTCAAATTTGCCCATGAGACGAATGCTAGACATTAACGCTCGTCTCATGGGCAAAATGAGACTGAAATTTGCTTCATTTCATGAGATAATTGGGGTGGGCTTCTTACCCGCCCATACGCTTTTTACCCCGTCTTCCCCTAATAAGAGCATTTGCGATTAGGTCTAGGTGTCATCTCCCAGTATGCGATTAGGTCTAGGTGTTATCTCCCAGTATGCGTGTCCAACAAAACAGTGCATTCACCTGAACACTTTATCGTCGACAAGGAGCTGATTGGGCCCATTCCTCAAACAGTTGTCATCACTGGTTGACAGTCCCCCCTCCCGTGGAGATACCAGGGGGTCTTTTGTATAAATAGTTCCCCCACCTTCTGGAAGTTCTGTGCTTGTAACTTCCTCTAATCTGTCACTCTTTGACTCTGCCTTTTCCCTTTGCTTACTGTCATCTACTATCTTTCTACCTTAACGGTCCCTTCTCCTGCCTCCCCCCCCCCCCCCCCCCCCCCCCCCCCCCTCCCCCCCCCCCCCACCCCCCCCCCCCCCCCAGACGAAACGCTTTCAAAAAAACATGTCCTCCTCCATCCGAAGTCGGACTTGCTGGGCCTGACTATTTCTTAGTTAGGCGCATAACGGCAGCATGACGCATCTGCGCTCATAATTGACAGGAAAACTGTCTGAGCGATCGAAGAAGAAGAAGACTGGTTGACAGTAGCTTGTAGTAAGGGGGGGGGGGGGGGGGTAATAATAAGGTGAGAGCTGTACAATAAACGACTGTCTACAATGATGTGAAATCATGGAATAGCTTAGTATAGAATATAAATAGACTATTATATGCTTTGTTTGTCTCACTTTGGTTCTGACCCACGTACTTCTAGATGATTGGTATCGTAATCAACTTTTGGTGGAGGGGAGTTAATTAGAAAGAGAGTATTCACCCTTTGCTCAATTTCGTTGTTTCCTCTCTTGGCCTCTCTATTTCATTCTTAGCATAGACTAGCTTAGCATTTTCGTGTGACTCTCGCGACAATGGGGCATTTGCACTGGCTCTGCAGCTGAAGGGATTGGTTGACCTTTTTGGGACTTTCCCAACACGAGCTGTCCTCAATTCCTCTTGGGGATGTACCCTGGGCAAGGCATCTCCACTATCAGCAAATTCTAGCCAAGCCTCCAAGAATAGCAAGTTTGTCAAGGATATTGTTTGTCTGTGTCGCGTTGCCTGTTTCGACTGTTTGTCATGTCAGTCTGTTTGTTCGTGTACAGTCATACTACACAATATATAAATAGTGACACTTTAGGATTGTTCAAATGCAAAATTGAGAGCCCCTCTACGACTCAACGGACATTTGGTTGTATGTCAAGTCTTGTGCTTTGGGTGAAACGCGAGCTTACATGTTTGTTTTTTTCTTTTCTGGGAAGGACATTTTTCTTCTCCTTTTAAGGTAATAGGCCTACCAATACCCTGACTAGACCACCGATGTTTGCGCTGAAATAAATATCTTTCATTTTCCTACACATGTCTCTTTACCTGTACAAAAAAGGATCTGCCCAGGTATGGTAGCAACTTGTTGTTTACGTAAGAGAGTGCAGTGAAGCATGTGACCTACATCATTTGTGGGCAGGATTTTTCAGATAGATTTCACACACACAGCATTCCTTGCTGAGGTCACCTTGACAGCTTTTGAAACGCGAGCTTACGTGTTTTTTTCTTCTGTGAAGCACATTTTTCTTCTCCTTTTAAGGTAATAGGCCTACCAATAACCTGACTAGACCACCGATGTTTGCGATTACAGCAATATCTTCCATTTTGCTATAAAGTTTGCCAGACCTGTTTTAAAAACAATTTCCGCTATAATTAACATTATATTGTATTGCCTACGCCAAGGTAGTTCTGTTTGTCAAGGCATTGGTTTGTCATTTGACTGGTGATTTCAGTCTGCTGAGTAAGTTTGTCAAATATACTGTTTGTCTGTGTCGCGTTGCCTGTTTCGACTGTTTGTCAGTCTGTTTGTCCGTGTACAGTCATGCTACCTTTTATTTGTTGTGGAGATACTGTAAAAGTTAGTGCTGATTTTGATGAAATATTGTTGACAATAATTAAGTTGTCTCATTGGACATGATGCATTAGTGGTTTTACTTTCATCCCGGTGCAGTGCTTTTGCACATTGGCTAGCTTTCGCATTCACTAATGCCAAATACCAAATGCGTTCAAGACTAGCAATACATGTTAGACCGGTTTTAGCTCTGATCAGACTACTCTTGTCAAAATGTCTACCACATCTACTTGTCAGTGGTGACACCCTTTGCGGTCGGCTGGTTTTTTTGTAACCCTTTCGTTGCCAATGTCACATTTATGCACCACAATGGTTTAACACTAGAGTTGAACCGGTTCTCAACTCTAAAAACCGGTTCGATAAAACTTCTAACCGGTTTTATCGAACCGGTTTTTTAAAACCAGTACTCGCATCACTAGCTTCACTTATGCAAACACATATTTATTTGTCAGAATATTCACACACACGCATACATACACGCACGCAATAACGACACTTATGACACACACACACTCTACTCAACACTCAGTCAAAGTCAAAGCCATACACCACCACAAACTAGAAACAGCTACTCTTGGTTTGCAAACACCCACTCTGCGCTGAGAATCAGTGTTGTTCTTCGAAAAGAATGAGTTATTCTAAGAAAAACTTACTTTCAGTTTGCAGTTTAAAAAACCGGTTCACAGCAACTCGAACCGGTTTTTCGAACCGCGAATGTTTAGCACCGGTGTTTCGGTTCAAACCGGTTTTTCCCCCCACCTCTATTTAACACCCATGTTGTTATTTGAAAGGCATTAACTCAGGGTCTGTAATCTGAAGACCCTATTTTCTTAATTTGGGGAGGTAAGGGATAGGGCTAACGTCGTACATGACACACAGG
>CM065702.1:20556508-20561508 GCA_017654935.2 Phymorhynchus buccinoides | reverse complement strand
TTCCCTACATTCCCATACCCCCACATCTCCCCTACCCCACCCACCTTTATCTTTTTGTTGTCTCTTTATTGTTTTTCTCTTCCTCTCATGAACTGTCATCACATTCTTTCCTCCCTACCCCTGCCTATCAAACACGTGAACAAAACAAGTTGCTAGAGGTCTTGTTTGAATCACTAGAAATGATACAGCGAGAGACAGGTGGTGGTGAGCTGAAGAAGAGACTCAGCAGGGGGGTGAGAGAGAGACAGAGTGACAGGTGGGCCCGGTCTGGTTCTTGTCGTTGTTTTTTTGTTTTTTGTTTTTTTTTTTTTTGGCCTATCACTTTCAAATGACATGGTGAAAGGGGGCACCAACTTCAGTTCGGTTACAGAGGAAGGAAGACACCAGAAATAAAAGGAAAAAAAATGGGGGGGGTGGTCAAACCCTCCATTAGTTTTTGTTGTGTGAGATAATTATTAATTAATGGACTAATTGGTGGTATAGCTTTAGCGCTTTTATTCTCCTTACGGGGACTCCTTCAAAAGGCCCGCACACAGAGATTACACAGAGAATCTCCTCTCTCCTAGGCCCATTCTCCATTTACCCCATTGGCCATCACCCAGCATAAGATCTTTAATCAGACACACAGCACTAGCCACACAAGAAAAAACACAACCAAGCCATGAGTTGCTGTTTGATTTGTTGGCGATTTGGGGGTCTTTGCCAAACGATCTTGCCGCTTGGGTATTATTTGGTAGTTTTTATTTTTTAAATCGGTAGGGGTGTCCTTTTTTTGTTTTTTGTCTTTTCCCCCGAACAAATCCCGCCTTTTCTCACACAACACAAAACTCCCGCCGTGGGTGGGCCCACACCAGAGAAGAAGAAGACAAAATTAAAAGATTTTATAATAATATTTAATTAGAAGAAAGGAAGTAGAGAAGAGGGAAAGGAAGAGAAGGACGATGAGGAGAAGAAGGAGGAAGAGAAGAAGAAAAAGGGGAAGGCAGAAAAGGGGCTCAGAAAAGATGGGAGAAGGAAAGGAAGGAGAAATGAGGGAAAGCAAAGATTTTCCGTGCCTTGTGTCATCCGATGTGGTGATGCCTTCTACCTCTTGTTGTATTTTGTTTTGTTTTAAATATGATTGCTTTTTTTAGTTAAATTCAAGAACTAGGCTGAGTTTAATATATGACGCCAGTCCAGTGTCTTATACAGTTCAGTATGTTTTGTATGTTAGAAGGTAAAATTAGGTGTACTGGTATTGCTTTGTTTTTTAAAATATATTGATATTCTACAAGGACATAATAGATTGATAAAAAATTTGCCTGTTAACCACCAAGAAAAATTAAAGTATGTAACGTCAAGTAAATAATTAGATAACCAGTAGGTTATTTAGTGATGTTAATCTTAACCCACATTTGTCATCCTGTGTTGGGGCAAGAACCCCTCTACCGCCGGTTTAACCCACCCCTCCACCACAACAAAGCCTCTCCAAGCACAATAAGGGTAGAAAAAGAAAAACAAGAAGACTAGAAAAAAGAGAAAAAAAAAAAACCAAAATAGATAGAAAGAAGAAAAAGAAAAACAATAATTACCCATAATACAATTAGCAAGTATATTGTGTGTGAAAATACTCAATATAAAATATGAATTACTCTCTGTCTTTAATCCGAAACAAGAGCGCAATTGTGAAGAAACAACAAATATATTTTTTTTAAATATAATATAAATGCTATCATTAGTGAAGAAAGGGAATAGGATTGGTAGGGGGAACAGAGAAAAATAATCTTAATAAATGCGAAAAGAACGGAATAGAAATCGGGAAGTGAAGTGGTAGTGGAAAGGGGAAGAAGGATGAGAGGAAAAAAGGGGAGAGAAAAAATCCACATCTTTATGATGTGGGTAGAATAGAAAGGGGGGGCAAGCGGGGGGGAATTTAAAAGCGATTTTGGGGTAAAGGGAGAATTTTTTTAATCTACAATTATAGTTGGTGAAATTTATGTGAGGTGAAACTGATTAATTGTACTGTGAAGTGAATCAAACAGAAGAATCTAAAAATTGCATGAATTTATGAATAAAAATTGTAAGGGGGGAGATGAGGGGGGAGGAAATCAAATTTCTAAGCAAGGGGAAACAGAGGGGAAAAAATAACTGAGGGAGCAGAAATTTAGGGGAAAAAGTCGAAAAAAACAATAATTCGGAGGGGTGAGAGTGTGGGTGATTATATTCTATATTTTCTTTATCGCTAGACGAAGGAAGAAGAAAAAAGGGAGGAAGAAGAAGAATCTAATTATTAAAATAAGGAAGAGAGAGAAAAACAAAAATTAATCTTATACATAAATCCATCTTGAAGCCGGGAGAAAAACACCGGATATTTCCGTTCCAGAATAACGAAGAAGGGGGAGGGGTTTTGAATTTTTGGATGCGGGGTGTTGGGGGGTCGAAGAAAAAAGCAATACAAATACATAATATTTATAATTTGTTTTACCATCAAGCAACTTTCTAATTAATATTAATCTTTAATTTTACTAATATTCTTTGCCATACTTTCTTTTAAACATTTTTTTTCTTCCTGACAACACACTGATTGGTTTTGAATTGATCTTTTTTTTTTTAATTAATGGTCTTGTAAAATGGAGCACTCTCTGAATTCTCACCTTGATTTTATTGATATACTTTTTTTTTTTCTTGTTTTTTTATTGTTCTTATGTTTTGAATAGAAAGTCACGTTCATGGCGCAAACATTGGTTGTGAGGGGGGGAAAAAGTCAAGGAAAAAAACAAGCAAAGAAGAGGAGGAAAAAAAAAGGGGGAAAGAGAATTAATAGGAATGTATTTGCTTGTTTGGGTTGTTGAGGAAAGGGAAAGAGGAAATAGAAAGGGAGAGAAAAAAAAAAAAAAACAAAAAAAAAAAAAAAAAAAAAAATTCAAGAAAAAAAAAAAAACAAACAGGCAAAGGAGAAAAAAAAATAATGAAAAAAAAAAAAAGACGAGGAAAAATAATGCCCATGGCCAGTTTTGTGTTGGAGTAGAAAGAAGCAGGTGGAAGAAGTGGAATGGAAAAAGAAAGAAATACCAATAAGTAATACTAAACATAAAATAATATAGTCTTCAACCACTACTCTGGCCTCCTTCGTTCGATCTTCTCTTGCTAAAAAACTCTTTTTTTTTCACGATACAATTCTTCACAAAAAAATGCATTGCAAAGAAGGTGGTGAAGGGTAAGGAACATGAGAATACAGTGGAAGTATCATGGAAAAAAAAATGGGGGTTATGGAAAACAGCAGGAACACAGAAAAATAAACATTTTTAAAAACAACAAAAAAATTGGTAATTTGAGAATGCAGAAATTAAGGAAAGAAGGTGGCGAAGAAGAGGAATAAGGGCTTTTTTTTGAAAAGGGGGGGCCTTTATTTTATATTAGATTCACTGAAGTTTTTAAAGCCCTAACACCCGATGCGACCCCCCACGGCACGACCAGACGCGAGCCCATTACGTTAAAGGTAAATGAGGGAATTTGGTAGATGGAAAATTGGATCCAGGAGTGGTGTGAAGAGATATTAGGAGGATTATTTGTGGGAAGAGGAATGCTACAACAAAAGAGCTGAAAGGAGATGATGGGTTGGGATGTGTTGACGGAACCATAATTCAATTGAGGATTTTATTGGGTGAGGATGGGAGGAGTCTGATTGCAGGATTAGATGGACTTTGATATAGATAGTTGAAGAGTTATTAGTATTAAATGTATCTGTTTTTTTTTTTTCTTTTGGTGACCCGTTTTCTCGCTTTTCTCCAACTTCTGGAGACCCAGAATGGATAAATAATTCGTTGACTTGTTCGGTGTTTTGTTTTTGGTGGATTGTTGATTGTTTGATAGTGAAATACTATTGCTTGTTTTTTTGATTTGCATGTCTTTACTTACCGACTATTTTTTTGTATACATTTTGATGGCCACATAAACCCCCTCTATACCACTGCGACCTTCATACTATCTATCCGCTCTTCATCTGTATGCCCATCGCCTCCCCGCCCCCCTTATTTTGTTCCTAGGAGCCTTCCCAAGCAGCACCCTAAAATGGGGGAAAAAAAGTGTGGGGCACCCCCCCCTCGGGGGGGAGGCAAGGGGGGGGGAAGGGGGGGCCCCTTTGCTTCTTACCCCCGGGGGGGGTGGGGGAAAGCCGGGCCCCGGGGGGGGGCAACCCCCCCCCTGCCCCCCCGGGGGGGGGTGCCAGAAGAGCCACCCTCCCATGTTCACTTCTTGTTTGGGACCGGTGTTTTGTTATCATCACCATATTTGTTTAACGATGCCCAAACAAGGGTTGTGAGTTAATGCGCACACCCCTCACGCATTTACCAGCAGCGCAGGTTCTCCGACCCAAAAAGAGAAAGGGAGGCATATCATCCTGACCACGGCAGGTTTAATCAAAAGGTTTCACGTCCTTTACCCGAGTACAATGGGATTACCATGCCCGCTCCATATATTATTTTTGAGAAGAATACCTAAAGTTAGTAACAATACTTCTCTACTCCGTCACCAGTAACTATACGTTTTTAAACGGACATAGATCATGCAGTTTTGTTATTTGGCCTCTAATAAATTGTTTTCAAAAGTTTCTGATTACTGGTCGGGTTAATGTAGAGGGGGTGTGGGGGGGAAAGTGAAAGTAACATCAGACACAGCAACAATAAATATTAATAAATCTATTGACGTCATGCAAAAATCAGGTAAGTATTTCTTTTTTTTTTTTAAAGATATTTTGTACGACGTGTTTCGTGGTGTTCTTTGCGAATTATATGTATGTGAGCGAGAATTGGGGTTCGTACGGATTGACCGGAACCCAGGGTGGAGGAGGTTCCACTACATTGAGTGGATTTGGGTGTGAATTTGTTTGTGTGGAGCCCGCCGTAAGGGTGGGGTTACCCGTCGCCCCGCGGCCTCCGGCCGGAAACCTCTCTTTTGATCTTTCACCTTCTTTTGTTCCCAACCTCCCCCCTCCCCTCGAAACGAAACCCAACCAGAAATTC
>CM065702.1:20554532-20556008 GCA_017654935.2 Phymorhynchus buccinoides | reverse complement strand
TTATCGTCGACAAGGAGCTGATTGGGCCCATTCCTCAAACAGTTGTCATCACTGGTTAAGTCCCCCTCCGTGGAGATACCAGGGGGTCTTTTGTATAATAGTTTCCCCACCTTCTGGAAGTCCTGTGCTATCAACTTTCTCTAATCTATCACTCTTTTTTAATCTGCCTTTTTGCTTTGCTTACCGTCATCAATATCTTTCTACCTTACGGTCCATTCTCCTGCTCTCCCCTCCTCCCCCCCCCCCCCCCCCCCCCCCCCCCCCCCCCCCACCCACGAAACGCTTTCAAAAAAAAAAAAACATGTCCCCTCCATCCGAAGTCGGACTTGCTGGGCCTGACTATTTCTTAGTTAGGCGCATAACGGCAGCATGACGCATGACATCTGCGCTCATATGGACAGGAAACTGTCTGAGCGATCGAAGAAGAAGAAGACTGGTTGACAGTAGCTTGTAGTAAGGGGGGAAGGGGGGGGGGGTACTAATAATAAGGTGAGAGCTGTACAATAAACGACTGTCTACAATGATGTGAAATCATGGAATAGCTTAGTATAGAATATAAATAGACTATTATATGCTTTGTTTGTCTCACTTTGGTTCTGACCCACGCACTTCTAGATGATTGGTATCGTAATCAACTTTGCATGGTGGAGGGGAGTTAATTAGAAAGAGAGTATTCACCCTTTGTTCAATTTCGTTGTTTCCTCTCTTGGCCTCTCTATTTCATTACTTAGCATAGACTAGCTTAGCATTTTCGTGTGACTCTCGCGACAATGGGGCATTTGCACTGGCTCTGCAGCTGAAGGGATTGGTTGACCTTTTTGGGACTTTCCCAACACGAGCTGTCCTCAATTCCTCTTGGGGATTACCCTGGGTAAGGCATCTCCACTATCAGCAAATTATAGCCAAGCCTCCAAGAATAGCAAGTTTGTCAAGGATATTGTTTGTCTGTGTCGCGTTGCCTGTTTCGACTGTTTGTCATGTCAGTCTGTTTGTTCGTGTACAGTCATACTACACAATATATAAATAGTGACACTTTAGGATTGTTCAAATGCAAAATTGAGAGCCCCTCTACGACTCAACGGACATTTGGTTGTATGTCAAGTCTTGTGCTTTGGGTGAAACGCGAGCTTACATGTTTGTTTTTTTCTTTTCTGGGAAGGACATTTTTCTTCTCCTTTTAAGGTAATAGGCCTACCAATACCCTGACTAGACCACCGATGTTTGCGCTGAAATAAATATCTTTCATTTTCCTACACATGTCTCTTTACCTGTACAAAAAAGGATCTGCCCAGGTATGGTAGCAACTTGTTGTTTACGTAAGAGAGTGCAGTGAAGCATGTGACCTACATCATTTGTGGGCAGGATTTTTCAGATAGATTTCACACACACAGCATTCCTTGCTGAGGTCACCTTGACAGCTTTTGAAACGCGAGCTTACGTGTTTTTTTCTTCTGTGAAGCACATTTTTCTTCTCCT
>CM065702.1:20542032-20549532 GCA_017654935.2 Phymorhynchus buccinoides | reverse complement strand
GTGACGTGTTCTAACTGTCACGGTATTCCGCCAATCCACACACACACACACACACACACACACACACACACACACACACACACACACACACACACACACGCGCGCGCGCGCACACACAAAGAGAGAGAGAGAGAGAGAGACACACAACGCGCACACATACACACACGCACGCGCACACATACACACACATACGTACGCGCACAAAGAGAGAGAGACACACACACACGCACGCGTACACCTATGCACACATGCACGCGCACAAAGAGAGAGAGCGCGCGCGCGCGCGCGTGCACAAAGAGAGAGCGCGCGCGCGCCGGCGCGCGCGCGCGCGCGAGAGAGAGAGCGAGAGAGAGAGAGAGAGAGAGAGAGATGAGAGAGAGAGAGAGAGAGAGAGAGAGAGAGAGAGAGAGAGAGAGAGAGAGACACACACACACACACACACACACACACACACACACACACACACACACGCTTAAAAAAGCATGTTTTTGCTTATACAATGTTCCCATCTGGAAATAAAAGTTTGACTTGACTTGACATACACACACGCACACAGACACTGAAGTTTTCATGCTTTTCTACATTTCCTGTAAATCTCCCCCTACTAATAATATCAAATCGCCTCGGGTTTATTTCTAAAATACAAACAACAACAAAACTGGGTCAAACAGGATTCCTCGTAAATCTGGTAAGACAAGTTTTCCCCACTAGTCGAGATATCTTCTATTTTTACTCTTCAGTCAATTAGTCAAGAAGCATATCTCCAGAAAGTGAAACCATCTAAACGTTACTGGTTAGAAGCAATCATCAACCTGGCATAGAATGTATGGAAGTAGTGTAAAGTATTCTACATGGATGTTGCTTCTGGATTCGCGAATTATGGCCGCCATGACAGTTTCCAAAATGGCGGCTGAATCGGTCTAAGCGCCTTATATGTTGCTTACAAAGTGGAATACATTTACCTTATAAGTGGCTGGTTGTAGGTTTTATAGGGCGCAGAATCGAAATATGCAGGTTACAAAGTTATTGGAAGAGTACAAAATAGATTTGTGATCTCAATTTACTATGAAATACTTAAAAATAGACTCTCTCTCTCTCTCTCTCTCTCTCTCTCTCTCTCTCTCTCTCTCTCTCTCTCTCTCTCTCTCTCTCTCTCTCTCTCTCTCTCTCTCTCTCTCTCTCTCTCTCTCTCTCTCTGTGCCATAAAAGCACCACCCAGCAGCTTCCCTACATTCCCATACCCCCACATCTCCCCTACCCCACCCACCTTTATCTTTTTGTTGTCTCTTTATTGTTTTTCTCTTCCTCTCATGAACTGTCATCACATTCTTTCCTCCCTACCCCTGCCTATCAAACACGTGAACAAAACAAGTTGCTAGAGGTCTTGTTTGAATCACTAGAAATGATACAGCGAGAGACAGGTGGTGCATCACTTCAAATGAAAGGGCACAACTCGTAAGAGACACCAGAAAAATGTTCAACCTCATTGATAATATTAATAATGACTATTTGTATAGCGCTTATTCTCCTTACGGGGCTCTAAGCGCACACAGATACACAGAGATCCTCTCTCCTGGCATTTCATGCCATCACAGGATCAGACAGCACAAGCCAGTTTGTTGGCATTTGCAAACGATCTGCCGGTAGTGTCTTTGTCGACAATCCCCAGCTTCTCCAAAACGTGGGCACAGAAGATTTTCCTGATGATGCTGTTCTGGCTGATGCAGAGTAATTTGTCTGCAAACTCTACGCCCCAAGCACATAGAAACAATCCATACAGCAAGTTTGATATGATCTCTTTCAACGGGCTTGAAAAATGTCATGGAGAATCTGCCACCTACACATGAAGCACTGAAACTGCATGTCAGGCGATCTCATTACCAGACACTTGTTTGGAGAAAAGCCCTGGAAGTTCACCCACACCTGCCTGCAGCGGCAGTGGGTGGAAGCTCACTGTGAAAGAGAATGGACTTGAAGTACTGGACCCCCAACTTCTGACAGAAGAATATTCAGTCGGATTGTTGATGCAGCTTACGACATGTACATGTGCCTCCTGCGCAACACGACTGTGTTCATGTGCTCGCCTTGCCAGAGCAAGGACAATTGCAGAAACCCATTCACTGTTGGGTTGTATAACGAGCCAAACAAGGTATGACAAGCATAAGGGCTGACAAGAGACATATCACTGAGGTTCAGTTCGTCCGAGACAAGAAATGCCCGTTATTATTTTGAAAATACAAAGTTATAACAACTGTCAAGTAACTGTTAAGAATAGTCATGCAGTTGTGCAAAAATGTTCAAAAGTTCATTACTGGTAATGTGTGAACAGTAACCTCAGCACATATAACTTTAAATCTTTGAGATGCAAACTCAGTATTTCTTTTTTTGATGCATTTTTTTCTGTTTTCCTTTTCTTTGCAGGGGGTGGTGGGGGGATGCAATAACAATGATCATAGCGCCAGACAATAAGGTACAATAAGTATTTTAAAAGGTGTTTTTTTCTCATGATAAGTGCACATTTGGGGTCTTGAAACGGTCATACATTGACATCCTTTTACACATTAAGGAATTGTGTTCGGTCAAAATCTTCCATTTGCCTGTACATAGGTAAAACAATTATTTTGTTCATGACACATATATGTGCCTGTATGCTAATCGTATTTGATTATGTGCATTATACAACATTAATGGTCTTCCATGTGTGTGTGTGTGTGTGTGTGTGTGTGTGTGTGTGTGTGTGTGTGTGTGTGTGTGTGTGTGTGTGTGTGTGTGTGCACGTGTGCGTG
Organism: Phymorhynchus buccinoides; assembly: GCA_017654935.2. Taxonomy (NCBI): domain Eukaryota; kingdom Metazoa; phylum Mollusca; class Gastropoda; order Neogastropoda; family Raphitomidae; genus Phymorhynchus; species Phymorhynchus buccinoides. Next base: position 20,546,746 of record CM065702.1, on the reverse strand, counting down.
CGTGCGCGTGCGTGAGTCGTACGAGTGTGTGTGCGTGGGTGCGTGCGTGCTTGCGTGTGTGTGTATGTGTGTGTGTGTGTGTGTGTGTGTGTGTGTGTGTGTGTGTGTGTGTGTGTGTGTGTGTGCGTGTGTGCGTGCGTGTGCGTGTGCGTGTGCGTGCGTGTATGTGTGTGTGTGTGTGTGTGTGTGTGTGTGTTGCAGCCACAAAAGCCTCAGCGATCTCTAATCCCACAATGGCGACAGGCGGGGGCAACAGTGAGGAGACCCTGTGTCCCCTGTGTCTGGACCCCTTCACCCGGCCCAAGTTCCTGCCCTGCTTCCACACCTTCTGTCAGCACTGCATCGAGGATCTGCTGAAAGGAAAACCAGACTCCCCCTTCCCCTGCCCTTCCTGCCGCAAGACCACCACCATGCCACCAGGGGGAGCGGCCGGTCTGCAGACCAACTTTTACGTCAGCAGCGCGTCATCTCCAGAAACAGTAGCAACTCCGGCCCAGGTCCCGGCTCCTGCCTCGACATTGACTCAGAACGTGTGTAACACTCACCCCGGTAAAGAACTGGAATTCTACTGCAAAGCGTGTGGGAAAGCCATTTGTATCAACTGCAAGCTGACCAAGCACGAATCGCACGAAACTGAAGATCTCCGTTCTGTAGTGGCAGCCGAGCGACAGAAGCTGCGGTCAGATCGACAACGTCTGCAGAAGGCTGTGGCTGAAATAAATGCGGACTTAAAGGGTCTGGAAGCGGAGAGGGACTCCCTGTCCAAGCAGACAGTCGATGTGGAGACGAGGATCAGGGAGAGACACGCAGCAGCTGCCGAAGCAATCAGGCGACACATGGAAGACCAACTGAAGATAGTAAAGGTCAAACACGAAGATTTGGACACGGACATTTCGGGAATAATCAAACAACGTGAGATCAACGCTGACAACCTCTCCACTCTCCTCCATCAAGTTGACGGCGTTATTAACCTGGGGACAGCCAAGGACGTGTTGTCGGTCGCGGAGGAGATGACCAGTGGGCGTGGCAGCCAGACAGCTGTTGAATCTATGACGTCACGAGAACGAAGACCGACCCTCCGACCCGATCTCCACTCCACCGTCAGCGATGACGACATGACCCAGACGACACGTGACTACCTGGGTACGGTTAGACTGATGGAGATGAAGGTGACAGAACGGTTCAGATGTTCTGAGGATCCTGACACTGAGGTGTTCTCTCTGTGTCATCAGGACCGTGATCCACCTGGTGTCGTCGTGTCCTATGACAGGCTGGGGAGGAACGAGAACGCCCCAGTGCAGAAGTTCACTGAGTCGGGACAGTGTGTGTTCACTTGTGGTGGTAACCAGGTGGGCAGAATATCCTACAAACGGTATAGTAAAGGACGGTGCATGTATGTGACACCAGGTCATTTTGTCACGTATTGTAAAAACCCCGCCGCCCCGCTCCTCCAACTCGAAAACAATTTAAATGGAGAAGGCGTCATCTCCAGAGTCACAGTCACATCCACAGGTCCATTCAAGGCAGAATTAAAAACAGAGTTCACAATCAACATCAATCGCCACAGAGCCTTCGACGTCTCCACCTCTCAGAACTATGTCGCGGTGGTGGAGGAAGCGGGCACTGGTTCCTCTTCCAATCAAGTCCACCTCTACGACAGATCTCAGAAAACCCCCGTCAGCACCTACCACCCCCCTGTGAAGGACAGCCAGCCCACCGACGTCCTGTTTCACCACATTGGAGGGCAGCCAGTCCTGCTCGTTGCTGACGGACTGAGCAGCGCCCTCCACGTGCTGTCCTTCCAGGGGGGACAACTGGAGTTCGACCGTTATTTGTGTGAGGGCTGTCCACTACTGCAGAAGCCCTCAGCACTGACGGTGGACCTTCATGGCCGTGTGTGGCTGGGCTGCAAGGGGGGGAGAATTGTGACTGTTGAGGAGTTTCAGTGATGTGTGTGTGTGTGTGTGTGTGTGTGTGTGTGTGTGTGTGTGATGCGCGTGTGTGCGTGCGTGCGCGCGCGCGCGCGTGCGTGTGTGTGATTCATTTAACGTCTATCCACTAATCGTTATATTAGAAAGGGGAAAATATGTTGTGTGAGAGATTGAGTGCATGTATATATAAGTGTATGTATGCGTGTATGTGTGTATGCATAAGTATGCGTATCATGTGTATAAACGCATATATTGAATGTATGAAGTTAATCGGATAAGACTACACTATATGAAGTAATAAACCATGGAAACCAATAGATAAAGGCAAAAACTAAAACCCCCACCGCCTTCCCTCCACCCCCACCCACCCCTCTCGTTTTCACTGAGGAAAAACATACAAGTAATCACCTATTGGACCGTGCTCTAGGCTAACGAAAACGTCATAAGTTAAAACTGGTGAATTGAATATACTGTGTGCATCATTTTGCAGCAAAACTGGAATAATTGTTTTCATGTTCTTACATGAAATAATGTAATAAGGAGTTATTTCGTTTCCACATATGCAGACTACATTATGTTTTACATATTTTGTTTCAAAAGCTTCTATTTTCCATCCATGCATCAAAGAAAGTAATCTTCTATTGATTCTAAAATTATGTTTTCTACTGTTAACATCAGACAGTTCTTTATTATGTTGATGTTTCATGTTATGTTGGAAAGTACTCCAAATGTGCGACTTAAGTATGTTGTAATCTCCATGCAGAGATAGGGAAAATCAAGGTATTCAGAATGAGGTTCATGTTTAGCTCCATGTTTAGCTGTCCTGTCCGCTTTTTCATTGTAATAAAAAGAACAATGAGATGAGATCCAACAAAAGGTTAACTGGGTGCTTCTTGCAATTCGCGTGTGTATCAAACAGCTGGTTTCAATGATCATTCCAGGCTTTGTGTGCAGCTCTAAAGCTTGTAATGCCTGAAGAACTGATTTTGAATCTACACAGAAAAAAACTTGAAATATAGTCATTTGGTCAAATTTGACCACCCCCACTTTCTTTCCTCATCAGTCACACAAAAATGGCATGGACAAATAATTGGGTAGCGCGCCTCTGGCTGCGACGCGCTCTCCAGGTGGGAGCAACCCGAATTTCACAGAGACGTCTCTGTGACTATAAAGTACCTAACACCCTAACACCCTATTTATGTTTGTGTACAATTTTACTAAAATGTATGTTGTTAATCGCCCTTTACGGAAGCCAGCTTGATTAATAGTAGGCCTAATTACATCATTTGTGTTAACAATAATGTACAAGTCTTTACAATACTAGCCCCTCTGAAAGTCTACAAACATGCGATGCTAGTGCAATGGGCTTATGCTTGTCCTTTGCCCCAGTTTTACACTGGGCAAAGGAGTCTAAATTTGTCGCGTTTTTTTTCTCTCTATCTAACCCAAGGATATATCCCGAACCGCTTGACAGAATCGCTTCAAATTTTGTGTGGTGATGTGTCACCATGAGAGGAATGCATCCGCGCATAAATTATCGCCGTCCTGACCTTGACCTTGGCGCATGACCTTGAAGCTCTAAAATCTTTAAGGGATTATAATTTGTATTATATGAAAGTTTTAATTGATTATTATTTCTGATTCCAACAATACTGTATAATAATCATCTGTTGTATGGTAAGTGGTGATTCTGAGAAATGTGTAATTATATACGGGATGACATGTGGTATATGTAAATGTATAACGATTCCATTATCATAATGGATCATTTGGCTCGTTAGGCACTGTAGACCTTGTACATTTAAATCTACACCACATGCTTATCGTTGTACACCATCTTTTTATGTTATTTTGTGAAAAATTATGTAGCCGGAACTCCATATCCATGACCATTCCTTTCAGAGGGGGGGGGGGGGGGGGGGTGTGTGCACGGTCAATGCGCGAGCGCGGGTGTGTGTCTTTCAGTAGGCATGGGTGTATGTGTTTTGTTCTTTGTGGATTTGCTATAATTTATACTGGTTTGTGTGTGGATATGTTTGAGTAGATACACACGTGTCCATCTTTTATATGAATTATGTGGATATGTTTACTTGTAAATATGATAATATATGACTTTGTTTAAACTTAAAGTATGCGTGATTTGCTATGAATACGTCCCTTGTGTGTGTTGTGCATTTAAAATTATATAATTAAAGTGATTTATTTTAAACGGTAATATGTTCTGTACTTTGTTTTAGAATGTTTATAATATTGGCAACACGTTTTGTTTTAAGCACTGCTGTTTTGCTATCAAGTGATAATTATCATTATGTGTGTTTTGATTTAATGGTATTGTCATTTATATTTTAGAAGCACATCTTGTTTTTAATGTATATTATAATGTATCTTGTTTTAAGTGTGTCAATCGCAGACATCACCACACTTAATTTCTCTCTAAGAGATAATAAAGTTCTTTGAGTTTGAGTTGGAGAGAGAGAGAGAGAGAGAGAGAGAGAGAGAGAGAGAGAGAGAGAGAGAGAGAGAGAGAGAGAGAGAGAGAGAGAGAGAGAGAGAGAGAGAGAGAGAGAGAGAGAGAGAGAGAGAGAGAGAGAGAGAGAGAGAGAGAGAGAGAGGGTTGATGGGTGTTCAAGTGATCTTTTAACTACATGTTGGGGTGCAGGATTAATGATGATAATGATAATGATGATGTTGACAAAGTATTTGAAAACTAAGGATTGTGATGATACCTAAACAACAGAAAAATACGCTCTTCTTTAAAAAGATTGTAAATACATTCCCATAGC
>CM065702.1:20534532-20537032 GCA_017654935.2 Phymorhynchus buccinoides | reverse complement strand
TCTTATATAGGGAGGGGGTCTTATAGGGAGGGGTCTTATAAGGGAGGGGTCTTATAAGGGAGGGGTCTTATAAGGGAGGGGTCTTAAAGGGAGGTAATGTTGATGCTTACAAAGAAGGGCAATGTCTCAGAGAAGTAGGTCTTATGTGGGAGGGAGTCTTATAATGGGAGGTCTTATGAGGGAGGTTCCACTGTATGTAGTAATGCAGCCAGTAACCTTCAGTAATCTTCTTCTTTGATGGCTCAGACAGTTTCCTGTCAATTAGGAGCGCAGATGCGTCATGCTGCCGTTATGCGCCTAACTAAGAAATAGTTAGGCCCAGCAAGTCCGACTTCGGCTGGAAGGAAATCTTTTTGAAAGTGTTTCGTGAAAAAAGGCAGGAGAATGGACCCGGTAAGGCAGAAAGATAGTAGATGATTAGATGACAGTAAGCAAAGGGAAATGGCAGAGAGCGACAGGTTAGAGGAAGATACAAGCACAGAACTTCCAGAAGGTGGGGGAACTATTTATACAAAAGACCCCCCCGGTATCCCCACGGGGGGGGGGGGGGGGGGACCTTCAGTAATAAAACGACAGTAACTAGTGGTGTTATCACCGATAAGAGAGAGGGAGAGAAAGGGAAAGAGCTGGGGAGAATTAGGGGGGCGAGCAATGGAAACGGGGCCCTAGTAGGAGATACTTACCTAAATAAACAAAAGATATTATAAAATTCGCTTTCTGTCTGTCTGCTTAATTGTCTGTCTGTCCGAAATCCGACGGCTGTGTACCCCAATAACTGTATAGTATTCGTGATCAGCATCACTCAAGGAATGCAGTGAAGCACGTTTTTTTCAAACCGGCAACCGAAGTATAAAAGGAGGGTAGGCGCAACACGCGCTCAGTATTAGCCGATGAGGTTTAACCGAGGCGTGGTTACCGCTCCACCTATCTATATTGTTAAAACCTCGGGACTTTACTGGTGTTGCAGTGCCTCCGGGCATTGCAGCCAGTATTGTTCCCACCATCTTTGTATTTACAAATGTCCCATATGTGTCTATGACCGAGAGGACGTAAAACATCATTTTCATCATCACGCGCTCAGTATTCAAATCGCTGCAGTGACAGAAGCGGATTTTCCCCTCTTTTCTCCATTTTGTGTGAGACAACACTGAACAGGCTTCGCTCGCCGCGTCAGATGTGTCAGAATATCGTCACCCGATCCTTTGGATCGGTTGATAGGCCGGCTTTAACCCTTCAATGTAAATCACCGCAGAGGAAAACACATCATTATTAGTACGACTGATTAGTCTACTAAAACCGTCACAGCTGTGCCAACTGAAAACACATACTTATTAGTACGACTGATTAGTCTACTAAAACCGTCACAGCTGTGCCAACTGAAAACACATAATTATTAGTACGACTGGTTAGTCTACTAAAACCGTCACAGCTGTGCCAACTGAAAACACATAATTATTAGTACGACTGATAGTCTACTAAAACCGTCACAGCTGTGCCAACTGAAAACACATAATTATTAGTACGACTGATTAGTCTACTAAAACCGTCACAGCTGTGCCAACTGAAAACACATCATTATTAGTACGACTGGTTAGTCTACTAAAACCGTCACAGCTGTGCCAACTGAAAACACATCATTATTAGTACGACTGGTTAGTCTACTAAAACCGTCACAGCTGTGCCAACTGAAAACACATAATTATTAGTACGACTGGTTAGTCCGACTGGTTCTAGTCTACTAAAACCGTCACAGCTGTGCCAACTGAAAACACATCATTATTGGTACGACTGATTAGTCTACTAAAACCGTCACAGCTGTGCCAACTGAAAAACACCATCATTATTAGTACGACTGGCTAGTCTACTAAAACCGTCACAGCTGTGCCAACTGAAAACACATCATTATTAGTACGACTGATTAGTCTACTAAAACCGTCACAGCTGTGCCAACTGAAAACACATACTTATTAGTACGACTGATTAGTCTACTAAAACCGTCACAGCTGTGCCAACTGAAAACACACATACTTATTAGTACGACTGATTAGTCTACTAAAACCGTCACAGCTGTGCCAACTGAAAACACATACTTATTACAGTGGAACCTCCCTTATAAGACTCCCTCCATATAAAGACCTACTTCTCTGAGACATTGCCCTTCTTTGTAAGTATTAGAATTACCTCCCTTATAAGACCCGATCCCTTATAAGACCTCATTTGGGATGATTTTTGAAGGTCTTATAAGGGCGGTTCCACTGTAGTATGACTGATTAGTCTACTAAAGCCGTCACAGCTGTGCCAACTGAATACATACAAATTACAATCAAGGGAAAGGATGCTTGAGAGGCCGCGAGGCCTAGACGTCCTACCTGACCTGACCATATCAATCGACGTCATTGAAGGAATGCGATGAGGCACATCTTAAAGCCATAGCAGCAGATTAAAAAAATCGGGTCTAGCTAGTCCGACACTTGCCGCCTCGCGTAACAAGGGGAAAGGT
>CM065702.1:20524532-20529532 GCA_017654935.2 Phymorhynchus buccinoides | reverse complement strand
GATACGTGTGTGTGTTGTGCGGGTGTGTATGTGTGTGGATGTGTGTGTTGTGCGTGTGTGTGTGTGTGTGTGTGTGTGTGTGTGTGGTGTGTGTGTGTGTGTGTGTGTGTGTGTGTGTGTGTTTGTGTGTGTGTATGCATGCATGCGTACGTGAGTGTGTGTATGTGAGAAGAATTGTGTGGTGCATCCATGCTCCCGGCTTGTTTCCCTGAATACATATGTTGATATCGGCGTTGTGTGGTGTGTGGAGTGTGTGTGTGGAGAGGCCGGGGCCAGGATGTGTGTGTGTGTGTGTGTTGTGTGTGTGTGCGTGCCGTGTGCGTGGCGTAAGTGTGCCGTGCGTGCGGCTGCCGTGCGTGCGTGCGTGCCCCGGTGAGTGCCTGTGCGCGTGCGTGTGCGCGCGTGCGTGTGTTGCGTGCGTGTGAAGCGTGTGCGTGTGTGCGTGCGTGTGTGCGCGCGGGTTCCCCATGCGCGCGGTGTGGATGTGTCACAGATACCAGGCCCGACAATAACCCCCCAGTAGCAATGGGAACGGGCACCAGTAGTACTGCCGAAAACATCGGAGCAGGCGGCAGTGAGGAAAACGTGTGTGCTCTGTGCTTGGAAAGCTTCATCCAGCCCAAGTTCCTCCCCTGTCACCACACCTTTTGCCAGCGCTGCATCGAAGATCTGGTGAGAGGAGCCGCAGACAGAACCTTCCCTTGTCCTTCGTGTCGTAAGACCACCACCCTGCCACCTGGGGGAGCGGCAGATCTGCAGACCAACTTCTACATTAAGACTTCAATAATTCCAAGGGCGGCAACTCCTGCCAAACTTCCTGCCCCTGCCGCGGCGGCGAGAGCGGCGCAGGATGTGTGTAAGACTCACCGCCACGAGAAACTGATATGCTACTGCACGGAATGCGAGGAACCGATTTGTATCAAGTGCAAGCTGACCAAACACGATATACACTTCACCGACGACCTAGATGCGGTGGTCGCCCGCGTGAAAAAGGAGCTGCGGTCGGATCGCAGACGATTGCAGAAGGCGGAGTCCGATATCAAGACGGACGTGAACTCTTTAGAACAAACCAGAACGAAACTGGAGAAGAGGCGAGCGGAGGTGGAGAATGCTATCCGAGAGCGGCACGCTGCCGTCGTTAGAGCGTCCACACAACACATGGAAGAACAGCTGGTTCTGCTGAGGTCTACGTGCACAGATCTGGACAAGGACGTGGTGGGCGTTATCAAACAACGCGAGGTCAACAAAGCGAAGCTCTCCGCTCTCCTTCAAGAAGTTGATGATGCCACCGACTCTGGAACTGTCACCGACGTTTTCACCGTGCTCGAGGAGATGAGAAATGGGCGTGGCAGCTGGCAAGCCGTCGACGACTTGACTTCGCGAGAAAGCGAAGACTTTGAGCTGGAGTTTGAAGCGTGGGAGAGCAAATCCTCCATGATGGACACCATCCGTAGCTACATAGGCCGTGTGAGTCGATGGAGATGATTGTGTCGCTTTGGCTTCAATGTTTGTACGATCCACTGATTGGCTGATTTTGATGATGGGATTGGTGATGGCTGCGAAACACCTAAGTGCTAGGATATATTAATATGTATGCCCAAAATAACAACAACAAGATGATGGTTGAAAAAAAAAAAAATGTAATCAAGTCGAAGGTAACGTCATGAAAAATAACTATCAGCCTATCGCTCCTTGAAAAATTGCCAGTTTTCTAAAGTCAGCCTGCATTTTTAAAAGATGGTAAATATAGCAAAACAATGTTGACAATTCAAGACCATTCACATACTCATTATGAGACGACCATTGCTGTTGATGGGACTATCAGCAATGTAAAAATAAAAATAAATTACGCGAATCCTTACTTTTTAAAGCTTGCGAAATTATGCATGCGAAGTTTTGTAGGAAACAAAATTCCATACCTCCGACGTGGGAGCTGATATGACTCGCGATGCTGTTCCAAAGATTGTATAATTGGAGTCTTTGGCTGTTCCCATACTAGCGTGTGCTTCTTCACTTTTAACCTTTCACCGCAAGTTCGCATTTAGCACCACAGTGACTTCACATGTGTCACTAAAAGGCATCAACATTGGGTCCCTTTATCCAAAGACCCTATTGTCCCTTAGCTTGGGGAGTACGGATAACCTTATTTTAATATAAGTCACAGAAGAATCCCCATACTGCAGATGGATTTTGTTCTCTAAAACCCGGAAATGACAATTTTCTCTGAAATATGCTGCGTGAAAGGTTTCATACATTTTATAGTTTGAGCCAGTAAGATTACGCTTTGTGGAATCGAGGTTTGTGACGGCGATATAGTTTTTCCTTTTTCTACCTATTACAAAAATAAAACATTCGATGGCTTATAGAAGTCAAACGGATTCTCTTTGATAGTCCCATTGACGTATTTAATTTATTATGAAAACTTTAATAAAAAAAAGAGTGAAGAAATATAAAAAGCATAACCCCATTTTTATATTATTTGGCAGTCTATTTTTTTAATACAAGTCCTTAGTTTTTTTTGCAGGAAGTTCACTATAGTCCAATGGACTATCTAAAGATAGTCCTTTGACTCCAACCACGCTGAATGGTGTATTGAAATTGATTTTAATTGTGCAATTCTTCTGTATTTTACATGATTGAACCGAAAATGGTGTTTTAAACGTCCTCTTGGTCTGAATCGACACATATAGGACTTTGTAAATAAAATATGGGGGAACAATACTGGCCAATGCCCGTAGGCAGTTACGAACCATAAATTTCCGATTTTTATAATTAATTAACAGATGGCTGTACGGTGACCAGGAAAACCTCGGTAAACCTCTCGACTATGGCACCGCACATAAGTATAAAACAATGACTGATTGAAGATACATTGACCTATTTATAGGATAATTCAATATATTATCAGATGCAAATTGCGTTGCCTAATCATTACCAAATAATATACGTTTTCTTCAGCTTGAACCCGTGATGAATTTTAGACGCAATAATGAATTGTAATTTAACAGTCTTTACCCTTTCCACACCGCCAATGTCGCATTTAGCCACCACAATGGTTTAAGCACCACATGTCACTAAAGGCATCAAATCAGCACCTGTTATCCAAAGACCACTATTTTTCTTAATTTGGGAGGGTAAGGACAGGCCTGATGTTATATATGTCACAGGGGAATTTGGCAATATTGCAGATATCTTTAGGCCTATTGTCTGTACCCAGTTTAGTGTAATGGTATTTTGGGGCTGAAATATGGCTGGCGGTGAAAGGGTTAAAACCCTTTTACGCCAGCCCTGTTTCAGCTAAAACGTTTCCATTACCTTACCCGGGTTGAGAAAGATTCTGTCTGCATTATTGGGGATTCTCTGTGACATCATAAAAATAGGGCTGTCCTTACCTCCCAAAATTAAGAACATAAGGTCACTGGATTACCAGACCCTCATTTGATGCCTTTAAGTTGACATGGGTGTTCAATCATTTGGGTGCCAAGAGGCGACAATGTCGATGAAAGGGTTTAGTTAAGGTTACGGTCTTCTTTGCGTAGGCCCACTATATGTTGTTATACTCCTTGTTGTAACAAAAAATGCCAGACTTTATAAGTACATAAATTCATTTGTTTTCCGTGTTATTTCCCTTCACATAGGTTTTGCATTTGTCGATGTTTTCTAACCGTACTGTCTTTCCGTGTTGACAAGGTTTTCTGACGATTTATGTAAATGTTCATGATTGCTTTATTTAATTATCACCATAACATACAACAAACAAACACTACACGACAAGCGTAAAGTGACGTTATTTTATTCACAAGTGATAAACATAAATACTGGATATTTCGCAAAATGTCAGTATTACACACAAGACAACCGCAACACAAAATAGCACAAAAGCAGCACTACAAAAGGACAAAAATAACAAGATTGCTGTTTTTCTTGTTTTGTCTGTGTTGAGAAAGGCGCATTCTGCCGAATAATCCAATAGTTTTGTTTTGTCTCTTGTGAATAAATAACGTGACTTTTCAACGTGTCCGTGTAGTTGTTTGTTTTGTTGTATGTTCCAAGTGACTTGGCATCTGTTCGTGTTGTTTGGGTTTTTATCACCAATAGCAAGCTGTAAAACATTGTTACCCCCCTTCGTTTACTAAGACCATCGTTATACCCCTTTGTTATCAAATGGGGGCATTGGCCCTGATCAACAAACATCGAAAGCAGTCAGTGTCGCTCTGTTCAGTGAGTGTGTTGATGTGGGTCACCCCCCCCCCCACCCCCCCCGCCCCCCCCCCCCACCCCCCCCCCCCCCTTCTGCTTCCTCTATCTTGTTTTTTCCCTGTCTGTCTGTCCTGTCTGTCTGTCTATTTATTTAATTTTTCACATGTCCTTATGTCTCAGAATTCTTTGTCCTCCTGTCTATCTTTCAAATCAAATTCTAAACAACTATTCCTCCTTGCGGAAATTAAGTGTGTAATCACAGCTCGATAAACATACTAAAAAAATTCAGATGACATCAATCGAAACACCACAAGTTAAGACAATAAGATGCATACAACATCATCAAGGAATTCAAAAGAGGGAGAGAATTTTGATTAGAAGTATGTGAAAAACTTGAAACTACACTCAATAAAACTCTACTAATATTTTTCTGAATAGATGAACCAATTAAGATTAATATTCAGATTCTGATGCCTCGTCGCGACCAAGGCCATGACAGGGCTGTCACCACGTTACACGTCACCACAAATCAATAAACAAATCAAGCAATTAATATATATTCATAAGTAGCACATTAAAAACATCATGCAGCCACAAAAGATAGCACCGAAGTTGGTTTATATCCGCGCAACACGCACACAGACACACACAACACAGAGACACACACACACCACACACACACACACACACACACTCTACTCTGCTCTCTCTCTCTCTCTCTCTCTCTCTTCCTCTCTCTTCTCTCTCCTCTCTCTCTCTCTCTCCTCGCTCTCTCTCTCTGTGTCTGTCTGCGTGTTGTT
>CM065702.1:20477861-20524032 GCA_017654935.2 Phymorhynchus buccinoides | reverse complement strand
GGGGTGGGCTTCTTACCCGATGCGCTTTTTATCTTCCCCTACAGTATATTATGCACTGAACCGAATAGAAAAAAATGAATTGACATTCTTAAACTTCGGGGTCCTAATAACAGATAATACAGTATATTTCACTGAAAATGAGAATGTTCTTTCTTCGGGTTTTGGGGTATTAAGAATGTTTTTTTTATAAAAAAAATTACGACATGGAAAGTCAAAGGCAACCCATCTTCTTTATTGTGACAATAATTTAAAAACATTGTGAGCTCTCCTTTTCGGGTCCAGTGACCTTGACCTTTGACCTATGACCTTGATTTTCGAACTTGGTCTAGATGACCTTAGTACCTATCCGCAAATAAAAATGTGATTGTCGCAGGTCCTTGTGTTCAAACTTTATCGTGCCAGTTGCTCGGCAGTATTTTGGGCTCCAGTGACCTTTACCTTTGACCTATGACCTTTTTTTTAAATGTGGCCGATATATTCTTAGTACCTATCTGCATGCAAAATTTGAGCATCCTAGGTCCTTCCGTTATTGTGCCAGGTGTTCAGCAGCATTTTCGGCACCAGTGACCTTGACTTTTGACCTTTGACCTTCATTTTTAAATTTTGCCGAGATATTCTTAGTACCTATCTGAATGCAAAATGTGAGCGTCCTAGGTTCCTCCATTCAACCGTTATCATATCAGGTGCTCGACAGCATTTTCGACGCTAGTGACCTTGACCTTTGACCTATGACCTTCATTTTTTAACAAGACCTATATACCATAAGTACCTACCCGCATGCAAATGCTGGACGTCCTAAGTCCCTCCACTGTTGTGCCAGGTATTCGGCAGCATTTTCCGTGACCGTGACCTTTGACCTATGACGTTTATTTTCGAACTTGGACTAAATATTCTGAGTGCCTTTCAGCATGCAAAATGTGAGCGTCCTAGGTCTTCCCCCCCCCCCCCCCCCCCCCCCCCCCCCACCCTTCAAACGTTATTGTGTTAACATAGATAGTCAGTCAGCTTCAGAATCTACTGAAAACATTAACAGCCGCGAACGTAGTGAGCGGTTGGTAATAAAGACAGGAGTGGTTTCCCTTACCGATACCGCACAGTTTTATACAAATTTGGGCAACATTTGACAGACAGACAGCAGACTGACAGACAGAGAGAGAGATCTCCTTATCAATCAAACTTTTCCTAAGTAAATGTTTGTGCTTGTTTCGTTTTATTTTTATAATATATATAAGATTAATGTATTTAACATTATTATGAGTGCGTGATGACAACTTCTAATCGTATCTGCTTTAAACATTTTTACTCTCTCTCTCTCTCTCTCTCTCTCTCACTCTCTCTCTCTCTCTCTGTCTCTCTCTCTCTCTCTCTCTCGCTGTCTCTCTCTCTCTCTCTCTCTCTCTCTCTCTCTCTCTCTCTCTCTCTCTCTCTCTCTCTCTCTCTCTCTCTCTCTCTCTCTCTCTCTCTCTCTCTCTCTCTCTCTCTCTCTCTCTCTCTCTCTCTCTCTCTCTCTCTCTCTCTCTCTCTCTCTCTCTCTCTCTCTCTCTCTCCCTCTCTCTCTCTCTCTCTCTCTGTGTCATTCTCTCCCCCCCCCCCCCCACAAGCATGCATACATCTGATGTGCTTGCTATTCCACCCACTAACTAGACTGTGTCTCCACCACAAAACCAAATGTTATTGATCTCGAACGAATTGTCCAACAACTAGAAATACTCTGTACTTTATGCTGGCCTCCAAAATAAACGCGATTTTTTCAGAAGCCGTTAAAACCCACACAGAGACACACAGACAGACACTCAGACACACAGACACACACACACACACACACACACACACACACACACACACACACACACAAAGTATAGGCTTTACACGTTAACTTATCATTTTTATCAAAGTATAGGCTTTAATGTCTTATCCCAAGCCGGAGCTCTAGTGGAATCCAAAACTTTTATGGTGAGCGCATTATATAATGCGTTGCTAGGAGAACTTTTCTTCTTCTTCTTCTTCTTCTTCTTTTTCTTCTTCTTCGTCGTCGTCGTCGTCGTCGTCGATCACTCAGACAGTCTTATTATATGAGCGCAGATGCGTCATGCTACCGTTATGCGCCTAACTAAGAAATTTGTTAGGCCCAGCATAATATCCGTCTTATTACCCGGCCAGAGGCCGAGGTATTGCGATCGGTTTGTGTGTGTGTGTCTGTGTATCGATTATCTTAAAAACTACTGTTTGGATTTTGATTAAAATTGGCAGAGAGGTTCTGTAAGGGTGGAAAGTGGTGTGTTTATTGGGGGGTGGGGGGGGGAGAGGACATGGTGCAAGGAAGTTTGTATAAATTATAGTTCAGCTGTATCTCGTGAACTACTGAACAGAATCGCTTCAAAGTGTCTGTGTGTGTGTATCGAATATCTTAAAAACTACTGTTTGGATTTTGATTAAAATTGGCAGAGGGGTAGACAGCTTGAAAAGGAAGCTTTCTTTCGTTAATCAACACCATGCTGACCTTGACCTTCAAGTTTGACCTTGAAAACCGAAATTTCCTTATTTGGGCTATGTAATTTCCCCCCAGTTTTATCTCATGAACTGGTGAACAGAATCGCTTCACATTTTGTGTGGTGTACCATGGTGCAAGGAAGCTTGTAAAAAAGTTCATCAGTATCTCGTGAACAACTGAACAGAATCGCTTCAAATGTTGTGCTATGTATTTTATGCGTTCTGTAAGGGTGGAAAGTGGTGTGTTTATTTGGGGGGGGGGGGGGGGGGGAGGAAGAACATGGTGCAAGGAAGTTTGCATAAATTATAGTTCAGCTGTATCTCGTGAACTACTGAACAGAATCGCTTCAAATTTTGGGCTATGTATTTTATGCGTTCTGTAAGGGTGGAAAGTGGTGTGTTTATTGGGGGGGGGGGGGGGGGGGGGTGGGGTCGCTTCAAATTTTTGGGCTATGTATTTTATGCGTTCTGTAAGGGGGGGGGGGGGGGGGGGGGGGGAGAGGACATAACTCTGGCCGGGTTTGGCATTGTCACAATGCGTTGCTGCCGCTCGGCGATGCCCTTGTTCGACTAGCGACTTTTTTTTTGTTCCTTAATTAAAGAGTTGCCAGAAAAGAAATGCTGGGGAATGGAACAGAAAGATAGTAGGGGAAGACGGGGTAAAAAGCGCATGGGCGGGTAAGAAGCCCACCCCAATTATCTCATGAAATGAAGCAAATTTCAGTCTCATTTTGCCCATGAGACGAGCGTTAATGTTTAGCATTCGTCTCATGGGCAAATTTGACTGAAATTTTCTTTATTTCATGAGATAATTGGGGTGGGCTTCTTACCCGCCCATGCGCTTTTTACCCCGTCTTCCCCTATATGACAGTAAGCAAAGGGAAAAGACAAGAGTCAAAGAGAGTGACAGATTAGAGGAAGTTACAAGCACATAACTTCCAGAAGGTAGGTGGGGGGGGGGGGGGGGGGGGGGGGGGCTTTGTACGAAAGTACCACCACATCGCATCTCCGTACGATTTTACACGCCCGTGTGGCGCCGGCTTAAGGGCAGGACCGGGATATAAAAGGAGGGAGGCGAGCAATAAGGCACGCCTTAGGGGAAGACGGGGTAAAAAGCGCATGGGCGGGTAAGAAGCCCACCCCAATTATCTCATGAAATAAAGAAAATTTCAGTCAAATTTGCCCATGAGACGAATGCTAAACATTAACGCTCGTCTCATGGGCAAAATGAGACTGAAATTTGCTTCATTTCATGAGATAATTGGGGTGGGCTTCTTACCCGCCCATGCGCTTTTTACCCCGTCTTCCCCTATATACTCTAATTTTGTATATAGCTATAACAAAATTACAACTTTGTACATAGCAATACATTTTTATACATATATACTTTTAAAATAAAATAAGGGCTAAAATTTGGCTTTTTAATAATAAAATAACAATTATCTTTTAACATGTAGCCCTGAGATTTTAATCGATAGGAGGTTTCGGTTGGGTTTCGGTCTTCTGCCAGAGAAATAAAATCATTTTAATATAGACAATTTTATAAGCCTGAATACTATTTTACAATTTCCATCACATAAAGTAGTAAGATTTTATAATGTCGCTAAGAGTTACCTCCATCCCAAATTTTCTATGTTCTGTCTTCGTGGTTGTGATGTCTGTCAATCCTTTTGTTTTGTACATGTTTTATGTTCTAACTTATATTCATACATGTCCCATATGTGCCCTGCCGGGTCGAGAGGACGTAAAACACCAATTTTCATTCATTCATAAGGCAGTGAGACTACACCTATCTGTATTGCTAAAAAAATCGGGACTTTACTGGAGTTGCACTGCCTCCGGACATTGCCTCCAGTATTGTTCCCACCATCTTTGTATCTACCAATGTCCCATAATTAGGTGTCTGTTCCAGACCGAGAGGACGTAAAACATCTTTCTTTTTTTTTTAAGGCAGTTTTCGCCACACCCTGCGAGCAAACCCTTCTTTTCTCCTCTTGCTGGTAGAGGCGTGTGTCTAAAAATAGCCACAGGGCACCCGATTCCTGGAATCGGGAGCTACGGTTTTAATTAAGGGTTTCTAAGAACAAAGGCATGATAGGATGGACCGGTAAGGCAGAAAGATGGTAGATGACAGTAAGCAACGGGAAAAAGGCAGAGACAAACAATGTGACAGATTAAAGGAAGTTAACAAGCACAGAAGTTCCGGAAAGTGGGGAAACTTTTGTACGAAAGACCCTCCGGTGTCCCAACAAGGGGGGATATAATTGATTTTCAGAGGATTTTTTTTTTAAAGAACAGGTCATTTTGCATGTCGACAATGAGAGACTTAGTGCGATTTTTCTCACACCAGAGGGCATGACGCTCGTGTGGGGCTAATCCTCTCTATATTATTAGTTGGGGATAAAGAAAGAGAGAGAGACAGTGAGTGGTCCTACCATCACTCTCTCTCTCACTACGCCCAAGTAAGAAAATCGCGTGATAAGCCCCTAGAGCATTGACTGCCCTCTGGCGTGAAAAATATCGCCATAGGTTGACCATTATAGTGCAGCTGAGCACATTCGCGTGTCTTTTGGGAGCCAGTATAATGTAGGCCTACGTGCTTTGCCCTCTATGAATATTGGATCAGTGTGCTCCGATAGGGAAGAACCAATGCGATGAATGCTTAAACTGCCGCTCATTCCAAGATTAGTAGTGAGATTGCGGGGTACTTGCGTCTGACGCTGGTGACACGGGCTGTGTGTGTGTGCGTGTGTGTGTCACTGTGTGTGTGTGTGACAGAGACAGAGACAGAGGCACAGATCAGACAGAGAGTTAGAGAGATAATAAATAAAAAAGACAGAGACACACACACGCGCACACAGGGTTTGCTTTTCTGTCGTACTAGGCCCATTCACGTGGACGTACGGACGGACTTGTCACATACCTCTCTCTCTCTCTATCTCTCTCTCTCTCTCTCCCCCTCCCTCCCTCTCCTCCCTCTCTCTCTCTCTCTCTCTCTCTCAACAAAAATAAAATATAAAATAAAACATAGTCCCCTAGATAATATGTTGTCAAACGACAGTCTGGTTGTCATCGTTATCTAGCATACACAACAAAAACCACACCGCTTCAAGGGTGGCAAAACAAGGGACCTCACCCAAGCCCTCCTTCATTCGGTATGCGTATGAGTCATCTCTCTTGCTTCGGAGATAAATAAGCTCCTTTTGCCTTTTCCCGTTTCGCCTGGTTTCAATAGTGCCAGGTGTTTTTTGGGCCATACCCTTAATTTTAGGTGCCCTTTCACCAAATTAATTGTACTTAATATTCTAATTGGAGAATGTTTAGATATCCGTGTGTGCGCGCGTGTGTGTGTGTGTTATCTGTACCCTAAAATTCAGCGCTCAGACAAAGCAAAATGACGCCGATGGATAAGACGAATGGAAATCACATTTCTTTCAACAATGGCCACATCGAATTTTTCAAAGACTAGAAATCATGAGTTAGAAATACTAACACAGTACAGTAAAACTAACATCAGGAGACACTTTCTCAGCAACAGAGTGACTAACTATTGGAACGCACTTCCTGCTCAGACAAAACTTGCACCTGATACTAACAAATTCAAAAACCTCCTGGACAAAGACCCAAACCTTAGTAGGCTAAATTAAAATTCCATTATGACTGATAGTCTACCAAAACCGTCACAGCTGTGCCAACTGAATTTAAAGAAGAAGAAAGAAAAAAAAGAGAAAAGACGCCTGAGAGGCCGCGAGGCCTAGTCGTCTTGACCTGACCTGACCTTACCATGTTCAAAACGAAACGAGTGTTTCTAATAGTAGGTTCATTAGCCTATCAAACTTTGGGCCTAATTTTAATATGGTGAAATGAGAGCGAGAGCTATATCGCAAGTAAATCAAATTCTACAGCATTGGAAAATGAGCTTACATCTTAAAGATACACTGACGCTCCACGATTAAGTCCCTTGGTGGGGGTTTTCTGGGTAGCTGTGACCCACATATAGATGTCCCCAACTTCAAATTGAGGCTGCTCTTTAAAATGATGTTTCGGTTTGAATTTGGGGGCATTTATATGGGAGTCAGACCTGGTCGAAACAAGATTTCTTTCCAGCTATAAGAGGTGAAACCCGTGATTTTGACACGTGATCTGGTGGGTCTTTAAGCGATGTGTCAATGACTGACTTTCAAAAAAAGCCGGCGCCACACACGAGTAAAATCGTATGGGGATACCGGATGCGATCCGACTGCATGGGCCACGTGAGTCATGATTCACATGAAATACTTTCGCTTAAAGATAATTCTGCTACTTTCGCTCACTATATTCCAGTATAATAGTAGATCCAACACATGAATTTCGCGTGAATCATGACTCGCATCGTCAAAATCGCATCGCATTCAGATCCAGAATAGTACGTAGTGCTGCAGGCCATTAAAGACCCCCCATGTCACATGTCAAAATCACGTGTATTACGTGTTTTCCTTCTTATAGCTGGTAAGAAATATTAAGAAAGCTTCCTAGCATAAGAGGGAATGTGACACATGACGTGGTGGGTCTTTTGATGTGGGCTATTATTATTATTTACGCTGGTGCTTAGTGCGCCAGTATTGGGGATTTTATGCACGTAAAAAAAACCCAACAACAACAACATGGCTGTTAAAAGTCGATCATACCTGGTATGAACCAAACTGATAGATAGGTTTCTCTAATACACCCCCGCCCCTTCCTCACCCCCTCCCAACCTCCACCATCCACTACCCCACACCCACACCCAAAAGAAGCTAGCAACTAGCTCTCTCAAGGGGTGAGCAGCACGAATTTCACAGAGACCAGTCTTGTGTACTGGCCACTGCAACGACCACCTTTTTGCAAGAGTGATGCCCTTGATGGGTGGGGGTGGGGGGGAGATGCTTGAGTACTGACCAAAACAAGGAGATAACTCGCCAATAACCCTATTTGAGGCCACTGAATGGGGCTGCCTTTTGCAAGAGTGAATGACCTTTTGGATACTGACCAACAAGGCCTTAATTCTTGCCGTCAAGGGCGTTAATAACCCTAGTAGCCGCAGTGGCCAATAGCACCGCTACCGAATAATTGGACTTGGATGGCCAAATATCCTGACGTAGCCCCGAGAGAGAATGGATAGTTTATCCCCTTATCATCCCCACCATTAGCTAAATCCCAACCCTGGTCTCCAGAATAGCTGTTAAGACCTCTGCTATCTGGAAAAAGTAATAGTCGAACACAACTGGCTAGCACACGCATAATTTACAAAAGCAAAGTGGGAAATGTTGAATCGGTACATTTGCTCTTCTTCACAAAGTCCCCTTTTCCAGTAGGCCTTACAGTTCGTGCTAGCAAAACTTGTCAGACCAGATAGATAGATAGATAGATACACAGGTATGAATATGGTGTATGCTTACGTTCTATGAGTCAGCTTGCAAATTCTAATAATTATGCTCGTCTCACACTTGAATGTACACAGTATATTTCACTGAAAATGAGAACGTTTTTGCTTTGTATTTTGGTATTAAAGAATGTTGTCAAAAAGGTTTTTATAACATGGAAAGTCAAAGGCAATCTTCCTTCTTTACTTTGACTATAATTTGCATGCCTTGTGATCTCTCCATTACTCTGCATACGGGCTTCAAGGCATTTAAGTGGGCTTCCTTGAAATCTTTGTAGCAATTCGTGGTTTTGGGTGTACTGAATGTTATTGTATATCTCTGTAGATTTTTAATATGTCTTACTCCAGGCGACGAAAATGGAGTTTTACGTCCTCTTGGTCTGAATCAGACACATATGGGACATTTGTAAATACAAATATAGTGGGAACGATACTGGAGGCAATGCCCGGAGGCAGTACGAAACCAGTAGAGTCCCGATTTTTTTTATCAATACAGATAGCTGTAGCGGTGACCACGCCTCTGTTAACCCTTTCGCCGCCAATGTCGCGTTTATGCACCACGGTGGTTTGACACCCATGTCACTTAAAGGCATCAAATTAGGGTATGTTACCCTAAGACCCCATATTCTTAATTTTAGGAGGTAAGCATAGGCCTTGTATTACACATGTCACAGAGGAATCCCCAATATTGCAGATGTATTTTTGTCTCTTCCCAGGTGGGTTTGATGGCGATTTTTGGCTGGGGGGTTGATGGCGGCAAAAGGGTTAAACCCCATCGGCTATGGCACCGGCAAATCAGAATAATGTCTTACTCCAGTCTGCATTGTGTGATTATGTAGAATAGAAGAGTCCGCATATTGTTCATCAAATTTCGATCAGATGAAGTGCTGGACCAATCAGAAAGCATCCCGTTTTGGCCGTCAAACCACTATTTTTGGTGTCAAAGTTTGTGTTTCTGCTGTTTTTCTACAGTAAACTCCAGATGTTTAGGTCGTAATTGTGGTTTGTTGTAAAGAGGACATATTTGATAATTCATATATGTTTTTATTTAAACCAAACTCTCCTTTAATGTGAAGATAAGAGTGATTTCCCTTGTCGATACTGCACACTGTTATACACATTTGGGCTGTGGATACATGAGTTTGCATTAACGTTTTGCCGATATCTTAACATATTTTGATTATGTCTGCTCAGAGCTTCCACCTGAGAAAATCACATTCTTCTTGGCTGCATTTTGTGTGTGCTACACATTAACAAATATGCTTGTTATATTTGCTCATTACCTAGTGCTGGTGACGTCATTTGGTCAAATTGTGCGTATTTATTCCGATCAAATCACTCTCCTAATGATATATTTGAACAGCACTGATTCGTACCGATGCAAATTTAAAGTGACTACAACTCTGGATTAGTCCACAACAAATCAACTAATCAAGTCACCCAATGTCACTTTGTCTCTCATCTCGACTCTCCCAGCGACTTGCATCACGTCAGTACTTTCATCTGCCGTCAAACTGTTGGTACTAATGATTTGCGTTGGGGAGAGGAATCTCCAAATGTTTACCATTTGATTGCGCGTGTCTGCATTTCATTGCTCAATAATGACAATGCTTTTTGTTTCTACCTTCAGTTTTCAATGCGCTTTCAATATGGCTGCCTAGACAAGTCAAGGGGAGCAACTCCGAGTATGTTTCAACATTATTTCACTGGGATGATCATTCCATATTTACAATTTATTGAGCCAGGAATTTTAAAATATGTTTTTAAAGTCACATACCCAAATTCTCATTTTCAATGAAACAAACTGTATATGTGCTTGAATCGAGTACGTTGATTGTGTTGCGAACATAATTTCTGGTGTGTGTGTGTGTGCGTGCGTGCGTGCGTGTGTCTGTGTGTGTGCGCGCGCGCGCCTGTGTGTGTGTGTGTGTTGTTTTTCTTCTTCCTCTTCTTCTTCTTCTTCTTCAGGTTAACGTCCTACCATTAAAAGTGATTCAGACAGTATGTGTGTGTGTGTGTGTGCGTGCGTGTGTGTGTATGTGTTTGTGAGGTGTGCGTGTGTGCATGTTTGTGTGTTCTTGAGTGTGTATCTGAGTGTTGCTTTGTGTCTGTGCACTTGCGTGTATAATTATGTGCTTGGATGCACCTCTGTGTGTGTGTGAGCGTGTTTCCACAAGTTTATTGAGTCACGAACCGGTTGAACCAGATATGCACCTGCATAAAGATCTCTCTCTTTCATTCTCTCTCTCTCTCTCTCTCTCTCTCTCTCTCTCTCTCTCTCTCTCTCTCTCTCTCTCTCTCTCTCTCTCTCTCAGGTCCTCTCTCCATTTGCTTTTATGCATTATGCAACAAGCAGCAAGCCAAAGTAATAAAAGAGGAAAGGTCTGCATTCGTGCGTGCTTGTGTGTGTGTGTACGTGCGTGCGTGCGTGTGTGTATGTCTGTGTATGCGTGTGTGTGTGTGTGTTGTGTGTGTCTGTATGTATTTGTGTGTGTGTGTGTCTTTCATTTAACATCTATCCACGTCTCGTGATATTAGACAGTGTGTGTGTGTGCGTGCCTGCGTGTGTGTGCGTGCGTGCGTGCGTGTGTGTGTGTGTGTGTTTAAGTGTGCCGGTAGGCCTCTAAAGTGTGTGTGTGCATGCGTGTGTGTGTGTGTGTGCTTAAGTGTGCCGGTAGGCCTATAAAGTGTGTGTGTGTGCATGCGTGTGTGTGTGCAGGGTAAGGTACTAGGGAGAGAGAGACGTTGTTGATGAGGGTAAACACATCATCATATAGTAAAAAGCCAACTGTCCGTCCGTGTATGTGTGTGTGTGTGAAACATAAAACGGGCCTTATAACTCCACCGTTTTTCGACCGAATCGCTTCAAATTTGCTGTGAGCCCTAACGGGGTGATGGCAACGACAACTGAGGCGGCCGTATCATTTGCGCGGTTTCGCAAATGCGCGAAACGCGCATCCGCCGGCCTCTCGGCGCCCGTATCTCCGCTGTTTCTGGGCCGATTGCCTTCGAATTTGGCAGGTAGATGACTGGGGACGGGGACTATCGGTGTGCCAAACCGGAAGCGAATCAGTTCAGAAACGCGCGCGCTATACGCCGCTTCACCTTTTCACAAATAACTCCGCCGTTTTTTTAACCGAATCGCTTCAAATTTGCTGTCAGGCTTGCTATGGCCAGGGCAAAGCCTGGCAGAAGACAATCGGGAGAGCGCGTCACTCTCAGAGCAGCGCCAACGGGAAACGGGGCCTTATAACTCCGCCGTTTCTTAACCGAATAGCTTCAAATTTGCTGTACTCAGCGTTACCAGTACTTGGCGTTACCGTTACTAGGCGTTGCCGTTACTAGGCGTTACCGGTACTAGGCGTTACCGGTACTAGGCGTTACCAGTACTCGGCGTTGCGCTAGTCATATAGTAAAAAGCCAACTGTCCGTGTGTGTGTGTGTGTGTGTCTGAAACACAAAACGGGCCTTATAACTCCGCCGTTTTTCGACCGAATCGCTTCAAATTTGCTGTGAGCCCTCACGGGGCGATGACAACGGCAACCGAGGTGGCCGTATCATTTGCGCGGTTTCGCAAATGCGCGATACGCGCATCCGCCGGCCTCTCGGCGCCCGTATCTCCGGCGTTTCTGGGCCGATTGCCTTCGAATTTGGCAGGAAGATGACCGGGGCTGGGGACTATCCGTGTGCCAAACCGGAAGCGAATCGATTCAGAAATTCCGGAGATACGGGTGCCGACAGGCCGCTTCACGTTTTCACAGACCGCGGCGTAACCAGACCCGACATTGACTCGAGATTTGGAACATGCGTGACCAGGGATCCGTTCATAAACACGCGCTATAAACTGATTTATTTTGCAGGACGCTAATTTCAACAAACACTTGACACATAACCAATGACTCTAAATGGGGAAGATGGACTACTTAAGAGTTACGGCGAGCCTGGCTGATAGAGTTATCGTTAGTGGGGTAGTTCACAGTGGCAGCTATGCAAAGACTCAGATTGGAATTTGAACGAAGAATTCAACTGGCCTATCGACGTGTTATGTCATAAAGATGTTTAAAAGGGACACAACCAGCGTTTCTGTCCTCACTACTCATATAAGGAAAAGGGACCAGATGTTAGTCTTTTCTTTTCAATGTCTTTGGCTCTTTGCTTGCCTCCCGGGGGTGAGAGCGCTGCAGCTATTTTTATACAGACAGACAGAGAGAGAGAGAGAGAGAGAGAGAGAGAGAGAGAGAGAGAGAGAGAGAAACTGACTGGGGTGTGGGTGTGGGTGGGGGGTGGGGGTGGGGGTGGGAGTAGAACGCAGCAAGCTTTCCCCCCCCCCCTAGGGATACTGGGAGGGGGGGCTTCCGTACAAATAGTTCCCCCACCTTCTGGAAGTTATGTGCTTATAACTACCTCTAATCAGTCAGTCTCTTTGATTCTGGCTTTTCCCTTTGCATGCTGTTATCTACTATCGTTCTGCCTGTCTGGTCCATTCTCCTGCCTTTTTTCAAGAAATACTTTCAAAAAGATTTCCTCTAGCCGAAGTCAGACATGCTGGGCCTAATTATTCTTACTTAGGCGCATAACAGCAGCATGATGCATCTACGTTCGTAATTGACAGAAATTCTCCTGCCTTTTTTCAAGAAATACTTTCAAAAAGATTTCCTCTAGCCGAAGTCAGACATGCTGGGCCTAATTATTCTTACTTAGGCACATAACAGCAGCATGATGCATCTACGTTCGTAATTGACAGAAACATGCCTTAACCACCGAAGAACAAGAACTTAGAAGAAGAAGAAGAAGTACTCTCTCTCTCTCTCTCTCTCTCTCTCTCTCTCTCTCTCTCTCTCTCTCTGCGTGCTGAGGTCAAAGTAAAAATGATTATGAAACACTGTTTCTGGGATAGGTCAAGATGTGCCCCTCCCCCCCTACATTTCAGGGGGGGGGGGGGGGGGGGGGGGGGGGGGGCGTGCGTGCGTCGCTGTCTGTCTGTCTCTGTCTCTGTCTGTCTCTCTCTCTCTCTCTGTATTTGTCTGTCTGTCTCTCTCTCTGTGTCTCATGTCTCTGTATGTTTATGTGTCTCTCTCTCTGTCTGTCTCTCTGTCTGTCTGTCTGTCTGCCTCTGTGCCTGCTCCGGGCGGAGGAGGGGGGGGGGGGGAGGGGGAGGGGGAGGGGGGCTGGAGCGGGGGAGGGGCGGCTGGTGGGGGGAGGGGGGGGATGATGGGATGGAGGGTGTGGTGGGGGGTGTTCAAGGGGGGATGGGGGGGACGGGGGATGGTTGGGGGTGGGGTAGGGTGGGGGGTGTTCATGGAGAAGAATGAATGCTTTTTTTGTTTTAGTTGTGGGTCCCCAGATTTATTAAAACGGAGCTACAATGGTTGAACCACAGATTAAGAACCTCTCTGGTTTAACTAAGTAGGCTTTCAGTTCGTTTTTCCTTTTAGTCCTTTGCCGATCTACGATCGCAAAGGAGTATGTTTTCGTTCAGGTTTGTTTCCTTTTTTTGTTTGTTTGTTTGTTCTTCTTTTCTGTCTGTCCCAAGGATCTCCCGAACCGCTTGACCGAATCGCTTCAAATTTTGTGTGGTTGTGTGTCCCCATGAGAGGAAGGCATCCGCGCAAAACTTTTTGCCGCCCTGACCTTGACGTATGACCTTGAAAACCGAAAACCATTAAGGGGCCATAACTTCCACACCGCAGGTCCTAGAGTCTTCAAACTTGGCATGGAGGTACTTTCCCTTATGGCCGTTCTGCTGATGGCGTACCAATGAAGGTCAAGGTCAAGGTCAGGGAGATCGGTATGCCTTGAAAGTGGTAGGGGTCTAATAATTGTTGTTTTTTTGTCCCACACATATCTCCCGAACCGCTTCACCGAATCGTTTCCAATTTTGTGTGGTGGCGTGTCACCATCAGAGGAAGGCATCCACGCATAAATTATTGCCGTTGTGACCTTCACCTTGGTGTATGACCTTGAAAACCGAAAATATTTAAGGGGCTATAACGTCCACACCGTTGGTCTTAGGGACTTCAAACTTGGCATGTAGGTACTTTGGCTTACGGTTGTTCTGATGATTGCATACCGATCAAGGTCACGGTCAGGGTCATGGAGATCGGTAGGCCTTGAAAGTAGTAGGGGTCTAAAAATTGGGTTTTCAGCCACAAAAGTAAAAATATAATATTTCACGGACCCGGCGAAATCGGTGCTCAGCGTTACCAGTAATTGGCGTTACCTGTACTAGGCGTTACCGGTACTAGGCGTTACCAGTACGGGGCATTGCGCTAGTAAAGAATAAAAGAAGAAAGGGTTGCTCTACATCTCGTCCTCTGTACTGTGGCGTCAATGTCAGAAGATGAATGCGTCGTAATAATAAACCCCTCACACAGTCGTGCTTTCACCAGTTTCACGAGGATTTATTTACATGTAAGTGAAGACGGGGCAAAAAGCCCATGGGCGGGTAAGAAGCCCATGCCCATTATCTCATGAAATGAAGCACATTTCGGTCACATTTTGCCCATGAGACTAGTACTGAAATTTGCTTCATTTCATGATAATGGGCATGGGCTTTTTGCCCCGTCTTACCCTACCGAAAATGGATACACGCACGCACGCGGGCACACTCGTACACGCGCGCACGACAGGGCGCATGCTATGTGCGTTCAATGCTTGTGCTTGCACGTGCGCATGTACATGCAGACGCACAGAGAAAGAGACAGGCGGACTGGGAGAAGAGAGAGAGATTGATTGATTGAATTTTATTTATAGAGGGTAATAGAGTAAGCAATAACATGCTTTTTTACATCCAGCCCTCTGAGAGAGAGAGAGAGATGGGGGAACAGATACACACACACAGAGAGAAACACACACCTTTGTAAGATCACAATCTCTCTCTCTCTCTCTCTCTCTCTCTCTCTCTCTCTCTCTCTCTCTCTCAGACATACGCATTTGGCTACTACGTCTTGCATTTGTATCATAGCATACAAAGCAGCTCATTCCTCTCTATGCATACTCATTCACTGCATGGATAGGCCTACAACATCACACCGGTATTGGCCAATGCAACTAGGGATAACAACTCCCTTGACGGCAAGAGTTAATCCCTTGTTGGTCAGTATCGAAAAAGGCGTTCACTCTTGCAAAAGGCAGCCATTCAGTGGCCTCAAAAAGGGTTACTGGCGAGTGTTATTCCCTTGTTTGGTCAGTACTCAAACAGCTTCCCCCACCCACCAAGGGCATTCACTCTAGCAAAAGGTGGTCGTTGCAGTGGCCATATATATTTGATACGCCTACAGTATCACACCGGTATAGTCAGTCGGGTACGTACTGATTGCATGACTGAACATGCATTGATTTTATTCATAGCTTACATGTACAGTGTGTGGGGTGGGGGTGGGGGGGGGGGGGGGGGGGGGGGGTTCAGTGTAGGTGTGTTTTTATGCTAACGTAAGCCCAGGGAGAGGGAGAGAGAGAGAACACTGAACACTGAACAATTTTATTTAACAAGGATAAAGATTTTAGGCGATGCCTATTCTTACAATCTGTCCTTGGATAACAGAAAACAATTAAATTGCTAGAAACGTGACAAAAACAACAAAATAATGAAAAGAAAAAACAATTCACTACAAGAAACGCATTTGAACACATAAATATATATATCTCTCGCTCTCTCTCTCTCTCTCTCTCTCTCTCTCTCTCTCTCTCTCTCTCTCTCTCTCTCTCTCTCTCTCTCTCTCTCTCGCTCTCTCTCTCTCTCTAAAAACCGAAAAGCATAGGTGAAACAACGAATATTTTATGGCAAGAGACAGAGACAGAGAAATAGGTAGACAGATAGATAGCGTTGGCGAGGGATAGAGAGACACACATATTTATTTAGAAAGACAGACAGATAGGCTGCTGTAGAATAAAAGGAAAGAGAAAGACGAACAGACAAAAAGAAAGACAGAGCAGGTAGGGAGATCAAACAGAAGAAAAAGAAAGAGAGACTCAAGGACAGAGACAGAGGAATCACAGAGAGAGAGATGGGAGAGAAAAAGAGAGAGAGAGAGAGAGAGAGAGAGAGAGAGAGAGAGAGAGAGAGAGAGAGAGAGAGAGAGAGAGAGAGAGAGAGAGACTAATCGCGAAGATGAGTAGATACAAGTACAAATCTCAGCATGCAAAAGAATCGCATACAGATTTCCTTGTTCAATAAAACACCATGAATTTAGTCAGTGTGAATACGTGTGCCCTGGCTCGTTCTAGCAATCCAAGAGAGTGAATAATTTGTGCCATTCTTATTTCTCTAGCTTTCCCACGACTCTCTCTCTCTCTCTCTCTCTCTCTCTCTCTCTCTCTCTCATAATGCTACCTTTATGTTCGCATCGGTATGTGTAATAGTATGCCTTGCCACGTGTGACTGTGTTCTATGTTCGTATATAATATGTATCAAGGACAGATTGGAAGACTAGGCGTTGCCTGAAATCTTTATCCTTGAAAGATAAAGTTTACGTTTTCAAGTCCTCTCTCTCTCTCTCTCTCTCTCTCTCTCTCTCTCTCTCTCTCTCTCTCTCTCTCTCTCTCTCTCTCTCTCTCTCACACACACACACACACACACACATTTTATTATGATTACTTTTTTTCTGACCCAACCCCCCTGTTCCCATTTGACACGGGCACATGGCCTAGATCAAAATAAAGCATTTCAATTTCAATTTCGAATTCTCTCTCTCTCTCTCTCTCTCTCTCTCTCTCTCTCTCTCTCTCTCTCTTCAAATATCACAGATGCTAAGAACACAAATCCCTTTTTTTTTTCCGAGTGCACCCCCATGTCTCCCGGTCTAAACCAACACGGGAAAGCAATCGTTTTAGTTTAAACTGGACCAAAGGTAAACATGGGTAGGTTTTTTTTAAAAGTCCCTGTACAGTTTTACAAAAATGTCAAGGGCCAGCCACACACATACAAATTGCATCTGAATGCGATGCGAGTTATGACAAATCGCGTGAAATACTTCCGTCTAAATTTTTTTAAAAATTGTTATTTTCGCTCACTATGCTCAAGTACAGACCCGACACATGAATTTCACGTGAATTCAGGACTCACATCATCAAAATCGCATCGCATTCAGATACGATTCGTATGTGTGTGGTTGGCCCTTTTTTAAGGGCCAGCGCGAATCACGTTCGTAACTTCGAGACCACGTGATCGAATCGCATCGCACAGTCGTGCGATTTTAGTGGACGTGTGGCTGGCTCTTAGCTAAGGGTAATGCAAGAACATAGCAACACGTACAAAGGCAGAAAAGCGAAAACTGCAAAAGGGACCGCTACACTGTATAGGCCTGTACGATTCAACCCAAATGGGACCCGATTGTGACCGGATGTCCGTGAAGGCATGATTCACGTGAAGTAACAAAATAATTCGACTATTTTCGTTCAGTATAGTCCCGTAGACCCCAATATGCGAATCTAATGATTCAAAATAAATTATCCGATACGTCTTTTCTTCTTCGATCGCTCAGACAGTTTTCTGTCAAAATATTAACGGCTGTGCCCAATGGAAGCTGTCTTTACCAGTGGCAGTTCTCCCTACACGCCGTAAAGAATGGTTGGTTGTTGTCACTCCACGGGTGGAGTGAATGTGTGGGTGGCTCCATGAATGGCGCAAAGTCCCCCTGAAGTCGGAGTATGGCCGCCCATGTGGCGGGGCCCTTTAAAAGCAGCCATGCACGTAATCTTCCCACCCAAGGCCATGCGGAATGTTCACATGGCACTGGGTGTGCCCCCAGAGCGTTTAAACTGGGGAACGAAAACAACAACAACAAAACAAGTATAGGCGGTTAAAAATGTAATGTACTTCCTCCCCCTTCCCTTCCCCTCAAGAATGGGAGGAAGCGGCTAAAGAAACCAACGAAGCTGTGAAAACTACGCAGAGTCAGACAGATACACACACAATCACAAACATAGATACACCCAACGCATACACACACAAACACACACGCACACGCACACACAACATAACACACGCGTACACACACGCGCGCGCGCACACACAACACAGAGAGAGAGAGAGAGAGAGAGAGAGAGTAACACAGTGAAACACAGTGAAACACGTGTTCATTACATGCATACACCCTTTTGCACAAAGCAAGAACAAAACTGAAGTCTGCATTACGAAGTTTTAAAGCTTTAATAAACTAAAAAGTAAGCGCCTCTCTTTCGCCAGCAGAACAAAAATAGAAACTAAAAAACGTGTTCACTTACTCATTACACAAATGTAACACCTCTCTCTCTCTCTCTCTCTCTCTCTCTCTCTCTCTCTCTCTCTCCTCTCTCTCTCACACACACACACCACACACACACCACACACACACACACACACCACACACACACACCACACATACACACACCACACACACACACACACACACACACACACACACACACACACACACACACACACACACACCATTCGCTAGACCCCTCTGAGGTTTTCTCCCTTTTCACCTCATGTTAAAACACCTAATGAGCACCACTATTTTTATACCAAGTTCAACTCAAAACCAAAAAATGATAATAAATAATCAAACAAAAAATCACGCAGCTAGCTAAATAAAAACATTTCTAAAAACATAGCAAACAATTCCACTTTGCAGCTGTACCCCCAAATAAAATCAGCAAAATAAAAAAGGTAACTGAAAGTCATGTGACCTATTACAGAAAAGTACCGGTACACTTGTGGTCATCACCTGCTTCATTATGACATAATAATAATAAAACATTATTAAAAAAAATATATATAAAGTGGTCTACTGCCTACCTACTGCCTTATAACGTACCGGTATATAAAACTATCATTGATACATTCACACGGTATAACTTATACGACACAATCATGTTTCCATGCTTAATAGGGCATTTGCCGCGTGCCGGCGACCTTGAATTTCATCGAGTTGAATTTAGAGAGTTGAATTAGAAAGGTCAGGGCAACTCGGGCAGAACGAGCGCGGGCAAATTAGTAGTCCAAGATATAGAGAACGAACACTCGAGGCAAATGCCCTATTAATCACCCATGCACTGGCACCAAAACGCTCACGTACAAACCCTAGTTGCAAAGGCCTATAGAGAACGAGCGTGGCAAATGCCCTACACGCGCCCACACGCACGTACACACACACGCACGCACGCACACACACACGCATACTTATCACAACACAGAGAGACACAGAGACCGACAGCAACAGAAAGGGAGATTACTCATAGACATCAAATGTGAATTAACACAGTTTCAACAAAATGCTATAAATTTAAAAAAGGTGGGGATGGGGGGGGGGGGTGACAAACTGTTACAAAGCACTAAATAAGAGGACAAAATTGCATAAATGCATGAAAAAAAATATGCCGTGTCAATTTTCTTTAATTGCGTTTAAATTTGGCGTTCGTTACATTTTCAATAATAGAAGAATTAATACGATCGACACACAGACACACACACGCGCGCACACGCATACTCGAGCGGACACACATTCGCACGCGTGCACGTGACACACACACATATACACACACACACACATTATCCTTGAAACCAATGCCTTGATATTTCAATGCCTAAACAAAAAACAAGTGCATAGAATTGCCGTATATATTATAATGCAACAAACTCCGTGAGACAGCTCGGTAGCCTATAAACGTATCACATGTCATGTATTGCAATCAATATAATTCTATTTAGTTTTCACATCTAGCTTCTTACACCGTAAACGTTATTCAAATTATATCACCCAATTTCATATATTGGCAAATATCCCACGCAATTCCCAAAAACTTATAATTGGTTATGTTTTAAGAGCCAATTTCATAATAACAATCATATAAATATTGTCACAAACGTTTTCATAAACTGTTATGCTCTCACACTGTTTTCATAAATTGGAAATATGTTTGACACCCAATTTCATCATTCGAAATTTGTCTTTATCTTGCCAGTTTCACGCAGTATCATTTTTTCTTTACACGCTTACTTTCATAAATTATGACCATACACGTCAGAGTGTCACAGGTAATATTAAAATGGTCATCAGTCTTGCATGTTTCTCGCACTAAGTTTCACAAAATGATAAACTTTATGGTGTCATGATCCTTATCATAAAATCCTATCGTTCTTTGTGATCAATACATTCGAATTCCTACAATGTCTTCCTTTCTTTATGTTATTGCAATCAATGCTTATGCAGTGTTCTTACTTCTAAAATGGTGTCACACTGCGGTGTGGTTTTTCACACAATGTAATCATTTTACGATGTAACGCCCATCTTCATACATATGGTGCGCCAAATTGACAAATCTCTCTATAGGTGTTCGATAGAGTTTGGAAACTGTAGGTAACAGTCCGACTTAGTTTTATAACCATACCTATGTGTTCTATAGAGTTTTACAGCTCTATCGAACAGATAGGTAGTAGATTTAAAACTCAATTGAACAGAGAAGTAGGGTTTCCACAAAATAATTCTATCGAGCTACTTTTTATATCGCGATTTCTGATTGTCTTCAACGAGCGAATCTACCGGGCGTTTCATCAGTAGTCGAAGCTGCAAACGAATTTTGAGGGTCGCAACCTTCGACCAACTCAACGAGACATGCATTTCACACGAAGACGCAAGCACTGTCTTTCTACCAATGAAATGCTCTGTTAGAAGAAAATCACAAAAGTGGCGGGCTCGATAGAATTCTCTGATCACAAACTTTGTTGAGTACTTCGAGAGAGTTTTGAAACTCTACCTAACCACTAGCTAGAGTATTGAAACTGCACCCAGCAGTTCGACAGGGTTTCCAAACTCTATCGAACACCTGTAGAGAGATTTGTCAATTTGGCGCATCATACATAGGATTACACAATATAGCATTTCCTCATTCTCAAATACTCAAAAACAAATTCGAGATACACTTTTATCATATTATTATATTATATATCACCGAAATTGCTTCAATCAGTTTTTAAAAAGAGGTTATTCTTTATTAACAAGAATTAACCCGATTTCAAACATTGTTTCAAGCAATTGTGTGTGTGTTTTTTTATCAATCGTTCACCTGCTAGCAATTTCAATAGACCTCTCCATCATTTTTGTGAAGGCGGGCTAAAAAAATCGGCTTCTTTTTTTCTTGCTGGGGGGGGGGGGGGGGGGGGGGTAGGCAGAAGGGTGGAAGGTGGTAGGGGGTAGAGGTAAACGTTTTGCTTATGTGACCAGTTTGCTTAAGTCCCTCGATAAAATAAATACGTTCGTAGTTTCTGAGAGAAGGTGATTCATAACCAAAACGTAATTTTAATAGGTCACCTTTTTTCCCCCTGAGAGGGATCATTAGAACGCTTTCCACCCATATAACTAACAAAATCAACACCTCAAAGAAATGAAAGGAAGAAAAGGAGGGACGGAGAGAGAGATACATATAAAAGAATGAAAGAAAAACAATTCAAGGAAGAAAACAAGAAAGACACTGAAGCACACAGACAGAATGACAATCGGAGCAAAAACAAAAAAGTAAAGGTACATTTCAAAATTTTGATTTAAAAAAATATACTACGCTTATAAAATAAAAAAGTGAAGAAAACAAAAGCACTACAATACCATTTTCACGCTGATATAATTATGCATACAAAATCGCATGATCTAAGCAGTGATCGATGTTTTTTGTGGTTTTTTTTTTTATAGTTTAATACAGTGGAATCTCCCTTATAAGACCTTCAAAAATCATCCAAAATGAGGTCTTATAAGGGAGGGGTCTGTAAAGGGAGGTAATTTTTAGTACTCACAAAGAAGGGCAATGTCTCAGAGAAGGTCTTATAAGGGAGGGGTCTGAAAAGGGAGGTAATTTTTAGTACTCACAAAGAAGGGCAATGTCTCAGAGAAGAAGGTCTTATATGGGAGGTCTTATAAGGGAGGTTCCACTGTAT
The DNA here is from genome assembly GCA_017654935.2 of Phymorhynchus buccinoides. Taxonomy (NCBI): domain Eukaryota; kingdom Metazoa; phylum Mollusca; class Gastropoda; order Neogastropoda; family Raphitomidae; genus Phymorhynchus; species Phymorhynchus buccinoides. The sequence continues at coordinate 20,502,232 of CM065702.1, read as the reverse complement.
TCTAGTATTTTAGAAGGGAAGTGCATCTCTGGGTCCCATCAGCACCTCCGGGTGTTTCTTGTTCCAGATACATGGATTTAGAAGATACGTGTATGCACGTGGATTTAATTAAAGGCATGCTAATAAAAAATAAAATAAAGCAAATATACATTTGTAAAGTAATCATGAGTGCGACTTTTAAAAAAAAACTAACACGGGTAGTAAAATATAAATTGGACTAAACTGGCAAAAACGATCAGCCGTCTAGTTTAACTTACACTTTACTACCAATGTTAGCTGTTTAATAAGACGCATTCATCACTACAGCACCAGGTGAGTTCCGTCGACTGCGACTCTGGGATTTAGGCCGTGTACACACACATAAGCGGATATTCCATGCGGAAACCCGTGCGCAATCCATAAATAAGTGAAACAAAGAAGGGAAAAGATTTGCGCACGTCCGAATTTCCCCATTATGCGTAAACTGTTATCCTTCTTTCTTCCACTTATATTATTTAGGGTTTTCCGTACGGAACTTACGCGTCTAATGTGAACCCGGCCTAACCCCAAAGCCAGAACCCACAATCTATTATATCAGTATCGACACAAACAATAAAAAGCAGCGTCTAGTAAACCATTAAATCAAAATTCGAAATAATAGTGAGCGGTAAGCAAATGTTGTAGTTAGTTAGTTAGTTAGTCTCTTATAGTCCCGTCAACAGCTATGGTTATCTCAGGACTGTCACCGCGTAAAGTTCGACCACGTATAGCAAAACACAAATCCATGAATCTTAACAACGTACAAAACCTGAAAACATAGAAAATATAATACCATTCATAACATGACACTTCCCTCACAGTACCCAAGCAAATGTTGCAAAGTGTATCGATTTGTAAACATACCAACAACAAGAAAAGGCTTCAGAACGCTTCCACAAAATCACTCAAAGAAAAAAGCTCTAAAATGTCTATCGAATCAAAGGAGGCAAAGGAGTGAATAGTACAACATGGTGACGATAACGAACAGTCAAAAACATGGTACATGTATATTTTTTGTTTCTCCCACGTCATATAGTTAGTTATTTCTCAAAGAGTGTCCATTATTAATAACGAAGACACATGTCAACACGTGCAGGGCTCCCAATCGTCCCGCAAAACAAGGGGTCCCAGGGACGCCTTCACTGATAGCATAGAGGGTCCTAGAGGCGGGATAGAGGGTCCCGGTGCATTGTGAATGCTAAAAAGAATGTTTCTAGTGCATCCCTGGGACCCCCTTCACATTCTTTCAGAGGGTCCTTTAGAATTTTAGTACTTCATACACCCCCAAATGGGGGTCCCTGGGAGCCCTGACGAGCCTATTCATTTGGCGTTTCTAAATAATATAATCTAGGTAAAACTGGTGGGTAAATAATTTTATGCGAACACCATCAGCGCTTGTATCCAGCATGAAAAGTAAAAACTGTGACTACATTAAACAAAAACAAAAAAAGTTACTTTCACCACCAAAATTTGAATTAACATTTTCGTTCCCATCCACATTCGCCCCAACAAAGCAAATGAGGCAAAGAGACCGCGGTTCACTTTAATAAGCATTTTAGGTGGAGTTATAATCTTTAGCTCTTGACAACAGGTGGCGTTCCGTTTGACGGTATATTTTTTGTCCGCTCACTCGGTGATCACGTTACCTGGGACGGTATTCATGTCGAGATAGCATGAGACTTAGCATGATGCTAACTTAGAAGCTCTTCCAAAAGTCCTATTAAATCCTATAGGACATTGGAAGAGCTTCTAAGTTAGCATCATGCTAAGTCTCATGCTATCTCAACGTGAATACCGTCCCAGGTAATTATCAGTAAAATGATAATTGCAAAACCAAAATACTGAAGAAAAAACGTCGGTCTGTCAGTCCCAGGGACTGAGAAAGTTTTGCTAGGACTAATAAATGTTTTTTAACGAAAACTTTGATATTGTGGTTTTCATTGGGTTTTTGATTCCCTGGGACTGGTTTTGACACCGGTTGTAGGAGGGAGGTGGGGGTGTGGGTGTGGGCGTGGGGGGCATTGTAGCTGATGGGACAGGTTTTCAAAATTCCTAGTGTGCTCTTTCTCTCTGTCTCTGTCTTGCTCGCGCGCACAAGCAGAAAAGTAGATAATGTCTTCCATTTGATCAAGGGACACTTGACACTTGAAAACTTTAGTACGCAAGGATTGAGCTTTTAGGCCAGGCCTATTCTTAAAGGGAGATAAAGTAAGCCAGGAGAGTTGTCTGCCCTAGGGTCCCATACTGACGTGCCCTTTGGGTCAAGAGAACGTTAAACATTACATTTCGTTCGTCTGCCCTAGGGCCACCGGAAGAAATTGTGTATTTCCATTTTTTTTATTTTTGTTTTTAAATTTTATCGCTGAGTATAACAATGGTCAACCTATGGCGATATTTTTTCACGCCAGAGGGCAGTCAATGCACTAGGGACTTATCACGCGATTTTCTTACTTGGGCGTAGTGAGAGAGAGAGAGAGTGATGGTAGGACCACTCACTGTCTCTCTCTCTTTCTTTATCTCCAACTAATAATATAGAGAGGATTAGCCCCACACGAGCGTCATGCCCTCTGGTGTGAGAAAAATCGCACTAAGTCTCTCGGCCACATTTCCGTCCCCATTTTTAAAGCTAAACTCAATAAATGAAACACAAAAGTCATGCAACTATAAATTGAAAGGCACAATAGTAAAAGAAAACTCCTTTTTAGCAGTTAATTTCTTATTAGTTGCCACAATAACCGTTATCCTCGAACTAAGATTCATCAATGAGGTAGAGCTATCATACACACAAACCCGAGGAACATTAATTTTTGGGCACATTGTCAGTGGAAAAACGAACAGAAAAAGTTAAAACACCTATACATGGGTGCAACTACACAAAATGAAAAAAACAACTGAAAGGCCAAGGTCCAGGGGTAATGCCCCCACCCACCCCCCTGCAGCTGAAGCAAAATTTGATTTATGAAGGTATTAGTTTGATTTTTCCACAATTTATACAAATGCCTTTTTTTTAAAGTGTTTGAAAAATACAGTTTGACAAATTTATGAAAAAAGGAACTTCCTTTTCTGGTAAAATTCAAAAACAGGAAATCCTTGTATACCAGGAAAAGTTGTACCAATGCCTATGCCATGACACAAATCACTTTTGAATGGGTCTTTTTCCCCCCAAGTTACGACCATCAATGTAGTCCCACTTGCGTTTCAGATGCCATAAGACAAAGACAACCAACATCTCACCGATTTTGGCAAGTTCACGTGCGCATAATGACAGCTAATGGTCTAATGCACGTGAATATTTTTCACTCTTTCCCCGTGGCAACACGATGACAGACCTATATAACCTACATCATGTCACTGTGTTGCCATTGGGAAAGAGTGAAAAAATTTCGCGTGTAAGGAGACCTTAACTGTCCGGTGGCAAAATAAACCAAACAACAATTACATACACATCACTTTTGAATATTGCTAGGAACTAACATTGTTTTGCATTGTACAAGACTGAAACAAACAAACACAAACGTCCATCATATCATTTGCGGCAAAATGTTCAAGTGAATTGCTCACTTTTCATCTCTGGTTGTGCATTATCACACTTTGGCTGGATATCAGCTGTCGCCATAGCCGCCATCTTGGGATTTAATCTAACAAACGAAGACATCTAACAAGATGGCGACAAAAATGATATCCGGCCGTAGGCGCGAGGCTAGTAACCCCAACAAAAGAAGCTACGACGTAGTAAGACATTTTGAATGCTAATTGGAAGAGTTACAGTTTGCATTCACATGCAGTGACAGAAGCATGGACAGAATTTTACTTCTGATTTGCCAACTTTATACATCGAACGCTGTGACAGGAGTTGCAGATGACGAAAGAAATCGATTCCCTTTTGCATATTAATCGTGGCTTTCCTGGTATTGAAGTACCTCCACGATCGACCCACGTGTGGTGTAGAGTGGCACAGTGGTAGCGCGTTCCCTTCGTGTCAAGTAAACCCGAGTTCGAACCTGGGTACAAGGGATTTTTTCCCTCTCACTTTGCACTAGGCCTTACGGTCTGAACGTGGAGTCTTTCGGATGAGACGATAAACCGAGGTCCCGTGTGCCCATGCACTTAGCATACGCTAAACCCAGTGGCAACGAAACAGTTGTCATTTGGTCAAAATTTACCCCCCCCCCCCCCCCTTTCCTTCCTTATCAGTCACACAAACATCACATACAAAAATATGGGTTGCGCGCCTCTGGCTGCGACGCGCTCTCCAGGTGGGAGCAAACCGAATTTCACAGAGACGCCTCTGTGACAATAAAGTACGCAATACCTAATACAATACTATCTGTCCGTTTGGGTCCGTTTCGGCGTTTAGAAGTATTGTTTGGGAATGGACATTTTGCGTCGTGACTCTTCTCAGTCTTCTGCTGTAACAGGTGGTATTATTCGGGGTATTTTCCAGAGGGTATTATCAGCCTTCTGTGTTCCTTGTATTCCTTGTATTCTAAAAGTACCTTCTGGAATATACCCCATTGTTGTCTTTACCAGTCGCTCGCGCCAAAAAGCCTAAATGTCACAAAGAGTGACTACTCTTTCGCAGCCTAACCAACCTTGCAAAGAATGAAGCCGACATTCTCACTTTCCCACCTGGAAGGTGAAAAAGGTGGAAGGTGGGAAGTGTTAAATATGGTAACAATAGGCAGCAATGTGAATGATCCCCACCTGTAGGGTAGAGGAAAGGGTGGGAGTAAAAACAAAGCCCGGCTTCAGTCAGTAATCTCTCTTTATATCTTCAGCTTTTTGCTCGCACCTGTGCTATTGTTTTGGGTGGAACGTGTGTTTAACTATTTACATAACATAATGGTTGTAGCCCTGTGTTAATGTGAATGAATGGGGGTGGGTGCAGTTTGACGTAAGCTGCACGTGCGCATTGTGTGTGCGTGCGTGCGTGCGTGTGTGTGTGTGTGTGTGTGTTCTGTGAGTACCTATCTGTCTGTCTGTGTGAATAAGAAAGAGAGAGAGAGTGTGTGTGTGTGTGTGTGTGTGTGTGTGTGTGTGCTCTGTGTGTATGCACAGTATGCTTTGTGCTCGCTCGCTCTCCTCTGTGTGAGAGTGTGTGTGTGTGTGCGTGTGCGTGTGAGTGTGTGCGCGCGCGTGCATACCTACGTGTGTGTATGGAGAGAAGAAAGGAAGACAGAAAACAGAGAGAGAGAGAGAGAGAGAGAGAGAGAGAGAGAGAGAGAGAGAGAGAGAGAGAGAGAGAGAGAGAGAGAGAGAGAGAGAGAGAGAGAGAGAAGGGGCGAGAGATGAAAAAAAAAAATGAAAAAAAAAAAATAAACGACATAAATGTGAGGGGGTGGAAACGACGGCATAGAGAATGTGAGGAGGGGTGAGCGAGCAGGGAAGAGGAGGGGGTGGGTGGGGGGAGGCATAAAGTGAAAAGAGTGCGAACAACAAAAGAAAAGGACAGGTAAGCTAGATATATGAATAAGAAGGGGGATGGGAGAGGACAGTCATGACAGAAATATAGGACACCGGTAGCACGACTCTATACTTTGGAAGGCATAATTATTATGCATGAGCCAGCGTTGGTTTTTGAGCCGTGGATAGGTGGGATGGGGGTGGGGTCTGTTTCAGGTGGAGGTATAGGCAAAGTTGTTCTTTACACACCAGAGCTCCCAGGGACCCTCATTTGGGGGTCTATGAAGCACTAACATTCTACAGGACCCTCTGAACGAATGTGCAGGGAGTTCCAGGGATGCACTAGAAAAAAATATTTTTAGCATTCCCGCCTCTAGGACCCTCTGTACTGTAAGTGAAGGAGTCCCTGGGACCCCTTGTTTTGCGGGACGATTGGGAGCCCTGCACACCCACCCCTCCCTCGTCTTTACCACCCTCAGTCGCATGGTGGACAATGCAGGAATGCATAGTATGTATGTGGTGGAACAATGACTGCTTTCCTCTCTGACAGTTAGCAAAGGCTCTCAAACGCTTCTACGTAAACGTACTTGTTTTAAAACTTACTCCTTTTCATATAAGATGAATGTAGAATATAGCGACACATACACGCGTGCGAGCGCGCGCACGCACCGGTCGAATGCATACATACGCGCACGCACGCACACGCACGCACGCGCACGCACACACGCGCGCACGCACACGCACACGCACACACACACACACACACACACGCAAGCACGCACACACACTTTTAAAGCAACAAAAATGTTTCTTGGCAAACGAGTAACGGGAACGCGCGCACACACACACGCAAACTCGCGCGCTTTTCCATTTTACACGACTTTAAAAAAAGAGTTTATCTTGGCGTAATATTGCTCAAAAAGAGCCGAGGACATGCACACGCTTACTATGCTGTAGATATAAAATATTTGTGAAGAAAAGTTCAACGAAAAGCTGACTCGTGTGATAAATATTGGTTTTCACCGTGTACAAAACATAATCTTCATAAATAAGATAAGAAAGAAACTAAAGCTCTCGACTACTTAAGAATCACACCAAGCACCACTCCTCATCCCAAAAGGCAAAACTCAACATGTGTAAGCTTAATCTCGGTCATGCGTAGCTTAAAAAAAATCATGGGAATGCTTTTTTTTTTTAAAGGAAAAAAAAGAAGAAAAAGAGTCACACATCAGCACACAAAAATTGGGACTTGAAAAACTTTCAGCACGCGTGTAAAGTAATCATTCTGAAATTTCTATCAATGGGGCTAAAACTTGTATAAATGTATGTAAATCAACAGTACTTTGCTCGCATTGCAGATCATTTGGCAATATTAACATTTCTTCCCCTCATTTCAGTCCTGTGATGGTAGCAAGATCAGCCTTCTCGTATAAAAATCCAGTAAATTAACAGTGCTTTGGTAGCATTGCAGATCATTTCAGTCCTGTGATGGTAGCAAAATCAGTCTTCTCGTACACAATCCAGTAAATCAACAGTACTTTGGTAGCATTGCAGATCATTTCAGTCCTGTGATGGTAGCAAAATCAGTCTTCTCGTACACAATCCAGTAAATCAACAGTACTTTGGTAGCATTGCAGATCATTTCAGTCCTGTGATGGTAGCAAGATCAGCCTTCTCGTATAAAAATCCAGTAAATCAACAGTTCTTTGGTAACATTGCAGATCATTTAAGTCCTTTGATGGTAGCAAGATCAGTCTTCTCGTACACAATCCAGTAAATCAACAGTAGCATTGTAGATCTTTCAGTCCCTTAATGGCAGCCCTTTGAAGGTAGCAGATCAATCTTCTCGCATATCCAGTAGCCTTCAGACTTCAATATATAATTATGTCAAATAACAGATATAGCAGATCACACATTGTCCATGATGATGGGCAAGATTCGAATCATGGGGCAGCAAAGTTTAAAAGCACATCTTTAAAAAATAAAAAGGGCAATGGGGCGGGAGTGGGGTGGGGTGCTGAAGTGTTCAAGAAGGCACTCTTTAAAACCCATTGATGAGGGGTCCGTTCATGTTGTAGTCCACCTTATCTGTTCCCAGCCCCACCCGGAACTTCTTCTCTGCAAATTCCGCCTCCCGGACTTTTCGGGCAGGGATGAAAACCTGCGAAGCACCGGGTCCGTCGTCATCACCGGGGACGTCATCGGGCCCACCACCACGGGAGATGACGTCACGTTGTGACCCCGCTGACGTAGAGGATGACGTAGCCACGCCGTGAGGCACAGCGTGTGTGGAGGTGAAAGACTTGGCTTTCAGTTCCATGCACGTTTTGAACCATTTCCGACACTCGTCGATGTGATAGTCCAAGAAAGAAGCGAACCTGTGCGTGGTGTCTTTAGCGAAGATGAACTCGGTTTCGGCGAAGGTTCGGGGTTTGACTCGAGGTTCGTAAAAGGTTCGGCTTACGTAGCGTTTCTTGGTCGTGTCCTTGCCGTAACGTTGTTTTTTTTTTTTTTTTTTTTTTTGTGGGGTTGTGGTTTGGGGGGGTTTTGGGTTTTTTTTTTTTTTTTTTTTTGTTTTTTTTTTTTTGGGGGGGGGGGGGGGGGGGGGGGGGGGGGGGGGGTTTCGACCATGGTTTCGGCGAATCGCACCGGAGCCAGCCTGGGTTCAAAGGTCACGGTGGTTTTGTGTCGGCGAAGGTTTTGGAACTGCAGGCAGCTTTCAACGCTGTGTTCGGCGTATCGTGGTATTGTGACCACAGCCACCGATTCAGTCACAGACACGGGAATCATCTTGCCTGATTCGTGGGGAAGAAAACTGTAAGATTTGTTTTTCGCGTATACACGTTTCCACACACTTGGGGTTAAAACGGCAAGTTCTACCGACTCTCCACTAAAAGTGTACGTGCGTAGCTCGACACAGTAGTCCTATGTGGAAAAACAAGTCCCTGTGCTAAAAAGCGCGTTTTGACACAGAATAGACCTATGTGTGTGGGCTAAACGAAAACCAGTTACGTTATTCACGTCACATGTAAACCGAACTGGTCTTTATAAAAATGGGCCCCGAAAATGTCACCCTAACACACACACAGAAAAACCCTAGTTACTGTGACGCCGAATGAAGGTCTATCAAAATTTCACCAGGACGGCAATTCTTTAAAAATATGCACGATAACTGACGAAAAACCACACTGGATAAATTGTATGAATGCTCAAGTCCGCTTTAAAATCATCCTGGAAGCCAGTGATTAGGTCTACAAGTACAAGTACAATGAACACCGTTCTCAGGTTTTAAAAAATTCGCTTTACAAACCTGCTGTTGAATTCCCAATCTTAATACTCTTCCTCTTTCAAACTAACACAGCACAATCATGCGACATGATAGACGGGTCCCTACTATCTACTACCCCACACAGAGACAGATAAAAATGTCTTTCTATTAATTCAGCTTCTGCACAACTCAACTCACCACCTGACACACGGAGGATTTGTATTGATCGTTTGCTGTGTGCGTGTTGCCACTGTTCACCAGTTGGGACCCAGGTGAGAAAAAGGAAAAAAACTGGAACAAAAATGTCCGAAACTTGTTCAAACACAGCAAGATTACAGTCGTGTGTCGCTTGTTATTCTTCAATCTGCGCGGATTTCCAGTTTTAAAACGTCACACTTTAAAAAAATAAAATAATAATAGCACCTTTATGATTTAAAATTCACGCTTCTCACGTAGTATAGCAGACGTGTTGTAGGCCTACTAGAAGAGTGAACGGCCCAACTAAGGTAACTAACTCCCGTGTCTTCTGCAAGCTGTCGTCTGTTTCGTGTTCGCTATCGATGCGCTCCCGTCGCTATGTGTCCCGATTTTCGTTTTTTTGTGTATGTCCCCGTCTGTATGTGTCCCCGTGTCTAAAATGTCCCCGTCTCTATTATGTCCATATCTGTATGTGTCCCCGTATCTGAAATGTCCTCGTATCTATTATGTCCCCGTCTGTATGTGTACCCGTGTCTAAAATGTCCCCGTGTCTATTATGTCCATATCTGTATGTGTCCCCGTGTCTAAAATGTCCCCGTGTCTATTATGTCCCCGTATGTATGTGTCCCCGTGTCTAAAATATCCCCGTGTCTATTATGTCCCCGTCTGTATGTGTCCCCGTGTCTAAAATGTCCCTGTGCCTATTATGTCCCAGTCTGTATGTGTCCCCGTGTCTAAAATGTCCCCGTCTCTATTATGTCCCCGTATGTATGCGTCCCTGTGTCTAAAGTGTCCCCGTGTCTATTATGTCCATATCTGTATGTGTCCCCGTGTCTGAAATGTCCCCGTATCTATTATGTCCCCGTCTGTATGTGTCCCCGTCTCTATATGTCCCCGTGTCTATTATGTCCATATCTGTATGTGTCCCCGTGTCTGAAATGTCCTCGTATCTATTATGTCCCCGTCTGTATGTGTCCCCGTCTCTATATGTCCCCGTCTCTATTATGTCCATATCTGTATGTGTCCCCGTGTCTGAAATGTCCTCGTGTCTATTATGTCCCCGTCTGTATGTGTCCCCGTCTCTATATGTCCCCGTCTCTATTATGTCCATATCTGTATGTGTCCCCGTGTCTAAAATGTCCCCGTGTCTATTATGTCCCCGTCTGTATGTGTCCCCGTCTCTATATGTCCCCGTCTGTATGTGTCCCCGTCTCTATGTGTCCCCGTCTCTATTATGTCCATATCTGTATGTGTCCCCGTGTCTAAAATGTCCCCGTCTCTATATGTCCCCGTGTGGGTTGTTTATTTTTTCCATGAACGAACATCATTTGTTATTCTGTTTATGAACGGGCGATGTAACCGTAAGAACGTCTAGCCTTAGTGGGTACTATAGCCTCATACTATCTTATCCCTTACTCGGGAAAAGTAGGGCCTTTAGGTTATATTTAGTGAGGTTTTGTTGCAGGTTTTTTTTCTTCTCTTAGCATAGCATAAGCATAGCATAGCGTAAATGGCACTATAGGCTATTTTATTTTAGCCTTTTGCCCTCAAAATATGTTTTTTTAATTTTGGTTAGGTTAGGCTTCATTCACCAAGGCAACACTAATTAACCCTGATTGACTATATCTTAACATGCGCAAAACCCTTCTCAGTTCTATAATTTTTATAATTATATCATCAGAATCTTCAAATGGATGAAGGCGGATGATTAATGGAGGAGGAAGAAGAAGAATCTGTGTTTGAGACGGGAACACATAGAGACGAGGACACCATGATAATGACACAGAGAGACGGGGACACATTATAGAGACGGGGACTCATCGATATATTCTCCCGTGTTTGTCGTTCCCACAACCTTCAAGCCCTCCCTTCTCTCCTTCCTATGACCTTCCAATCTCCATTCTTCAATACACAGTCAGCTTCTACTTAATGTCGTCTGCTACGCTTGAAAAACTCCGCTGTTCTTCTCCTAACTCATATAAATTCTTTCGTGTCTAAGTCAGGTTGGAATTCGACGCCAAGATATTATACTTGGTGCGGATCTTTTATTTCAAACTTTGGACGCTTCTTCCAATAGGCCCTAGACATGTCTATATGTCCGCGTGTCCGTAAATCCGCGTGTCTGTATGTCCGCGTGTCTATATGTCCGCGTGTCTATATATCCACGTGTCTATATGTTCACGTGTTTATATGTCCACACGTCGATGTGACATGTTCTGTACAAGATTTGTGTACCTTGTACAGTGTAGATGACCAGTGGTCAGTTTGACTTAATTTTTTTGATTTTTAACAGCTTAATGCCTGTCACAAGATAATTTATGCACTTTTATAATGCAGATGACCGGTGGTCACTGCCACTGACCAGTGGTCACTCTGTCGTAAATTCCACTTGTCGCTGTTAAACAGCTTATTAGTGTGCCATGAGTACTACCGCACCTTGTACAATGTAGATGACCTGTGGTCAGTGAAAACGTGGAATTCACGCCAATATTGTATTGCTCAGTACACAAGCCTTGGGATGTCAACAGTAAAAGGCCTAAGTGTACAGAGATATTATTTTCCACTTCACGTGTTCAGTTGTTTTGTTCCTTGTTTTAACATAACGCGGGGCTCCTGACATTAAAAAGCAGAATGGCGTTTGTTCAGCGTAACGTACCAACGAACGTCACGTGTCTAGCAACATTACAAAGCCACTGCTAAATTATTCCAGAGATTCGTAGGGACATAATTATCTAATCTGTGATTATTCTGACAGTCTACAGCGAACAAAGCGTTTCCTTCTTTACAAGAAAAAAGCGTTAAGTTTGCCACAGAACGTTCGATCTGGGCAATATGCATGCGTGTCTTAAGAATGCTTCCTCCCTCATAAGAACTTCCGTCTTGGAAGGTCTTTGCTCCATCGCCTCCTGACTATTTTCTCTTCCGCCCCCCCCCCCCCCCCCCCACATCCCCCCACCTAACCCTACCCTTATTCTTCCTTTTCTCCCTTTTCCAACAACTACTCCTCCTTCTCTTTGCTCCTCCTCTTTTCTCCACCCCCTCCTCCCACCCTCTTCTATTCCTTCATCTCCTCTCTCTCTCTCTCTCTCTCTCTCTCTCTCTCTCTCTCTCTCTCTCTCTCTCTCTCTCTCTCTCTCTCTCTCCATCCTCCTCCCGTCTCACCCCTAACCCTCTCTCTTCCTCCTCCGCTGACGAGGACAGTCATAATTCAGGGGCGATGCCAGACCTGGCTTATAATAACGGACGAAAGAGAGGAGAAGGGGACAGCCTTTGGGTTGAGCCTGGCTCCTTCAGTCTCCTTCTGCCCGTTGGTCATTGCGGACAGAAGTTAGAAGAAGAAGAAGAAGAACAAGAAAAAAGCGACAGTCAGACAGACAAGCAGAGAGAGGCAGGCAGAGTTGGAACAAACAGACTGACAAGGCAGAGAAGCCTGCTTCTGGGGGTTTTCTTTTGGCACAAAGACAAGAAATGGGTGAGTAGGTGTGTGTGTGACTAAAATTTAGAAACAAAAAACAAAAAGCCTTCATTAAAAAGTGTTTTTAATTACACTGTGTTTATTTATTGAGAGTAAAAAAGGTTGTTACGAGTGTTCGTTATGGTTTATTTTATTTGTATTACTCTGTGTGTGTGTGTGTGTGTGTGTGTGTGTGTGTGTGTGTGTGTGTGTTGATTTTAACTTGAATTGCTGAGTAGGCGTGTGACTAAAATTTACAACAACAAATAAACATTAATAACAATTTAGAAGTCTCAACTTATTATTTTAAGTTGTCTACGAGTTTTCGTTATATTCGTATTTGCGGTTGTACGGTGGGTTTGTTTGTTTTTTTGTGTTCGGTTTTGTTTTAATAATTTGTTTGTTTCTTTTATAATTATGGATATCACAATTTCTATTTCGTCCGCATTTGTTTCAATTCGTGTCTTCGTATCATTTTTGAAGTCCATTTCTTTAACCTAGTTTAGGCCTATTACTATATCTTCATCGACTGTAAGAATCATTGGCAGGGTTTTAAAAAATGTGTACACGAATAGCGCTTCGTGAACAGTTTTTGTTAATAACATTTGAGTTCAGCAAAGTCTTTTTTATTTGTTTTTATCAAGTTATAGATTTCAACAGATCAACTAAATAATTTCGAAGGCTTGGAGCCTATACGGACTATCTTTAGATAGTCCATTGACCGTATTATTGGATTTATTACAAACACTAATAACTTGTATCAAACAATGACTGCAGAAATATAAAAAAGGGGTTTTTGCTTTTTATATTTCAGCAGTCTTTTTTTAATACAAGTTATTAGTTTTCGTAATAAGTTCAATAATATGTCAATGTCCGTTTTGACTCCAAGCCATCGATTGTGTAATCGGTAGTTCAGATCATACTTGTAACTAAAAACACTGGAGTGTGTTTATGAACGACGTTTAGAGTTAGACCTATGTGAAAGACAATTTCACACAAGAGATGTTAAAATATTCGATGGCTTAGAGTCAAAACGGACTATCTTTAGATAGTCCTTTGACGTATTGTTGATGATATTGCAAAAAACTTAAGAACTTGTATTAAAAAAGACTACAAATAATATAAAATGGGGTTCATGCTTTTTATATTTTTGCAATCGTTTTTAAAATACAAGTTATTAGTTTGTGCAATAAGTTCAACAATACGTCAATGGACTATCTAAAGATATTTTCAGCAGCAATACGGGCATCCTGTTTTATTTATTCATTTATTTATTTGTGTATTTATTTATTTATTTATTTATTCTTTTTTTAATTCATTTATTTATGTATCTATTATTCATTCATTCATTTATTCATTTATTTCTTTATTTCTTCCTTCGTTTATGTATTTTAATTAATTATAACGAATTCAGTAAGTAATTTATTTATGTGTTTGCATGTTTGTTCATTTCGTATTCATTATTCATTCATGTTTATTCATTTATGCATTGTTGTTTTTCTTATTTATTTACTTACTTATTTATTCTATAGCAGGGGTCCCGTATGTCCGGCCTACCCCCCCCCCCCTTTCTCTCTCTCTCTCTCTCTCTCTCTCTCTCTCTCTCTCTCTCTCTCTCTCTCTCATTGCTTATAAAACTGTCGGGAAGCAAACGTCTGGGATCGGAATTCTGATCGCTTCTCGGCCTTTTGGCTAAGACAGTGATTCAGGAACATAAATTTTTGTTTATACCCTGGTTGGTTTGTTCAGTCCGTCGTACATGGCGAAAGCCGATACGCGACGTTAAACTGAACTTCCACGTCCGGGAATTAAAATATAATTATTTTAATTGGTACACGCAATTTCGTGTACAACAAACCTTTAAGCCCTACGTGGCTTCTTTGTGTGTGTGTGTGTGTGTGTGTGTGTGTGTGTGTGTGTGCGTGCGCGTGTGCGTGCGCGTGTGCGTGCGTGTGCGTGTGTGTGTGTGTGTGTGTGTGCGTGTGCGTGTGTGCGTGTGCGTGCGCGCGTGCGTGCGTGCGCGCGCGCGCGCGCGCGCGCGCGCGCGTGTGTGTGTGTGTGTGTGTGTGTGTGTGTGTGTGTGTGTGTGCGTGTGCGTGTGCGTGTTTGATTGAGTTCCATCTGCTTAGTTAGTTATAAACAAAATTATAAAGGAATTTGTCTGTCGACAGCTATGACGATGTTTCGTCGTCATCTCAATGTCGTCGTCATTGTCATCGCTTTCTTCTTCTTCTTCTCCTCTACGTTATCGTCGACTCTGGAGGAAGAGGAGGAGGAGGAGGAGGAGGAGAGCAGAGGAATTCTTGGTGCCTTGCGGGAAGGTAAGAAATCGTGAGGGAACGGGAGAGAGAGAGAGAGAGAGAGAGAGAGAGAGAGAGAGAGAGAGAGAGAGAGAGAGAGAGAGAGAGAGAGAGAGTCAAACTCAAACTCAATCTCAGTTTTAATGATACACCCACTGTCTTTAACATTGGGTGTGCGCATATGCACACACATAATGTTGCATATGAAAAACAAGAAAACAGAAGTGAGAGAGAGAGAGAGAGAGAGAGAGAGAGAGAGAGAGAGAGAGAGAGAGAGAGAGAGAGAGAGAGAGAGAGAGAGAGAGAGAGAGAGGTTAGGTTAAGACACACACAGAGAGGGGATATATAGACAGAGAGACCAAAACAAAGAAAGAAGTATTCTGACTGTACACAAAAGTAACACACATTCTCACCTCTTCCATGGTCATAGGCATGCAGATTCGACTGAAACCAAAGCAGAATTCATCGTTACGGTTCCATAGTAAAACACCTTACAGGGCAGATAGGCAAATAAAAAGAGATAAAAGAGAAGGACAGAGAGAGAGAGAGAGAGAGAGAGAGAGAGAGAGAGAGAGAGTCAAACTCAAACTCAATCTCAGTTTTAATGATACACCCACTGTCTTTAACATTGGGTGTGCGCATATACACACACATAATGTTGCATATGAAAAACAAGAAAACAGAAGTGAGAGAGAGAGAGAGAGAGAGAGAGAGAGAGAGAGAGAGAGAGAGAGAGAGAGAGAGAGAGAGAGAGAGAGACAGACAGACAGACAGACAGACAGACAGACAGACAGACAGACAGACAGACAGAGACAGAGAAACGTACGAAGTCCGAAGTTCTTATCTCATTTGTTATGTACGCCACAGGCCCATATACAAATAAAATTCATATAATAGACATAATTATCATAATAATCATCAAAACACACATTAGCGTTCTTGAAGGTAACATTTCCTGACCAAATAATGTATGGTTTATAAACATATCAACAAAGCCTAAGAATTACATTGTGACTTTCATTAGACAGGAGTCAACAGAAGTAAGGTCGTTTTATGAAAGGACATCCGTACTATTTGCTAAAGTATAAACTGAGCAGGGAGAGCAGTGTATGTAGAACGTACTAGAGAGAGAGAGGGAGGGAGAGAGGGGGAGACACAGAGAGAGAGAGAGAGGGATGGAGAGAGAGAGAGAGAGAGACAGAGAGAGAAAGAAACAGACAGACAGACAGACATAGGGTAGGATGAAAAATGCTTTGTGACCTTACTCTTTAACCCTCAATAATGATCATTTTGACTTGACTTGACAGACGTAGCTAGACAGACAGACAGAGAGGGGATGGACAAACAGACAGACAGACAGACAGACAGACAGACAGACAGACAGACACAGACATACAGACAGACAAACGGCCACAGAGAGAGCCTAAAGGAGAATAGAATAAAAGGTCAAAATTGATATAGGAACTGTACAGAAAGATCAGATGGCTAACAACCAGAGAGGCGATTCTGTACCAGATGCAAACTAGGCATATGCGCAGGCGCGCGCATGAATACTCAGAGAGAGAGAGAGAGAGAGAGAGAGGGGGGGGGAGAAAAGAAATTAAATGAAATTAATGAAATTATGTTTTGTCCCTTCACTGTCAGAGGAAAACATAGAAATTATCGATTTTTGTATTATAAAGTTTAAAACAAATCTGTTAGACTCAATCTGAGAAAATGGTCTAGAGATATATCCTTTCTGGCTTATCTAAGCCCAAAACCATCATCCCAGGACTATGACATCAACAGTTATGACATCATACACTACGAGACTCTCTCGTAGCAAGGCAGGGATATAATATAATATTATATCAATAGGGCAATTGCCCCATCAGAAGGACCATAATACACAACAGATTCATTATACCGCAAGGAAAACAGACAATAATTGTAGTTAATAAGCAGGGACGGTATTCATGTCGAGATAGCATGAGACTTAGCATGATGCTAACTTAGAAGCTCTTCCAAAAGTCATATTAAATCCTATAGGACATTGGAAGAGCTTCTAAGTTAGCATCATGCTAAGTCTCATGCTATCTCGACATGAATACCGTCCCAGACGCACGTTATTTTCGTATACAAATACTACATCAATGATTACATTCATTCACTGACTTGTCTTGGCTAAATGTAAAAACAGACAAAACGTTTTTCCACAATCCTTTCATTTTTTAAAGATGCCAACTATATCAGCCAATACAGATTCAAATTCCTACTTGTATATGTTAAACGACGTACTATATGGTTCAATTGAGTTAGACCGTTTAAATTCTTTATTTTTAAAAAAAAGGTATTTCACTAGTATTTTTATGTGATTGTGATCATGCCAGTTTTGCCATCCGATATCAATACGTCTCTGTCTGAACTCTTTTCAGTTCAACAGCCTAAACACAGCCAACACCTTATTTTGCCGAGAGAGAGAGAGAGAGAGAGAGAGAGAGAGAGAGAGAGAGAGAGAGAGAGAGAGAGAGAGAGAGAGAGAGAGAGAGATAGAGAGAGAGAGAGAGAGAGAGAGCGAGAGAGAGAGAGAGAGAGAGAGAGAGAGAGAGAGAGAGAGAGAGAGAGAGAGAGAGGAGAGAGAGAGAGAGAGAGAGAGAGAGAGAGAGAGAGAGAGAGCGATGAATCAGTTTCGTTATGCCTTGAGAAAAATGCTTGCTATTTGTGACATAATAAGGGTACACAACAATGCAAGACAGTAAAATAATATAACGCATAGTAACACACAAAACTAAAACCAAAAAAATGAATTTCGTCTTAAAGACACACTGACGCACCACGATTAAGTCCCTTGGTTTTTTCTGGGTAGCTGTGACCCACATGCAAATGTCCCCAACTTCAAATTGAGGCTGCTCTTTAAAATGATGTTTCGGTTTGAATTTGGGGGCATTTGTATGGGAGTCAGACCTGGTCAAAACAAGATTTCTTTCCAGCTATAAGAGGGAAAACCCGTGAAACCCGTGATTTTGACACGTGATCTGGTGGGTCTTTAAGAAATAAATCAAAGATTATGCTACCAACGTGGAGGGAGGGGGAGGGGGGAGGGAGGGCGAGAGAGATTAATACATGTATTTTGTATTAACAGTCTCACTTATTTTTAATGTTTATGTTCATTGATACTTGTCTTCATGTTGATTATTCTTGGCTTGTCTTTAATGTGTATGTTTATCTGTATGTTAGTGTTTAGGCCTTTGTTCAGCGCTTTGAGCTCCCTGCAACGGGAGTTAAGCGCTCTATAAATAACCATTATTATTATTATTATTATTATTATTATTATTATTATTACTATCAAAGTACAAAAACACAACAAACCTTAGGGGCCTATCTAATGTTGTCAAGCGTCTTTATTCGAATGTGATTAGCTTCAGCAACTTCTTCTCCTTCTTCTTCTTCTGCATTATTCCCAGGCCATATGGTCACAATGGGTAAGGTACGTACGTGTGTGTCCGGTTTTCAGTTTTCACTGGTCTCCCCGCTGCGTACAGCCGACATATTTCGGTTTCGGAGGAGCTCAAAGGAGAAACAATTATTTGGAAGATGTTTTGGAGAGAAAAAAGGCAGGAGAATGGGCCAATTAAGTCAGAAAGATAGTAGATGATAGAAGAAAGCAAAGGGAAAAGGCAGAGTCAAAGAGAGTGGCAGATTAGAGGAAGTTACAAGCACAGAACTTCCAGAAGGTGGGGAAACTATTTTTCTTAATGAAAGACCACCCCGGTGTCCCCCACGGGGAGGTTCAGCAACAAACGCCGCCATTGAATTCAAGTACTCACTTCTGTTGGGGTTTGTTTTTTTAACCCTTTCACCGCCAGCCATATTTCAGCCAAAATGTTCCATTAAATTTACCTGGGTAGAGAACAAAATCCATCTGCAGTATTGGGGATTCTTCTGTGACATATATAAAATAAGGTCTATCCTTACTTCCCAAAACCAAGACAATAGGGTCTTTGGATAATAGACACCAATTTGATGCCTTTTAGTGACATAAGTCTTAAATCGCTGCGGTGCTAAAATGCGACTTTGGCGGTGAAAGGGTTAATAGAGCTACATCTATTAATGGTGATCTAATCACATTGCACTTCTCACGCATGGTTGAATAAATAACTATAATCAATATTTTATAATCAAAATGGTTATGGTTGTATGTTGTCCTCTCCACCATCGTTGCTGTGTACTGTGTGGGTGAAGGGTCATAAAGGCGAACTTGGCACATTTTTTTTCTTTTTCTTGAGAATGATGCTTTGTTTGCCTCCCTTTGGCTCTGATCCACGCATTGCTAGGTGATTGGTATCGTAATCAACTTTGGTGGAGGGGGGGGGGTAATTATAAAGAGAGTTCTCCCCCTTTGTTCAATTTCAAATATTTTAGAGTATTTTATAAAGCGCAATTTTGTGCTACGTAACTCAATGCTCTTGCACCCACCATTCCTTCTAAAAAGGTCGGATACACTGCATACGATTCGATTCATGACGATCCGATTTTGACATTTTTGTGATGCATGACTGACGTGAAATTCTACTGTCTAAATAAATCTGATGATGAAATCCTACCAGTTGTTTTCACTGTATTTTGTAGTCTCCCGTACACACGAATCTGATAAAATATCTTATTTTTGTATCGGACATTTTATTGGATTGGTGTATGGTGTGTGTGTGTGTGCGTGTGCGTGTTGTGTGTGTGTGTGTGTGTGCGTGTGTGTGTGTGTGTGTGTGTGTGTGTGTGTGTGTGTGTGTGTGTGTGTGTGTGTGTAGGGGAAGACGGGGTAAAAAGCGCATGGGCGGGTAAGAAGCCCACCCCAATTATCTCATGAAATAAAGAAAATGTCAGTCGAATTTGCCCATGAGACGAATGCTAGACATTAACGCTCGTCTAATGGGCAAAATGAGACTGAAATTTGCTTCATTTCATGAGATAATTGGGGTGGGCTTCTTACCCGCCCATGCGCTTTTTACCCCGTCTTCCCTTATGTGTGTACAGAATGGGTGGGGTTGGTGTTAGAATCATCGTTTTAATCCCCCATCGTTAATGAATGGCAGAAATGTTCGATTTTGATAAGATCGTGGATTCGGTGGGACAAGATGGCCAATCCGGAAGACACGATGAAAATCTGTTTCACGTCCTCCCGGTCTGGAACAGACACATATGGGACATTAGGCTTAGTAGATATAAAGATGGTGGGAACGATCCTGGAGGCAATGCCCGGAGGCAGTGCAACACCAGTAGAGGTCCCGAATGTTTAGCAATACAGATGTATGTAAGTTCCTGAAGACACTTTCTGTCAGCTTTTTTTCAATCCTGATTTCAGGAGCATGCCTAAACTACCTTCATCCGTGTCACTTCAGTCTTCTCACAATGGTCGACTTATGGCGATTATTTGACCGCCAGGGGGCAGTCAAACCACTAGGGGCTTATCACGCTATATTCTTAGTTGGGCGTAGTGAAAGAGAGAGAGAGAGAGAGAGAGAGAGAGAGAGAGAGAGAGAGAGAGAGAGAGAGAGAGAGAGAGAGAGAGAGAGAGGGGGTTGGAGTCCAACCCTCTCTCTCTCTCTCTCTCTCTCTCTCTCTCTCTCTCTCTCTCTCTCTCTCTCCTCTCTCTCTCTCTCTCTCTCTCTCTCTCTCTCTCTCTCTCTCTCTCTCTCTCTCTCTCTCTCTTCTCTCTCTCTCTCTCTTTATCCCCAACTAAGAATATAGAGAGGATTAGCCCCACTCGAGCTTTATGCCACCTGGCGGGCAAAAGAGACAGCTAAGTCGCTCATTGCTTCTGATCCGAGCCTACTTTCCCCGGGAGACTATTTACCTTAGGTTAGGTTAGGTTAGGTACTTAATAGTCACAGAGGCGTCTCTGTGAAATTCGGGTTGCTCCCACCTGGAGAGAGCGTCGCAGCCAGAGGCGCGCCACCCGATTTGTTTTTTGGTTGTTTTGCATGCAATTTTTGTGTGACTGATGAGGAAGGAAAAGTGTGTGTGTGTGTGTGTGTGTGGGGGGGGGGGGGTAAATTTGGACTAAATGACAACTTTTTCGTTGCCACTGGGTTTAACGTGTGCTAAGTGCATGGACATCGGTTTATCGTCTCATCCGAAAGACTCCAAGTTCAGACCGTAAGGCCTAGTGCAAAGTGAGAGGAAAAATCCCCTGTACCCAGGTTCGAACTCGGGTTTACTTGACACGAGGCGAACGCGCTACCACTGTGCCATTCTACACTCTACACTTTGTCTCATTATTCTTAGGGGGGAGGGGGGGGGTCACTGTTTTTCCTAACACCGGTACAATATTTACGGTAGGCCTATAGCTGTTGGTATCTACCCAATATCTTTTGACCTCATCATTATCAGCGTGTGGAGGCTTCGTATCTAATTCGCCCCTAAATGCTAGTTTATTATTTCTGTTGCCTGCTCGCGCGCTCCGCGCGCGCGCGCGTGCGTGCGCGCGTGCGTGCGTGCGTGCGTGCGTGCGTGCGTGCGTGCGTGCGTGCGTGCGTGCGTGCGTGCGTGCGTGCGTGCGTGCGTGCGTGCGTGCGTGTGTGTGTGTGTGTGTGTGTGAGAGAGAGAGAGAGAGAGAGAGAGAGAGAGAGAGAGAGAGAGAGAGAGAGAGAGAGAGAGAGAGAGAGACTGCGAGCGTGCGTGCGTGCGTGCGTGCGTGTGTGTGTGTGTGTGTGTGTGTGTGTGTGTGTGTGTGTGTGTGTGTGTGTGTCTATCTCTGTGTGTGTGTGTGTGTGTGTGTGTGTGTGTGTGTGTGTGTGTGTGTGTGTGTGTGTGTGTGTGTATGAGTCTGTGTGTCTGTTTGCAGTCTCTGTGTGAGTATGTATGTGTGTGTGTATGTTGTACATGTGTGTATGCATGCGTGCATGCCTAGCGTGCGTGCGTATTATCGCCGAGTCTGTGGTCAATATCATAATCGAGGCTTCCCAGTCCCAGAAGGTACTATCATTCTTCTCCCAGATGAACGCCAAAAGGAACTGTCACCAACAAACAAACAAATTACCAAAGGTCTCTGTACACGTTAAAGAACATTCACAAAATATCTCTATTTCCCCATGGCAACACAGCGTTAGGCCACTCATAATAATCATGACTTGCACCTCACTGTGATACCTTGGGGGGAAATAGAGATGATTTGTGATTAATGTTAACGTGTACCTAAAGACCTTTAGGTTGATATTTTGTGTGGTCCTTGGGTTGATAGTTGATACTATCTTCTGGACTTTCACCCCAAAAGAATGATAGTACAGGTACAGTTTGGCATGCAGGCCGATAACCCTCAATATGTGCCCATTAGCAGTGATGGTTTTGTATGCACACGCCTACCGTCGGATTTATTTAATACACCTTGACTTAACCCGGTAAATGAATCACCTTCTTTCTTGTTTTCTCGTAGGCTGTTATGGAAGGTCCATCCCTGCTAATAAGACCGAGCCGTATTATCAAAATAAACTGAGGCTACTAGCTAATGAGCTGATGTGGACGGGGTGGGATCGTACCTGTGTGTCTCCGTCTCTGTGCGTCACCCCCATTCTGCCCCTCGTCTCCACATGTCCCTGTCTCCATGTGTCACTCCCATTGTGTCCCTTGTCTCTATGTGTCACCCTCATTGTGTCCCCTGTCTCTATGTGTCACCCTCATTGTGTCCCCTGTCTCTATGTGTCAGGCTCATTGTGTCCCTTGCCTCTACATTTCCCTGTCTCTATGTGTCACCCTCATTGTGTCCCCGTATCTATGTGTCACCCTCATTGTGTCCCCCGTCTCTGCATGTCCCCGTTTCTATGTGTCACCCTCATTGTGTCCCCGTCTCTATGTGTCACCCTCATTGTGTCCCCTGTCCCTACATTTCCCTGTCTCTATGTGTCACCCTCATTGTGTCCCCGTATCTACATGCCTCCGTCTCTATGTGCCACCCCCCCCCCCATTGTACCCCCGTCTCTATGTGTCTCCCTCATTGTAACCCCGTCTCTACATGTCCCCGTATATATGTGTCACCCCCACTGTGCCCCCGTCTCTATGTGTCACCTTCATTGTGCCCCCCGTCTCTACATGTCCCCATCTCTATGCGTCACCCCCATTGTACCCCCGTCTCTATGTGTCCCCGTCTCTATATGTCACCGTCTCTACATACCCCTCTATATATGTCACCTTCATTGTGCCCCCCGTCTCTACATGTCCCCGTCTCTATATGTCACCGTCTCTACATACCCTCTATATATGTCACCTTCATTGTGCCCCCCGTCTCTACATGTCCCGGTCTCTATATGTCACCGTCTCTACATACCCATCTATATATGTCACCTTCATTGTGCCCCCCGTCTCTACATGTCCCCGTCTCTATATGTCACCGTCTCTACATACCCCTCTATATATGTCACCTTCATTGTGCCCCCCGTCTCTACATGTCCCCGTCTCTATATGTCACCGTCTCTACATACCCCTCTATAGATGTCACCTTCATTGTGCCCCTCGTCTCTACATGTCCCCATCTCTATGCGTCACCCCCATTGTACCCCCGTCTCTATGTGTCCCCCGTCTCTATATGTCACCGTCTCTACATACCCCTCTATATATGTCACCTTCATTGTGCCCCGTCTCTACATGTCCCCGTCTCTATATGTCACCGTCTCTACATACCCCTCTATATATGTCACCTTCATTGTGCCCCCCGTCTCTACGTGTCCCCGTCTCTATACGTCACCATCTCTACATACCCCTCTATATATGTCACCTTCATTGTGCCCCCCGTCTCTACATGTCCCGGTCTCTATATGTCACCGTCTCTACATACCCATCTATATATGTCACCTTCATTGTGCCCCCCGTCTCTACATGTCCCCGTCTCTATATGTCACCGTCTCTACATACCCCTCTATATATGTCACCTTCATTGTGCCCCTCGTCTCTACATGTCCCCATCTCTATGCGTCACCCCCATTGTACCCCCGTCTCTATGTGTCCCCGTCTCTATACGTCACCATCTCTACATACCCCTCTATATATGTCACCTTCATTGTGCCCCCCGTCTCTACGTGTCCCTGCCTCTATGTGTCACCCTCATTGCTACGCGATGCTACGGGGACACAGACACATAAAGACATTATATAGACAGGGGGGACACGTGTAGTCACGGGGACACATAGAGACAAGATTGGGGGCACATAGACACGGGGGGCACAATGCTACGTGAAGCGGGTCCATCCCCGATAATCAAACCAAGCCCTAGTATTATCAAAAGAAACACAGAGAGACTACTGGTTAATAATGAAGCGATGGGGGACGAGACTAATGTCCGTCCTTAAAAAAAATAACGAAATCTTGGTCGGCGTGGGATCCATTCGATGTGTCTACCATCTTTACGTGTTCGCTTTCTCATAGGGACACAATAAGGGTCACGCATAGTGATGGGGACACATAGAGACGGGGGCATATGACTAGGGACACAATAAGGGTCACGCATAGTGATGGGGACACATAGAGACGGGGGCATATGACTAGGGACACAATAAGGGTCTCGCATAGTGATGGGGACACATAGAGACGGGGGCATATGAATAGGGACACAATAAGGGTCTCGCATAGTGATGGGGACACGTAGAGACGGGGGCATATGGATAGGGACACAATAAGGGTCACGCATAGTGATGGGGACACGTAGAGACGGGGGCATATGGATAGGGACACAATAAGTGTCACGCATAGTGATGGGGACACATAG
>CM065702.1:20467861-20472861 GCA_017654935.2 Phymorhynchus buccinoides | reverse complement strand
TTCCATCAGATTCATTTAGACAGTAGAATTTCACGTGAATCATGCCTCACAAATGTCACAACATAACTAGCAGGATTCCATCAGATTCATGTAAACAGTAGAATTTCACGTGAATCATGCCTCACAAATGTCACAACATAGCTAGTAGGATTTCATCAGATTCATGTAGATAGTAGAATTTCACGTGAATCATGCCTCACAAATGTCACAACATAACTAGCAGGATTCCATCAGATTCATTTAGACAGTAGAATTTCACGTGAACCATGCCTCACAAATGTCACAACATAACTAGCAGGATTCCATCAGATTCATTTAGACAGAATTTCACGTGAACCATGCCTCACAAATGTCACAACATAACTAGTAGGATTCCATCAGATTCATTTAGACAGTAGAATTTCACGTGAACCATGCCTCACAAATGTCACAACATAACTAGTAGGATTCCATCAGATTCATTTAGACAGTAGAATTTCACGTGAACCATGCCTCACAAATGTCACAACATAACTGGTAGGATTCCATCAGATTCATTTAGACAGTAGAATTTCACGTGAACCATGCCTCACAAATGTCACAACATAACTGGTAGGATTCCATCAGATTCATGTAGACAGTAGAATTTCACGTGAATCATGCCTCACAAATGTCACAACATAACTAGCAGGATTCCATCAGATTCATTTAGACAGTAGAATTTCACGTGAACCATGCCTCACAAATGTCACAACATAACTAGCAGGATTCCATCAGATTCATTTAGACAGAATTTCACGTGAACCATGCCTCACAAATGTCACAACATAGCTAGTAGGATTCCATCAGATTCATTTAGACAGTAGAATTTCACGTGAATCATGCCTCACAAATGTCACAACATAACTAGCAGGATTCCATCAGATTCATTTAGACAGAATTTCACGTGAACCATGCCTCACAAATGTCACAACATAGCTAGTAGGATTCCATCAGATTCATGTAAACAGTAGAATTTCACGTGAACCATGCCTCACAAATGTCACAACATAGCTAGTAGGATTCCATCAGATTCATGTAAACAGTAGAATTTCACGTGAACCATGCCTCACAAATGTCACAACATAACTAGCAGGATTCCATCAGATTCATGTAAACAGTAGAATTTCACGTGAACCATGCCTCACAAATGTCACAACATAACTAGTAGGATTCCATCAGATTCATGTAGACAGTAGAATTTCACGTGAACCATGCCTCACAAATGTCACAACATAACTAGCAGGATTTCATCAGATTCATTTAGACAGTAGAATTTCACGCGAATCATGCCTCACAAATGTCACAACATAACTAGCAGGATTCCATCAGATTCATGTAAACAGTAGAATTTCACATGAATCATGCCTCACAAATGTCACAACATAGCTAGTAGGATTTTATCAGATTCATGTAGACAGTAGAATTTCACGTGAATCATGCCTCACAAATGTCACAACATAGCTAGTAGGATTTTATCAGATTCATGTAGACAGTAGAATTTCACGTGAACCATGCCTCACAAATGTCACAACATAACTAGCAGGATTCCATCAGATTCATTTAAACAGTAGAATTTCACGTGAATCATGCCTCACAAATGTCACAACATAGCTAGTAGGATTTCATCAGATTCATGTAGATAGTAGAATTTCACGTGAATCATGCCTCACAAATGTCACAACATAACTAGCAGGATTCCATCAGATTCATTTAGACAGTAGAATTTCACGTGAACCATGCCTCACAAATGTCACAACATAACTAGCAGGATTCCATCAGATTCATTTAGACAGAATTTCACGTGAACCATGCCTCACAAATGTCACAACATAACTAGTAGGATTCCATCAGATTCATTTAGACAGTAGAATTTCACGTGAACCATGCCTCACAAATGTCACAACATAACTAGTAGGATTCCATCAGATTCATTTAGACAGTAGAATTTCACGTGAACCATGCCTCACAAATGTCACAACATAACTGGTAGGATTCCATCAGATTCATGTAAACAGTAGAATTTCACGTGAACCATGCCTCACAAATGTCACAACATAGCTAGCAGGATTCCATCAGATTCATGTAAACAGTAGAATTTCACGTGAACCATGCCTCACAAATGTCACAACATAACTAGTAGGATTCCATCAGATTCATGTAGACAGTAGAATTTCACGTGAACCATGCCTCACAAATGTCACAACATAACTAGCAGGATTTCATCAGATTCATGTAAACAGTAGAATTTCACGCGAATCATGCCTCACAAATGTCACAACATAACTAGCAGGATTCCATCAGATTCATGTAAACAGTAGAATTTCACATGAATCATGCCTCACAAATGTCACAACATAGCTAGTAGGATTTTATCAGATTCATGTAGACAGTAGAATTTCACGTGAATCATGCCTCACAAATGTCACAACATAGCTAGTAGGATTTTATCAGATTCATGTAGACAGTAGAATTTCACGTGAACCATGCCTCACAAATGTCACAACATAACTAGCAGGATTCCATCAGATTCATGTAAGACAGTAGAATTTCACGTGAATCATGCCTCACAAATGTCACAACATAGCTAGTAGGATTTCATCAGATTCATGTAGATAGTAGAATTTCACGTGAATCATGCCTCACAAATGTCACAACATAACTAGTAGGATTTCATCAGATTCATTTAGACAGTAGAATTTCACGTGAACCATGCCTCACAAATGTCACAACATAACTAGCAGGATTCCATCAGATTCATTTAGACAGAATTTCACGTGAACCATGCCTCACAAATGTCACAACATAACTAGTAGGATTCCATCAGATTCATTTAGACAGTAGAATTTCACGTGAACCATGCCTCACAAATGTCACAACATAACTAGTAGGATTCCATCAGATTCATTTAGACAGTAGAAGTTCATGTGAACCATGCCTCACAAATGTCACAACATAACTGGTAGGATTCCATCAGATTCATGTAGACAGTAGAATTTCACGTGAATCATGCCTCACAAATGTCACAACATAACTGGTAGGATTCCATCAGATTCATTTAGACAGTAGAATTTCACGTGAACCATGCCTCACAAATGTCACAACATAACTGGTAGGATTCCATCAGATTCATGTAGACAGTAGAATTTCACGTGAATCATGCCTCACAAATGTCACAACATAACTAGCAGGATTCCATCAGATTCATTTAGACAGTAGAATTTCACGTGAACCATGCCTCACAAATGTCACAACATAACTAGCAGGATTCCATCAGATTCATTTAGACAGAATTTCACGTGAACCATGCCTCACAAATGTCACAACATAGCTAGTAGGCTTCCATCAGATTCATTTAGACAGTAGAATTTCACGTGAATCATGCCTCACAAATGTCACAACATAACTAGCAGGATTCCATCAGATTCATTTAGACAGAATTTCACGTGAACCATGCCTCACAAATGTCACAACATAGCTAGTAGGATTCCATCAGATTCATGTAAACAGTAGAATTTCACGTGAACCATGCCTCACAAATGTCACAACATAGCTAGTAGGATTCCATCAGATTCATGTAAACAGTAGAATTTCACGTGAACCATGCCTCACAAATGTCACAACATAACTAGCAGGATTCCATCAGATTCATGTAAACAGTAGAATTTCACGTGAACCATGCCTCACAAATGTCACAACATAACTAGTAGGATTCCATCAGATTCATGTAGACAGTAGAATTTCACGTGAACCATGCCTCACAAATGTCACAACATAACTAGCAGGATTTCATCAGATTCATGTAAACAGTATAATTTCTCGCGAACCATGCCTCACAAATGTCACAACATAACTAGCAGGATTCCATCAGATTCATGTAAACAGTAGAATTTCACGTGAATCATGCCTCACAAATGTCACAACATAGCTAGTAGGATTTTATCAGATTCATGTAGACAGTAGAATTTCACGTGAACCATGCCTCACAAATGTCACAACATAACTAGCAGGATTCCATCAGATTCATGTAGACAGTAGAATTTCACGTGAATCATGCCTCACAAATGTCACAACATAGCTAGTAGGATTTTATCAGATTCATGTAGACAGTAGAATTTCACGTGAATCATGCCTCACAAATGTCACAGTCGGATCGCAGTGAATCGAATCACATGCAGTGTGGCGGCCCCTTAAAGACCCACTGACCCGCCACGATTAAGTCCCTTGTTTTTTTTCTTCTTCTGGGTAGCTGTGACCCACATGCATAGAAATGCCCCCAACTTCAAATTGAGGCTGCTCTTCGTTTTCAACTTGGGGGCATTTGTATTTGGAGTCAAACCTGGTCAAAACAAGATTTATTACCAGCTATAAGAGGGAAAACACGTGAAACCCGAGATTTTGACACGTGATCTGGTGGGTCTTTAAGGGCCATCCTGCGTCGGCTTACAACATACACGTTGTATTTTTTCCCACAGCAAACTAGTCGATGGTTTCAGTTTTAAATAATTGAATTAAGATAACGAATATTCTTCTTCTTCTTCTTTGTCTTCTGCTTTGTTCGCTCAGACAGTTTCATGTCACATCAAATCAAATCAAATCAAATCAAATCAAATCAAATCATCTTTATTATCTCATAACTGAGAAATTGCAGCCAGGTGCACATAAGAAAAACAGCAACAATAAACACATTTATCAACAACAACAAAAACCACAACAATAAACACATTTATCAACAATTAAAGAATATAAACTAATAACTAATAACACTGCAATATTGTAGTTAACAAACTGGACGAATACGAATACAAATTCAATCCCAAGGAGATGGACAGGAGCGTAGATGCGTCATGCTGCCGTTATGCGCCACCAAACTAAGAAATAGTTAGGCCCAGCATGTCCGACTTCGGCTGAAGAAATCTTTGTAAGAATTTATAGGGGAAAAAAAGGCAGGAGAATGGACCAGTAAGATAGACTGATAGCAG
>CM065702.1:20442861-20462861 GCA_017654935.2 Phymorhynchus buccinoides | reverse complement strand
CGTTGGATGTTCGTATTCTACAAGCACCCCTCTCTATGTTCGCATTCTACAAGCACCCTCTCTCTCTCTCTCTCTCTCTCTCTCTCTCTCTCACACACACACACACACACACACACACACACACACACACTAAATTTGACGGTAGCTCGATCCAACGATGAGAATAAACAACAGTTTAGCTACATAATTATTATGTAGAAAGCACACACACACACACAATTTGACGGTAGCTCAATCCCGACGAGGAGAAAAACAACAGTTTAGCTATATAATTATTACGTAGAAAGCACTGGCACAGTGTCAAACTCCACCAAGAAACTGACGAAAGATAACCCGGACGAAAGTAGGCTGGCTACATGTTACTATGCGACAGAACATTATTAAAAATACATCAATTCTTTAAAATTGTTCCTTAATTCAAAGGCAATTTTTGGCAACATTTTTCCTTTTAGAAGGGGAAAGTTTACAACAGAAAATCCCTATGCCCGCATCATAACCAGGTATGGGAATGTCCGCCAAACAGCACATTCTGCAGAAATGACAGTGCTTTTCCGCCGAAAACAAAAATCAGTCCACCGAAGAAACACCCCAAAACCCTACTAAATTTATCCATTATAATGCTGTTTGAGGGCTTCAAGTACCAAAAAACGTTTCAGTGTTACCAAAGACACTGAAAAGAAAAGACTAACATCTGGTCCCTTTTCCCTGTATGAGTAGTGAGGACAGAAACACTGGTTATGTCCCTTTTAAACGTGACACATTTAGGTTAAAAACACGTCAATAGGCTAGTTGAATTCTCCGTTCAAATTCCAGTCTGAGTCTTTGGATAGCCGCCACTGTGAATGGGTGTAACTACCCCACTAACGATAACTCTATCAGCCCGGCTCGCCGTAACTCTTAAGTAGTCCATCTTACCCTTTTAGAGTCTTTGGTGTTACCCCCTGGACCCCTACTAGGGGCCTTCTGTGGCCCCTAGACCCCAGAAAGTGGGGGTCTAAGACACGTCTTTTACCAAAGAAGTCCAATCGATTCGAAAATGTTATGGTATCTGGAGGCATAGAGCCACACGCCTACCATTGCATCACGTTGTGTCTATCTAATATCATAAAAGTCTATGGGTTCAAAACGCAAAGAACAATAACTCTCGAGGAACTCCAAGGAAACGCAAAGAACGACAACCCTAGAATAACGGTTTGTCCCATATATACCTTATTAAATAAAATAAAATAGTATTCAAAAGAAAAGGGTAAAGGTAAAGGCCGGGTGGGTTTTTTTTACTCCCACCCTTTCACCTACACTACAGCTGGGGATCATTGTGAACTCACTCACTGCCTACAGCAACACTAACTGACATTTCCCACCTTCCACATTCCAGGTGGGAAGTAAGAAACTTGGCTATAGGGGAAGACGGGGTAAAAAGCGCATGGGCGGGTAAGAATCCCACCCCAATTATCTCATGAAATGAAGCAAATTTCAGTCTCATTTTGCCCATGAGACGAGCGTTAATGTCTAGCATTCGTCTCATGGGCAAATTTGACTGAAATTGTCTTTATTTCATGAGATAATTGGGGTGGGCTTCTTACCCGCCCATGCGCTTTTTACCCCGTCTTCCCCTATTCTTTGCAAGGTTCGTGGGCTGCGAAGTTATCACTCTTTGGTGATACCCTCCAGAAAAAAAAAATGCCATCGAATTTCACTCAAAACCTTTTCATTTAAGGAGTTCGCTGTCAGTCCGACAGAGAAGACAGGCAGACCAGGATAAAGACCCTACTCATCTTGGTAGTAACAGTACCACAGACAGTGTAGAAGTCATTCATTTAAAAAAGGAAAGAAAAGAAAATGCACGAGAGAGAGAGAGAGAGAGAGAGAGGGGGAGAGAGAGAGAGAGAGAGAGAGAGAGAGAGAGAGAGGGGGGGGGAGAGAGAGAGAGAGAGAGAGAGAGAGAGAGAGAGAGAGAGAGAGAGAGAGAGAGAGAGAGAGAGAGAGAGAGAGAGAGAGAGAGAGAGAGAGAGAGAGAGAGCAGTCTTCAGCAAGTGTCCACAAAATCGATAGGGCCTATGCAGTTTTTTTGTCATGTGTGTGTGTACGTTTGTGTGAGGGGCATGCACCTGGACATGCTCTTTCACATATTATGTGTATGTGCTAGTGCACACGTTCTTGCTTGCACATGTGTGTGTCTGTGCGCATGCGCGTGTGCACGCACGGTGCTCGCACATAATTATGTAGGCTTATGAATACAGGCATGGACCTGCGTGTTCGCATCAGTACACATCCATGCTTTTGTGCTCTCAGTGCCCTGTGTGTCACTTCTATTTAACCTTAAATGAATATATCTTGATTTCACATTTACTTTACTATACCCATCCCGTTTTTGTGTTTCCTCTGGTTCCAGAAACACGTGCTTTCCTCAACTTCCGGGAAAAAGCCAGAGAAGAGGAAGACGATGGGGACTCGCTCCTAGCACCGGCCCTTCCATCAGAACTTCACCTGCAGTACCCTCCCCCTCTCCCTCCAGACCTTCTGCTTCTTCAGGACATCAATGTCAACAACGATGACAACGCCGACTTGGATTTAGTTGAGGAGAAACAGGATCTTCCTTGGAACGAAGATGAAGAGGAAGACTCAGACACACAGATGCTCAGTAAAAGACAGTTCGGCTCAGTTCTGTCGGGAGGTTACAAACTAGGGAAAAGAACCCCTTTCTCTGACAATGAGTTGGACCTTCCAGACTTTTTGAATCCGAATCCTGAGTATTTCTATTCAAAGACGTTCCGTGATTTTCAGCCAATGGAATACCAGCTTGAATACTATCCTGAAAACAATATGGACGATGCGGAGGATGGTCTCGCCGTGAGAAAAAAGAGACCGTTTGGAAACGTGCTTGGTGGAGGGTATAAACTAGGAAAGAGAGAGAAGAATGGAGGAATTATTCGTCCTGAAATGCAGATCTATGAAGAAGATAAGCGACGGTTTGGTCGAGTGTTAGGTGGAGGGTATAAAGTAGGAAAAAGACAAGACATCACTGTTAATTATCCCGGGTTGCAGATTAATGAAGACACGCGACAGTTTGGTGGTGTGTTAGGAAAGTATGTGGACGAAAGAAAGCGACAGTTTGGTAACGTGTTAGGCGGGGGCTATAAAATAGGAAAGAGACCAGATATGAGAGCTCATTATCCTGAGTTGCAGATTAACGAAGGCAAGCGACAGTTTGGCAGTGTGTTAGGAAGTGGGTATAAACTAGGAAAAAGAGAGAATACAGATGTCAGTAATCCTGACGTGTATGTGGACGAAAGAAAGCGACAGTTCGGTAACGTGTTAGGCAGGGGCTATAAAATAGGCAAAAGACAGGACATGACAGTTAGTAATCCTGCTCAGCAGATGTACGAAGAAGTTAAGCGAGAGTTTGGTCAAGTGTTAGGTGGGGGCTACAAAATAGGAAAAAGAGAGGATATGGAAAGTAATAATCCTGATATTTATGAAGACAAACGTCGGTATGGTCGAGTATTGGGCGGCGGGTACAAGATAGGAAAAAGAGAGAAAATGGATCACAGCCCTGAAATCCTCGAAGACAAAAGGCAGTTTGGTCAAGTACTAGCTGGAGGGTATAAAATAGGAAAGAGAGAAAATATGGAAATGGATAATCGGAATCCATACATGTACCCATTTGAAAACAAGCGGCAAGATAAGCGACAATTCGGTCGAGTTCTCGGTGGAGGGTACAAACTAGGAAAAAGAGAGAATACTGACGTTAATAATCTTGATGTGTATGAAGGAAAACGGCAGTTTGGATCAGTGTTGGGTAGGGGGTACAAACTAGGAAAGAGAGACATGGATGTTCATAATCCTTATATGTGCATACACGAAAGTAAGCGACCATCCGGCCAAGTTCTTAACAGAGGTTACAAAACAGGACGAAGACATGTCGTGAAATACAGCCCTGACATGTTTACGGATAAACGGCAATTCGGTGGGGTGTTAGGTGGGGGGTACAAACTAGGAAAGAGGGGAAATATGGAAGAGAACCATCCAGATTTGTATCTCAATGAAAATAAACGGCAGTTTGGCCAAGTATTAACCGGAGGGTATAAAGTAGGAAAGAGAGAGGACGTAAGCAACACAGCCCAATCTGATAAGCGACAGTTTGGTTCTGTTTTAAGCGGCTACAAGCTCGGGAAGAGAAAGAGGGCAGGGGTATCTTTTCCAGGAGTGATTGACGATTTTCATAAAAGTGAATTCAACAAGCGACAATATGGTCGAATTTTAGGCGGAGGCTATAAAATTGGAAAGAAAGATGTAGATACAAGCGGTAGCCTCAAAGATACAGATTTGGGGACGAGGTCAAGCAAAAGAAGCCAGCAGCTGTTTGGCCGGGTGCTCTCAGGTGGCTACAAAATTGGAAAGAGAGAGAGAAGAGGACAAGGTGAGTTTGATACGAAGAGTTCCCAGTGGTACCCCGAAATTCCATCAGAGAGAAGATATAGTGCATTTCCAGCTAGTGCCACTCCTGTTGAATCACCTTCGCCAGCCTGGGACCAAAACGCTTTACAACGTGATGACCACAATGCTGAAGAAAATGGCTATTCTGAATTTACAGGCTATTGGAATCCAAACAGCGTACCGGTTGTACATTTTCCAACAGAGAATCCAAACAGTATACCTTTTGCTGCAGAGAACCCAACCAGCGAGCCAGTTGGTCCTTTTCCTGAAGAACATCAAAGTAGCGTCCCAGCTGAACCATTTCCTGCAAAGTCCTCAACAGAATGGAATCGAGACAGTATACCGCACCCCCCTGCCTTTGCTCCAGGGCAGTGGGACCATGCCAGATCCCCTGCTGGGACCATTCCTGCGGATGTGTCTCTTTCCAAAACAGTCGTGTTGAAGCAGGCCATCTCATTCCCCCAGTCTAACATCGCTGCCAGTAACTTTTTCTCCGATTCTTTGCCAGACTATCGTGATGAAGAACAGCAGTTGGGTGCAGCTGAACGCGAGCTATCGCCACTAACTGTCTCATGGAAGATCAGTGCTCTGCTGGAAGAGGCGCAGACTTTGCTACGACAACTTTCCTCGTCTTCTTTGCCTGTAAATGTACCTTCGGTCTACCAGCCAGACACCATACCCAACCCTAATCCTTCAGCGGATGAAAGGCCATTTCTAGCCATCAAAAGAAGCAGTGTGATTGCAGAACCCATGATGCCCTTTCTCAAAGTCCAGAGTAACATAGAAAATCAAGTAAGCAAAGGAATGTTAAACGGGAATGAAGACAGTTCAAAAATGGCAGAGCTGAATGATAAATTCTTTCCTCATACAGAAACCCTTGTAGAAAGCAC
The DNA here is from genome assembly GCA_017654935.2 of Phymorhynchus buccinoides. Classification (NCBI taxonomy): domain Eukaryota; kingdom Metazoa; phylum Mollusca; class Gastropoda; order Neogastropoda; family Raphitomidae; genus Phymorhynchus; species Phymorhynchus buccinoides. The sequence continues at coordinate 20,457,534 of CM065702.1, read as the reverse complement.
TGGTAGGCAGTCCGGTGGCATTGCAGGAAAGGATGGTACAGTCAGTAAAAGACAAAGCTCTTTTCAACCCGAAATGATAAATCCTAGTAAACGGTGGTTCTTCAATATTGTTTTCCCCAGAGGATACAAGCTGGGAAAGCGAGCAAAAGACCATGGCACTAAAGCCACAAACAGCATGGGAAAGGCTCGTTCTTCAGATGAAGAGAAACTACAGATTATGAACAGCTTGGTGAAATATGTTGAACAGCTACAGCAAAGCTTAGATCAGCAAATCATCCAACAATCAAACAGATTTACACGAAAGAGCCCCTACAATTACAGGAAGAAACGCGATGCAGACTTTACAGAGAGCGCAAATCCCACCAGACATGATCCTTGCAAATTGCTTCCCTTCTTGATGACAAACGCCACGGGAGGAAAAACACATCCCTGTCAAAAATCAGTCACACAGTTAGTAAATTCTTTCATCATTTCTCTTTCGACGCTTTTAGCCTCAACGCTACATGCCAGCAGGTTACACTTTCTACAGCCAAAAACATTGAACCCTTTACACTTTGACAATAATGGTCAGGCTTCTGCAGCAGCCCGAAACCTTCAACATATTGCCGCATTGCAAAGCGGGTCACCCTGGCAGTTTGAACTGTTGAATCCTTACGGGTACTATTACCTTGGAAAACGAAACGTGTTTCCAGACGATGCAGCTTCTTTGAGGGACCAACCCACATTGGAAGAATCAGCAAACGAACCAACAGAACAACTATTGTACACAGTGGAAAGATTCTCAAAGAGTCTCAATGGCAACAATACAGTAAAGCGCCTGGAAAATGGGCCTGGAGAAGAAGACAATGAAAAGCAAACCAGGCAGTCTCATACATCGGAACCTCTTGTGTCAGCACAAAGCATGTTCGCTGGAGTAGCTAAACCTCATTCTAACCTAACCAAAAGGTTTTTCTGGAAGGTGCTTGGCGGATTTAAGATGGGGAAAAGGGAGACACCTTCTGTCAGTAACAGAAGGGTGAAGAGATCACTTCTAATGGAAAGCATTGCTAGTCAGAGCAGTCCAGAGACCTCACATAACATAAATTCTGGAATCCAAGGAGATGGTGATATGATGGACAGAAACAAAAGAATCTTTTGGAGATTCTTTAAACCCATAAAGGGAATGCGCTTGCCAGGAGCTAAACTTCGCAAACTAATGTTTATGGCTAAAAGATCTCATCTAGAAAAGATCACACAAATTTTGAAATTAATTGCACACAAAATTGTAGCAGTGACTTTTGGCGATAAACTGTCTGAACAAGAACTGAGGAGGTTGACTGAAACATTAAAAACACGTATGCTGTTGTATCTAAAGGGTGATTACTTTCACTCTAACTCGGCATTCCGAAAGAAACGAAACATTGAGTTAGTGGACAGAGGAAATCAACATGAAACAGAAAGCATTGTAAAGAGACTCTGGATCGAGTTTTGGGGGAATTTCAAACCTGGAGAACCAAACTTACTACCTTTAAATGAAAACACAGGAATCGAGTCTTCAGAACAAAACGGTGCAGAGCAGAGAAGTGCAGGTGGTAGAAAATCAAGCAAAGGGAGATTTGCTAGTGTACCCTCAAACAAAAACAAAAGTACTAACGAAAACATCAGAAACAAACTAAGAAAGCAGTTTTTGAGTTTCATAACTGAAGGGCGCATACAGAAACTCGGCGGTCAGTTAGTTTTGAATCTGTTAGGCCAGAAAGATACCAATGATAAAAATGACATAAAGATAAGTTCAGATCTCAAAAACCGTGTTCGAAGACGTGCTCCTACCAGCGAATATAGACCAGAAAAGCACCGTTTCACTGACAAAGTTCCAACAAATCTCTCCCCTAAAACAAACGAAAACGATTTTTTAAACGATTATTCTGAACCACAGCAGAAGAAATTGATGGAACTTTTAGGTCTTCAAAGCCAAGAAAATCGTCAAAGTATGCCCACACTGAGTCATCATGCTGAACAGAGCACAGTAAGTTTGGACCAGAAACCTGACCGACAGATGCGTAAACTTGATATATATAACACTCAGGTGCCCTCAGCAAAAGCCGACAGCGAATCAGGAAAAGCATTCGGATTGGGAAATAATGTAACACAGCTCTGGCGTCAACTCGTGCGAGAAGATAACGAACCACTACAACCGGAGCGGTCAGACAACAAAGGTCTGTTTCCAACCAATGTTCACGAAGACATCAGTTCCGTAGCTCCTCTTGATCCTGAGCTATGGAGGAAGCTTGCATACTTCCTGTTTGGAGACCATGAAGACAATGGTCCGGGAAATTTGGTGGATTTTCTGGATCCTACCTCCTTCACTCCCACCCCATAATTATACAACAGGCAGCACCATCATACAGCCAAGCCCACAAACACAAGTGCACGATGTCTGTCGTCAGTACTGGAGCCAGGCAGGGGGAGGTGACAGACGAAGATATCCCAAGTTACCCTAACTAAACGATTTGAGGTCAAAAGAAGAAAATAACCAAACGTGTAACGCAAGCATTACTTTAATACACAATTTGATTCGAATGGGGAAGCTTTCTTGACACACCAAAGATGCCTGCATTAAGAGCAAAGGTAGTAGGATGAATCAAGAAGCAATAATGTGATCTTTAGCTTTTTTATCTGTCCCATCTTCATTCCAAGTCCCAACTCACAGGCACACCCCGGCTTTGTCAGGCTTCACTCTCTGAAACCAGCAGTCTACAGTGAGCAATCTATGTTTTGCCGTCAAGAGGCAACCACCAGAGGAGACACTGCTGGTTTAGTTTTCTTCGGAGAAGTGCCTGAATGTATTTTACACGCACGCTCATGAGAACCCCGCCTATTTTATATTTCATTAATATATACTTTTTTTTCTTTTTGAGTGCCCTCCCCAAGTTTTTCCGTCGATGATATGCCACATGGTGGCCCTTTCGACTATCGATCCTGAAAACAATGTCTGGTATAGTGGCTGCATCGCAGTTACAAACAATTGTCCGTTTATTGGTGTGGTCCTGTATTAATTAACGTTCAACTGTACATCTCTAATTAACAACCATTAAAGCGACAGAGTTGTCTGCAATAACTTTGGTCACTCAACGGAAACGAAGGAAGAATGGGATGAAGAGAAGGACGGAGGTGAGAAAGAGATTAAAGATAAATAAATGCAGAGCATTTTCTACAAGAAATGGACATATTGATGTAACATGTAAGCATACATTCCGCTGCTACGTTAATGTTACTAACTCCACAACGTTTGTAACTTGATTTGTGGAAGCTTTTTCTTTCTTTCTCAGTTGTTCATGTAACACGAATGTCCTATCAGTTGTTCAGATTACATACATCTTATCAGACATTGTACAATTTCACCTTGCATACATTTTTTAAAAATGTAAAGAAAAAACCCGTTTATAGACAGTTTAACTTTGAATGTAATTTCATTTGCAGTATAATCGGTCATTCATGCAGGGTTTTTTTTTCTTCTCACAAACTTGTTTGTTTTAAGTATTATTAGTGTAAGCTCTGGTATCTATAAACCAGTATTTGTGTTTGTAAATTTATAAAATATTTGAACATCATAGTTTTTCACGTGGCATAGACCAACATTCAAATTCCTATAATATTTGAACATCACACATGGGTGCATGTGATGATGCAAACCTTTGCCTGAATGTTGGTGTTTGGCTGTAAACCAGGGCCTGTATTCACGTTGTGATAGCATGATGCTAACTTAGAAGCTCTTCCAATGTCCTATAGGATTTAATAGGACTTTTGGAAGAGCTTCTAAGTTAGCATGATGCTAAGTCTCATGCTATCTCAACGTGAATACAGGCCCTGGTCCTCACTTCAAGAGTATTATATCTTCTGGGAGAACATTTTCTTCAGGCAGACGTGAGACCACTGCCTGAACCTGCATCAAATTGCCTGAATTCAGGCTTCAGGCAGACCCACATGCAACGCTGATCAGTTTTGTGCTATCACTGTAAAACTATGTTTATCAAGATTTTCAGCAAATGTCTTAAAAAAAATATAGGGGTAATTACTAAATATATTTCATTTGTTATACTTTATCACTGTTTTGGTGTAAAACTCGTTACTTCACAGCATTATGAAGCAAGGACAGTGGGGGAAACAATGAACTCATTACATTAAACTGAACTGTCATGTGCGAGGCTGTCTTTCTACTACCTACTCTCTTACTTTGTACAAACTTCCTCGATTATGCTATTGAGATTACATGATACTTACACTGTTTCAGTCTAGATGCACTGTACTAATCATTGAAAACAATATGCTGGTATGGGAAGTACTACTATACCTTGTTGATTGTGAACATACGCTGCTTTTTACAGTGTGCAAAAAGAGTTACACAGTGTGTAAATAAAAGATACTGATCTCTACTCATCCTTTGTTTTTAGCCTTCGAAAGACAATGACAGCCATACATATCGTCGGTGAAGTTCAAAAACCTTGTATCTCGATTTTTGGGGGTTTTGAGTTAGATATGTAGTCAGCTCTCTAATTTCCCTCGCCATTTTCCACCAAAAGCTCATATCTTTAACGACTTTCTATCTGGGGTAAATGAGGTTGTGTAAATAGAAGAAAAACTCCTACGTCCCAAATTCAGATCTACTTAAGGACAAAAACCTCGTATCTCCGTTCTTTTCAAGTATAAAAAAATAGTAATTTTAAACAAATGCAGGACTAAACTCGCAATGTCTTGAACAACATTTACTCATCATAGTAGTAGTTAATCAATTGTGGTAAACGCGGTTAATTTTAAAAACTTTTTTCCATTTTTTTCAAAACTACCAAAATTTAAAATCGAGGTTTTGAATTTCACTGACGAAATTATTTGTCCATTAGCATGTTGTCACACTGCTAGCTTAATTCTAATTGCCTGTCTCGCTTTCTTTTTCCAGTTTTGACACTACCGTGTCATTCACACACACCCATGGGAATACTAGGAATCTTTCACTACAAAATAGTTACCCCGCCTTCTGGAAGTTATGTGCTAGCAACTTCCTCTAATCACTGTCTTTGACTCAGTCTTTTCTTCTTCTAGTCTTAATGTCATCTACTACTGCCTCATTCTCCTGCCTTAAAAAAAACAAAATCCAAATAATTACTCCTCTGAGCTCCTCTAAAATTGGAATGTGTTGCCTGGATGCAGCGGGGAGACCAGTAAAAGCTGAAAACCGGACACCTATTATGACCATATGGCCTAGGAACGCAGAAGAAGAAGAACTTCAAGAAGCGTCATACATACTGAGAGTAAGATTTCGATTTTTGTTTTTACAAAATTACATCAGCAACAATTTTGGATGATGAAGAAGAAATAATGTTTTACGCCCTCTTTGGCCTTTCGGCCATGTGGGGCATTTTGGATGATAACTGTTGTCCAAGCTTATATATGATGGCAGGTGAAGACACATTCAAGAAGTTACTTTGTTGAAGTTAACTGTTGTTATTGCCACATTGCTTACGTCTGGCTAAGGCTATTAACCCCTTCGCTGCCAAGCCCGTTTCCGGTTCTGAGGCAACTATTTGCCACGCCGTTTTAGGTTGCAAAGTCTATCGCAAAAACTGCTGAATAAAAGTGCATGTAACCATTACTTTTCTGAAAGTGAATTGAATATACTATTACTATCACTTGAGAACACTCCCCCGAAGACGGAGTGTGGCTGCCAACATGGCGGGGTAATCAAAAATGGTCACACACACGTAATATTCTCATCCCTAGCTGATGCATTTGTACCTTAGTGTTCAAGTGCTTCTCGCTGTTGGGATGATCCCTGGAGTCTTTTAGCCAGGGTAAGCTAAGCCAACCAACTTGAGAACACTCTCATAGTATGCATTCAAACATACTGCGAAAAGCATATGGATAGAAAAAGGGAAACTCTTAGAATAACCCTATGACGGATATTTCCGAGGTTACCGGAAATTGACGGAAATATCCGTGACAGGGCAGTGAAGAGGCTAAGCAATAAGCATGAGACATGTCACTCAATAGTTAGGTCGCAAAGCCTGAAGGAAGGTGCTTTACATTTTTTTAAAACTATTACCTATCTTTCATATTCTACGAAATAAACAATTAAATATCCAAGTCACTAAATAAACACCAGAAATAATGAAGCAAGAAAGTGTGATCAATGCGTTTTATTGACATTTTCTCAGCATTCATATTGTATGCAAAAAAGAATGACCATTGTTTTATTCATGCACACACAGGCCTGGCAAATGCACATACACACAGTCATGCACTCACACACACTCACACTGGGAATGCAAATACATTTTTGTGATTGCGCACACACACACATACACACACTAACCATAACAAGCACACACAAACCTGACACACACATGTACTAATATGAGCATACATACACACACACACACATACAGGCCCACACACATACACATACACATACATGCACACACACTCACACACATTATTTCCTAGACTTCTGTGAAAATGTAAATCACACAAATATCAGTTTTCATAAATGTCCAACTCTGACGATGGGGCAATACTCCAGAGGTCAGCTTGTAAGCCTTAAACAGTTCTTCCCCCCCCCCCCCCTCCCCCCCACACCTTTACCCCCATTTCAACAATCCCATCCAAGATCCCCCCCCCCCCCCATCTTTTCCGAAAATGCAGGGTTTACACTGAGGAAAAGCAAACTCCCTAAAAGGAAAAACTTGAAGAAAGTACCATGCAGCATACCTATCCATCAATTGACTGTGGCAGTGTCTTAGCGATGCCAGACATCATGACAAGACGGCACTGACACAACGTCAGCGAAGGTCTCATCACTACACCGCAATGCTCATCAACTGGCTACCACCAGAACAGGTTATTATTTTGTAATCTTCATTAACCCATGGGCTAATCCTTTCTTGTTCTTCTGTGGTGGTGTATAGAAGTAATGAGGCTTTATACTGAAAATTTTCTGCCCCTGTCTCATGCCCTTGGATGCGAACGCCACCTACTTAAGATTATCGCCCTTGCCTGTCTGGAACTAGTAGCATATAGCCACAGAAAATTATCTGCTCCAGACTCGTCACCAGGGGGCATCGGCAGTTCGAGCCTAAAATGATCGCCATTTCGTGTCGGCAAAGAGTAGTATAATGCCTCATTGCATACACTTTTGCCTGAGGCTCATCTACAACATCAGAGGTCCGTAAAAGATATGAAATGAAGATCCGTGGCAGCGGACAGGACAGGAACCAGTAGCCAAGCAAATATCTGCAGAGGAAGTGGGGCTGGATAGGAACACACCCTTAGGAAACCAGCATCCAGCACCACACGCCAGGCCCTGACCTGGAACCCCCAAAGCAAAAAAAAAGAGAGGCCGACCTCGCAACAGCTGGAGGAGGAGGGACACCCTGGCTGAACTGGAGAGGCAGGGAACGAGCTGGAATGGCATCGAGGGAGCTGTCCAGAACCGGGTGCGATGACAGGGTGTCATCAGTGGAATATGCTCCTCGTGGGGCAATGGTCTTAAATACAGTAATTCGCGGACTATAAGCCGCAACGTTTTTCTTTACACCACCCTCCTGCGGTTAGTACAGTGACGCGGCCTAAATGTTACCAAAAGTGAAAGTGAACTCAACTCAATGGCATCCTTGATTCAGACCTTTGATCTGTTCAAGGTTGATGACAAAAATATCACCCTGATTTTGGTATATTTTTCACAAAATGATGATCTGTTTCGCGGTCCGACACTTTCGTTTTGACAGACTCAATCGGAAGTGGACATCGTGCATCGCCATGCTTCCACAGCTTACGCTTCAAGGCGGCTTATGTGTTACTTTTTTCTCTTTAAAAAAAAAAAGTATGTGGTGCGGCTTATATTACGAAGCGGCTTGTAGTCCATGAATTACGGTAAGTGTTAATTGCACACACTTTGGGGTGTGACCCAAGAAAAAGAAGCTAAGGAGGAGAAGAAGAAAAAAGAAACAAAGAAGCAATATGACAATAAGCCGCCTGAGCATAAGGAATCGGCGAATATACCCACTATCATATTTGCTTGGATTCAATAGAAAATAATCGGATGAAGCCACAAAATAACATTCCTAGTTCCGGCCAGACTGGGATGGGGAAAAGTACAAGCAGCCGCAGGCAGCTTTAGCCTGCATACTCTAGATTGTTTCTTTTTCAACAAAACGTTTTTTCCATTAACCCTCTTGCATTTATTCCGGCCCAAACCGCCCAGCCGGAAGTTGCCTCTGTGTATTCAAGCCGCCCAAAACCGCCCGTAGCTTGCCCCCACTCTGAGAACCCCTCTGATGGCATTTTCATCATGCACTATCTTCTGGCTTGTTCTACACACACTATGAAGAAGCTTCTCACTTGCAGTAATGCGACAGTAACTGTATGGCGCTCTGTGTGCTTCAAAAGAGTTTTTCCCGAAAATGCGTGAAAGAATCTGAACACTAGAAGAAGTTTTGTATGTAACAAATGCGAATGCAAGAGGGTTAATCCTTTCATTTGAAACAGAAACACCAGAATTTTCTGAAAAGTGAGAGCCCAAATCAACGGTGTGCCCCATCTTCACTTTCCTCTCCACCCCCCACCCACCCCATACCCCATCATCCCCCCCCCCCCCCCCCCCCCCCCCCTGTTTTTTTTTCTACAATCTTCAAGTCAACGTGAAGGCCGATGAGGGCTATGTGTGACGAAAATGCGCGAAAGAATCTGAACACTAGAAGAAGTTTTCATGTAACAAATGCGAATGCAAGAGGGTTAATCCTTTTATTTGAAACAGAAACAGAAACACCAGAATTTTCTGAAAAGTGAGAGCCCAAATCAATGGTGTGCCCCATCTTCACTTTCCTCTCCACCCCCCCACCCCCATTCCCCATCATCCCCCCCCCCCACTCGCTGTTTTTTCTTTCTACAATCTTCTAGTCAACGTGAAGGCCGATGAGGGCTATGTGTGACGAAGGAAGTAGTCGATGACGGTGGAGAAAGCAGCGAACCCTGCCGCGCCCAGCAGCCCCGGCTTGAGTCCAGCTGCACACACAAACACAGAGCAATCTCAGATAAATAAATACCACATTTTTCGACCTAAGCTATCTATTGGCCTCTGCAACTAGGGTTATTAACGCCCTTGACAATGAGAGTGAAGGCCTTGTTGGTCAGTGCTGACAAGGGCATTCACTCTTGCGAAAGGCAGCTATTTAGTGGCCTCAAATAGGGTTATTGGCAAGTTATTCCCTTGTTTGGTCAGTGCTCAACCATCTTCCCCCACCCACCAAGGGCATTCACTCTTGCAAAAGGTGTTCTTTGCAGTAGCCAATAGTGAGCAACTTTTTTATATTTTTTTTTAATTGTATTTTCACCCCTGTGCCTTATATTGTCTTATCTGTACACGGGTGAAAGTAAAGCATTCTCTCAATCCTGAAATGACACGTTTCAATGTTCTCTGAATCTTCCCAATTCTCAAGTGGTGACCGCATTAAAAATAATTTTCAGTGTGTGTGTGTCTGTGTATGCAGGATGGATGGGGGATAGTGTTAGAAAATGTTCTTAAATATATATAATCTTGCTTTAATTACCACCCTTTCATCGCCACTGTCGCCTCTTGGCACCACAATGATTTAACACACTCGGGACGAATGAACCGCATCCGGCTCATGGCTCGCACAACCGTTTAGGATGAATGGCCCGGCTCCGGCTCATAAGAGTTTTCAAGGTTTTGATTTCTGGCGAGTAACCAGCTTTCAAGTGCAACGTCATAACCTATTTTCCGTTTGCTTTGACCTTGCATCTCTTCAAATCAACCAATGATTGCAGACTTTACATTCAGGTTTGGTTGTAGAGGGGGGTCAAAGTTCGGAATGTGAAATTTTCCTTCTTTCTATGTGTTAGCTGTTTTCTGTTTTCGTCAATAGGAGACAAACGACGAAGGCATGGAATCTGATATTTTACGATCGTTTAGTGCATGGTGTTAGTAATCTTATCTTAAAATATCAGTCCATAACTTTTCATAACTATTTTGTGGCGATGGGTTTTCGAACCTAGTCAAATGGCCTATTCGAAACGGTTGTAAGGGGAAGCAACTGGCCAGTGCCGAGAGAGTTAACACCCATGTCACTGAAAGGCATTAAATGAAGGTCTGTTAACCAATGACCTTATGTTTTTAATTTTGGGAGGTAAAGATAGGCCCTATTTTATGCGTGTCACAGAGGAATCCCCAATGTGGCAAATTAAATCTTTTCTATACCCAGATAAGCTTAATGGAAAGTTGGCTGAAAAATGTCTGGCATTGAAAGGGTTAAAAATTATTTTAATCTGCCAACATCAATTTTGGCAGAAATGTTTGATTTTACAAGACCTGGATGGCAAATCCTATTCCATCACGGGCATGCACACGTGTATGCGTGTGTGTGTGTGAGATTTTAATGCTAGTAAACTTTTATTTCTTGATTTTTACGTTAGTTTGTTTTTACATGTATTTTTCGGCATTTTAAAAAGTATTCAAGTGTTGTTTTATCTTCTCAGTCATCATTTCTGTTGTAAAGCACAAAGAGCTCATTTTGTATGTGAGGTGTTGCGCAATAGAAGAATTTATTTATTATTATTATTATTACAGTGGAACCTCCCTTACAAGACCTTCAAAAATCATCCAAAATGAGGTCTCATAAGGGAGGGGTCTTATAAGGGAGGTAATTTTAATACTTACAAAGAAGGGCGATGTCTCGGAGAAGTAGGTCTTACATGGGAGGAAGTCTTATAATGGGAGGTCTTATAAGGGAGGTTCCACTGTATCAGCTTTTTCCATCCAAATTTCAGGAACATGCCTGAACTACTTTCACCCGAAACGCTACAGGGCAAAGCTGCTAGCAACAGGCATGGTAGTGGGGGCAAAGTGGGTTTCGCGGAAGAATATCCAACCGATTCTGCATTTCAGTTGAAAGATGTCGACTCAAACTAAAATGATGAAGTTGGGCGTCAAAATGAAGAAGAAGAAGAAAAAGCAGCACTAGGATCACAAATCTGGAAACGTGTGGCGTGAACTAGGCTGCGCACGACTGCTAACTTCGGCGGGAAGTTGCTTGTTCAGTCATTCACATCCGGTTCCACGAAGCGATGGCATAGGCACGTAATGTTTAGGCACCCGAGCAAATTTTTACCCCGGCTTTTTTTGGTTTTGTTTTTTGGTGTCAATTTCACATTCGCGGATTTTCCGCGATTCGTGGAGGTCTACCATGCCTGTAGCAAGAAATATATATACCTAGAAGCAAACATGCTCCTGGAATTCAAATCTTCACACTGACAGAAGTGCTGATCTTACCTGATGAAAGGGAAGCAACACAACTGATACCAGTTCATTTTAAAACGGACAGTCACTTAGAACGGACAGTCAAATTTCTGAATTAGACTAGATTTATAACATGAACATACAGAGAGCATATTTTTTTTTCAATTTTGATATTAAAATATGTGGAAAAAGCACAAAGAATTTTCTTTAAAACCAAGATTCACGTTAATCTACAAAACACAAAATTCAACAGAAAATAAGCTTTGCAAATATTATGTTCACTCCTTAAAAAAATAAAAGCTGCAATATCACAAACACACATGCACGCATGCACACACACACACACATTAGTATTTTCACACATTATTATTATTATTAATATTATCATACCTCTAAAGCCAATGACACCACCAACAATGGCTCCAGACAAGGGTCCGTTAGCCATGTCACTTTTCCCACGGTACTGCAACAAGGCACACAGTCAAATATTGATGTCAGTAACAATATCATTGCTTCCTTTTCACGAATACACAAAATGGCATGTAAATAACATTGACGTTGAGAGAGAGAAAATGGAGCTTTACGTCCTCTCGGTCTGAACCAGACACATATGGGACATTTGTAAATACAAATATGGTGGGAACAATACTGGAGGCAATGCCCGGAGGCAGTACGAAACCAGTAAAGTCCCGATTTTTGTTATTAATACAGATAGGTGTAGCGGTGACCACGCCTCGGCTAAACCTCATCGGCTATGGCACCGCTACAAGTATAGCATGATTAATTGATTTCAACATTGACGTTGAGCAAACCTCACTACCAAACGCAAGAATATGCACGCATACAGAGCTTCAGATTGTTGGTGCGCCCGTAGCATTCACGCATATATTTTTCAAAATAACGCATGTTTACACCTTGCATTAAGTTGTAATGTGCCTGTCTGGCACATGCCAATTAGGAATTGTTTGGAAATAATTAAGGGGAGTAATTTCATGGTGTGTGGGAGTGATCTTGCCTAATTCAATCGGTCAAACAGGGGAAGTTACTCTACCTTCATGTAGATCCCCAGCTCTCGCCTCGTGTGTTTGACTCACTTTGAGTAGACTTACAGCACTTAGAACACCGTGCATCATTCTAAAATTGATGTCATTTATATTTTTACGTCACATTTTGCAAGTTCTCTCAGTTTGTGGATACTGGCCGACCCTCATTTTTCTAAAACAAATGTTTGCAAATCACTGACTCGCATCCTGCGGTTTCAATCTTCGCCGCCATGCCGCCATTGTTGCTATGGTTTTGACTGAGTAAGTGGAGGTAATCAACTCTAATTTTCACGAAGTGCTCTCCCCTAGTTTTTTCTCTCCGAAAATCGACTATTAGTATGAGTGGAGAGAAAGAGAGGGGGGTGGGGGAGAGAGAGAGAGAGAGAGAGAGAGAGAGAGAGAGAGAGAGAGAGAGAGAGAGAGAGAGGTTCTTTTTCCAACAAATCACAAATACGTCCAAAAAACTCTTCCACTCACACTCTCCAGCAGACACTCAGTGCCGGCAAACATGGTGCCGATCATGGCAAAGTTCTTGCCGTAGGACAGGGAGCGGTTCTTCATCTCCCGCAGTACCATGCGCGTCGTCGGCGTCTCTGTCGTCATCGTCGACATCGGGTCCACGCTGGCTGTGAACAGGCCGAAAACTCCCCCCAGGGCAAAACCTGCATGCAGGCAGAATTTTCATGAGTCATGATTTCATTAAATTTTCGGTAAAGGTAAAGATGCGCCACCCCCCCTACATTTCTCAGTTGTTTCCATTTTTCCGTTCTTGCCTTTCTTACCAAACATTAAGCTGTATTTTATGAACCTTTTCAGCTAATTATCTTTTTGGAATAATAAATTGCAGTCATGATAAAGGCCATTATCTAATAGGACACCCCCCCCCCCCCCCCCTAAGATGGAAAAACGCTAGGGGGGGGGGGGTGTCCTCTTAGATAATGGCCTTTATCATGACTGCAATTAATTATTGAACAAAGATAATTAGCTGAAAATGTTCATAAAATACAGCTTCATGTTTGATAAGAAAGGCAAAAACGGAAAAATGGAATTAACCGAGAAATGTAGGGGGGGTGGCACATCTTGACCTTTACCGCAAAATTTTAGCATCCTAAGTCCCTCCGTTATTGTGCCAGGTGTTCAGCAGCATTTTCGACTCCAATGACCTTGACCTTTAACCCATGACCTTCACTTTTGAATGTGGCCTAGATATTCTTAATACCTATCCGCCTGCAAAATGTGAGCGTCCTAGGTCCCTCTGTTCAATCGTTATCGTGCCAGGTGCTCGGCAGCATTTTCGGTGCCAGTCACCTTGACCTTTGACCTTCATTTTTTAACTTGACCTAGGTAGATGTCTTTAGTACCTATCCACTTGCAAAATTTGAGCATCCTAGGTCCCTCTGTTATCGTGTCAGGTGTTTTTCAGCATTTTCAGCTCGTGACCTTGACCTTGGACCTTCGTTTTCGAACTTGGCCTAGATATTATTATTACCTGTCCGCATGCAACACTTGATCATCCTGGGTCCCTTCGTTCAAACGTTATCATCTATAATATAATGCGCTAAGGATCCGAGGAGGGACAGTTAAAAACTCGAGTATCGCGTAAATGTCGGACTTTCGCTCACGATGCGGGTTAAGATGCGCGCTTCGTCTATTTATTCCGTTAGGTCGGATTAAAAATGTTGCTTTTGAAAGTTGATTTTGAAGGCAAAATGTTTCTCGCGTGTCAATTGGCATTATTTTGAAGCTGCGTCATCTGGTCCGATCTGACTGCTTTCCCTTCTTCCTCTTATAATGAAATTTTTACATCGACTTTTGACGAAGCCTTAATAGCTCGATAGGTTAGAACGCGGCATCACAAATCCGTAGGGGAGTGAATCTATGTTAGGCTGTCAGGAGGCTAACATCCGAGGAGACACTGCTCTGCTGCTGAGTCTCTTGGGTGGAGTTCAGAGGAGCCTGTTCTGAGCAGTACTCCACCTACTAAGCCTCGGATGGTAGCCTTCTCTCTCTTACCTTTAGGTCTGTTTCTGCTGTATACCATTTATGTCAAGCGTGTGTGTTCGTTTTGTATTGCATTTTTGTTTGAATGCGTTGTGAATGCTAATGTGTGTGCGTGCTTTGAGTTTGATTCGAATCTGCCCCTCGCCACAATTTTTTTTTAAAGGAGAGGGGAGTGGGTGGAAGGGAGGGGGCACCACCACATATTTTTTGGTCTCTTTTAAAAAATCCCAAGCGGAGCACGGGTTTTGCTATATTTAAATTATATAATATTCAATAATGTACATCTATTCTAACCACTTCTTCTTCGTCGATCGCTCGGACAGGTTCCTATTAATTATGAACGCA
>CM065702.1:20407861-20437861 GCA_017654935.2 Phymorhynchus buccinoides | reverse complement strand
TATCCATAGATTTCCCAAACAGGCACATCTCGTGATTTTGAATAAGATTCCCGAGTTTACTCATGGTCACTCTAATTATCATAACTGGTCTAAATCTGTTAAAAAATGTTTTGATACTTTTGGTTTTTCAGATGTTTGGCTTAATGGAGGGGTGGGAAATGAAGCTATTTTTCTTAAAGAGTTAAAGCAGAGAATGATTGATTGCTACATGCAAGATTGGCATGCAAAGCTATTTGCAAGTGAACGATTTAGTACGTATAGATCATTTAAGTCATCGTTTAAATTAGAAAAGTATTTGTCAGCCATTACTATCAGTAAATTCCGTTATGCCTTAGCAAGATTGAGACTTGGACTGTGTGATCTAAACATCAATAACAGATATAATGAAAAATCAAAGGAATGCCCATTTTGTAACAAGATAGAGAGTGAATTTCATTTTGTGTTTGAATGTCAAACATATGCTTCTCTAAGAAAAAAACATTTATCAAAATACTATACGTTCGTAATCAATGAAGAATGTCTAGCTCGAATGTTACAATCTGATGACGTAATGCTCCTAAGAAATTTAGCAATGTATGCATTTCATGCTTTCAAGACTAGAGATATACATGTCAATAACTGAATAAGAGCTGAATACTGTATTTTTGTGACTGAATTGAAACATTTAATTTTGTTGCTTATTTTTATATATCAAATTAATTCCCTTGATTCTATTTGATTATGATGTCGGAAGTTACATCCCTTTTTCGTGATTCGTTTTTTTGGTTCTCCCATGATTACGTGTACCCATTGTATACAGGCCGGTGGCCTTACGATTAAACTTTCCGACTTCCCCTCTCTCTCTCTCTCTCTCTCTCTCTCTCTCTCTCTCTCTCTCTCTCTCTCTCTCTCTCTCTCTCTCTCTCTCTCTCTCTCTCTCTCTCTCTCTCTCTCTCTCTCTCTCTCTCTCTCTCTCTCTCTCTCTCTCTCTCTCTCTCTCTCTCTCTCTCTCTCTCTCAGTGGACCAGATGGCATGGTTGTTCACGCACCTACTGCCACAATTTCGAGGCACAGCACGAACAATAAGCCAGGTGAAATTAACACTGAAGTGGCTGCAAAACACACACGACCGTTCAGCTCAGCGCCATTCACTTCAATGATGTGAATGATATTCTTGATAGACCTATTTCAAGAGAAGAAGTGCTATGTGCAATTAGAAAATTAAAGAATGGCAAGTCTGCAGGTCCAGATGGACTGATTGCAGAATTTTTTAAGAAAACTGATGAAGTAACTGTTGATTTTCTGACAATTTTTTTTAACTATTTATTTGACAATGGCATATACCCTGAAAACTGGAAAGAATCAATTATATTACCGGCCTTTATTTAAGAAAAAGGGCGGGGGGGGGGGGGGGGGGGGGGGGGGGGGGGGGTCAATGACACAAATATTTATAGGTGTGTCTCTTTATGCGACATAATTAAGCAGCAAACTTTATGGTTTCATTATTAATAGTAGGTTACAACAATGGATAGACCTCAATTATATTACAGGAGCACACCAGGCCGGTTTTAAAAAAGACTATTCCACAATTGTGTGGTGTCCGAAAAACTCCTTTCACGCCTCAGTTAGGGGAAGACGGGGTCAGTAAAAAGCGCATGGGCGGGTAAGAAGCCCACCCCAATTATCTCATGAAATGAAGCAAATTTCAGTCTCATTTTGCCCATGAGTCGAGCATTAAAGTATAGCATTCGTCTCATGGGCAAATTTGACTGACATTTTCTTTATTTCATGAGATAATTGGGGTGGGCTTCTTACCCGCCCATGCGCTTTTTACCCCGTCTTCCCCTACCTTGCCTTCCAACACTCAACCACACTACTCGCGGGGTACTCCGCCATTGTCATTTTATTACGTAGGCCTATTAAGCCAAAAATCGAGTCAATTTCGTACTTTTCACCCTTCTATAAGGTACATTTTGGGCTACAGGGGGGTTCCTCCTTTGTTTTGGGGTTGGGGTGGGGGGGGGGGGGGGGTCCGGAAACCCTGGACACCCCCGCCCTGTAATAAACAGAATGACATTTTGTGTATATCACACATGTAAATTAAAATAATTATTTCATTTATTCATTCAAAAAGAACGAAAAAAAGTCACGAGGAATGAAATGCTGTCAACAAATTTAATTTTGTTTGGATGGCTTGGTTTAATTTTTTGTTCTTTAAAAAAATCAATAGTCACCGGGGACAAATCTTGTAGGGGGCGACAAAATTTGGATGTCACCTTTGACCTGCCTCACGCGGTGAAGGTCGCTGACCTCAGTCAAGGTGAAGGCTTTGTGACCGCACAACCAAAATGGCGATCAAGGAAGAGGGAGGAACGGCCTCTCTCAATATGTTTATCTTACTGAGCGTGGCAGTGCTGTTTCTAACTCATCCAATCACTGGAAAACCGAACCTTGGGATCAACACCAGTCGATACATCCATTTTAACGATATGGAATCGTTGCTAAAACAGCTGGTTCAAGACTATCCAACTTTGGCCAAACTTCACAACATCGGAACGAGCGTTGAGAGCCGTGTTCTGTGGGCCATTCAGATCACGGATAAAGTGAACGAAACTGAACCAGGAGAACCCATGTTCAAGTACGTCGGAAACATGCACGGCAACGAAGCGATTGGACGCCAGATTTTGATCTATCTGGCTCAGTATTTGCTACAAGAATATGGACACAACGACCGTGTAACTCGAATTGTTGACAGCACTAACATTTTCATCATGCCCACTATGAATCCAGATGGATTTGAAAACGCTGATGTGGATGACTGTATGGGAGTGAGAGGACGCCCCAACGCGCATGGCAAAGATCTGAACCGCAATTTCCCTGACCAGTTTCTCTCAGCGAGTCAGAACCATCATCCTCTGGAACCAGAAACGCAGAGTCTGATCACGTGGATAGAGAGAAACCACTTTGTGCTGTCGGCCAATCTTCACGGAGGAAGCGTAGTCGCCAGCTATCCCTGGGATGATTCCAGAAGACACAGAACCTCAGGGATGTACAGTGCCGCTCCTGATGATGCTGTCTTCAAAGAGCTGGCCCGAACTTATGCCAGCAACCACCTACACATGTCAGATGGCCATCCTAAGTGTGGGGACATCTTTCCTGAAGGAATCACCAACGGTGCACACTGGTATGACGTTCCAGGTGAGATATTTCGTTTATTGTACACCTAGTTCTGTAACTTAGTTAAAGTTGAGTCAGGACGTATGATTTTCTTGTGTTGTGACTATCTTATCTAGAATGAGTGCAAAGTGTGTGTGTGTGTGTGTGTGTGTGTGTGTGTGTGTGTGTGTGTGTGTGTGTGTGTGTGTGTATCCTCACAAGCAGTATCATGCAGCACCTTGAGTCAAATTCCATATTGTCCAGTCAACAACAAAACGGCTTCCGCAGGTACCAGCTCCTTGAATTAATCGAAGTATCTGCGGCCATGGAGAGCGGTACTGCAACTGATGTAAGCATCATGGACTTCGAGAAGGTATTAAAAAATTTAACAGGGTGAACCACAGCCTGAGCTGCTTCACAAGTTAGCCCACTATGGGATCCGAGGAACTTTCATTTATATCAACAACTGGATTGCAAACTTCCTCAGCGATTGAAAGCAAGCCGTGGTGGTGGTCGACAGTGCTCAGTTTGGCAACGTAGATGTGAAGTCTGGTGTGCCCCAGGGAACAGTCTTAGGACCTTGCCTCTTTGAACTTGAAGTCTTTCTGACTTACATTAACGATCTCCTCTCCAGAATCTCTTATCCCTCCTGCCTGTTTGCTGACGACACTGCTCTCTATCACTTCATCCCCTGCAGTGATACCCCGGTAACCCGGCCAAGCTCCAAGAGGACATCAGGAAGCTGGAAGACTGGAATTTTTAGGAATGGGACATAACATTCCACCCCGCCAAATGCAGTCGGAGCTCTGTCTTTGACGCATAGCAAGAAGCTATCGAATGCCACAAACATCTACTATGATCTAGACTACAGTCTGCATGGACACACCCTTGATAGAGTGTCCTCTGCAAAGTACCTTGGGGTCACTCTGCAAACTGACCTCTCCTGGGGAGCCCACATTGCAGCTACATGGGCCAAAGCCAACAGAGCTTCCTAAGGAGAAACCTGAAGGTGTGCTCCTCTGCTACCAAGGAGCTTGCACACAAGCCCATGGTCAGACCCATCACAGAATAATGCAAGCTCAGTCTGGGACCCACACACTCAGATACTGACAGGCTGACCTCGAACCTTGAGAAGGTACAACGCAGAGCAGCAAGATGCGTCTTGAACTGGCACAGAAACACATCCAGTGTCAGTAGCTTGCTCCAGCAGCTACAATGATCCTCACTGGCTGAGTGCCACAGAGCATCCAGGTTCACCATGTTTTATAAAATTGTGAATAGACTGGCCTGCGTAAGGTGCAACGCCCTCCAACTCCTATCTCCCAGCAGTAGAACTAGAAGACAGAACCACAACATGCAATTTCAACGTATGTAAGATCCGACTACTGCAACAACCCCTTCTTTCCCAAAGCCATCCGTGACTGGAACTCCTTGCCACCAGAAACTGTCCACGCTCAGCTCCTTCACCTCGAAGGTGCTGAAGCTCCCTGTGTTTACAAAGACCATTATAGTTTATACGCCTTTTTTGTGGTGTGTGGTGTTGGGTGTTCTCAGACTAGCCACATGGGGGTGCCCAACCTTGCATGCCCTCTTATCTATCTAGCTTTTGTTTTTGTTTTTCCTGAGCAGCATACATTTTTTGAATCCCAGTACTTCACTTAATAAAAAAACAAACATGACATGTCAATAATTGTCAGTTACGGCAGGTGGACATTACCGGAAGAAGTGTGTGTGGTGTGTTGTGTGTGTCAGTGTATGAATGTGTCAGTGTGTGTGTGTGTCTATGTATGTGTGTGTGTGTGTGTGCGTGTGCGTGTGTGTGTGCGTGTGTGTGTGTGTGGTGTGTGTGTGTGTGTGTGTGTGTGTGTGTGTGGTGTGTGGTGTGTTGTATTGTGTGTGTCTGCTGTCAGTGTGTGTGTCAGTGTGTGTGTGTGTGTGTGTGTTTCTCTGTCATTCTGTGTGTGTGTGTGTGTGTGTGTTTGGCAGAAACTCATGTTGTAAAGCTATTGTTTTTACTTAGGAATTTTGTGCAGAATTGTGACAGTACTAACTACTATTACTAATTACTATACACTGTAGTACATACTCAAGTAGTAAGACTTTAAAACTGAAAAACAATTACTAGAATTAGTTCTGGTGATCATGTAAATGATTGCGTGTTACTTCTTGTATTCCTGTATTGATTTCAGTGAAAGGAAACATTGTTACGAACAAAGTTTAACTATCTGACAACCAGCCTTTCTCTCTCTCTCTCTCTCTCTCTCTCTCTCTCTCTCTCTCTCTCTCTCTCTCTCTCTCTCTCTCTCTCTCTCTCTCTCTCTCTCTCTCTCTCTCTCTCTCTCTCTCTCTCTCTCTCTCTCCCTCGCTCCCCCCCCCCCCCCCCCCCTCTCAATAATTTCTTCTCTGGCCTGCTTGAGGCCCTTTCTTCCGGCAAGAGTGGTTGAGCCTTCCCGGTTCCGTGGCAAAATAATCAACGTGATGATTGTGGCCACGCACAGCAAAGAAGAAGAAGAAGAAGAAGTTTCAAAGACATCGTCTCTTGAAAAGTTGAATCATCATGTTGCAGTCTGACATGGCATGTCTAGTGTAAAATTCAAATTGAATTCACTGTCAGGTGACTGGTGGCATGAATTCATGATTCGAAAAGGGTCTTTTGTCATACTCTCCATGGGGATCTGTCTGGGGTCTCAATGACTTAGCCCTTACTGGCCTTAGCCTAGATTTTCCCTTTAGTTTACGTTGCAACTCTTTCAAATTCAAGTGTCGTGTTTGTATATATATATAGTGTAGAACTTTAACATACGTTTACCATTTCTTAGCCCCACATACTACTGGGTCTCTCTCCTGAAAACTGGTCCAATATGTGACATAGAAGCCAAAAAATAAAACTGGGCAAATTGAACAGAAAATGCATGCATAGAGTAGCTTTATGAATCAACTTTCTTATGAAATGAAAACAAAATCAGTCAAGGCTATCGTTGCTGGGTTTTATTACTTTATATATATGCGTCCAGAGCTGGTAGCGCTGACAACACGGTGTCCTTCATTACATAATTTCATCAACTTAAATAAACTTTATGATGCATTTATCTCTTTAGAATAACAGACTGTCTTGAAATAAAGAGTTATGAATGATTTCATTAAAAACTTTTTTTTTTAAAGTTTAATATTGGTGTTGGTTTATGCCGTCTTTGGATCTTACCATAATTGATTGTTTTATTTTTCGTTATATAATGTTGTGCCACTCAAAATGCCATTTATTTTATTTCAAATGTGTTAGAATAGTTTCATTATTATCTCTGATATTCCATTAATTTGACAATTAAAAAATAAGTTAAATTTTAACAAATAAATTTCTGGGTAGCGCTGACAACAGGACACCATCTGGTAGCGCTGACAACATGGTGTCCTCCATTATATAATTTTACCCACTTAAATAGACTTTATGGTGCATTTATCACTTTAACATGGCAGACTTTCTTGAAATAAAGACTTACAAATGGTTTCATTTGCAAAATAATACAAAAGAAATGTGTTTAAATACTAGTGTTGGTTTGTGTCATCTATGCACATTACCATGGTTCATATCAAAATGTCGTTATATAATGTCTCACCACTCAAAATGACAATTTTTCATAGCGGATGTGTTAGAATAGTTTCATTACCACCAGGAATAACCCATAGATACGGTAATTTACAATATAAAGAGCTTAATAAAAATTCAAAAATTCTGGGTAGCGCTGACAACAGGGACGCCAACTGGTAGCGCTGACAACATGGTGTCCTACATTACATAATTTTACCTACTTAAACAGACTTTATGGTGCATTTATCACTTTTAACTTACAGATTACCTTGAAATGAAGATGTTTTCAATGATAGAAAAAAAAGTAAAATATAGAGCTTAATAACAAAGATAATTTCTGGGTAGCGCTGACAACAGGGACACCAACTGGTAGCGCTGACAACATGGTGTCCTCCATTATCATTACATGATTTCACCTACTTAAACAGACTTTACGGTGCATTTATCACTTTTAACTTACAGATTACTTTGAAATGAAGACTTTTATATGTATCCAATGATAAAAAAAAAAGAATAAGATTTAAATTTGAGAAAAAAATTGTGGGCAACACAGACAACAACAAGGACGCCATTGTCATCCATCCACTAAAAGAAAATTGTATGAATTAAATTTCTTGTGAATTGAAAGATATGTCTGCTACAAGCATAAATGTGTATTGTATTGGCAAATTTGGCCTTATGGTTAAGAACTTAACTGTGAACAAGCTATTATACACATAGAAGGCCCATTCAGTGGCCAGGTAGCGCTGACAACGGGCCTTTTAGGGGTGGACACCATACTGTTTTTGTGCTCTCTTGACCAATCAAAACATCCCACACATTTGAAACTTTGTATGAATAATGATCTTTAGTAGTTGTTTGAAAGTAGTAAACTTTTGACTTGGGCAGAAGAAGTCCCTAGGTGAAAATTTTAATTATGTAGGTAGCGCTGACAACGCATTTTGTGGACACCACAATGACCAAAGATTTTTAAAAAAATTGTAAAAAATCTATTTAACAATTATATTTACTGTTCATGCACATACATTGTCAAAAATATGTTTTTTGATAACTAAATAAGAAAAAAATGGGTCTTAGAGATTGTTGAGGCAAAGAAAATCTGCATTATTTTTTATTATATTTGAGGACACCACATGTTGTCAGCGCTACCTGGTATTTAAAATGTTATTTTAAAACACACTTTTTGGTAAAATCCACAAAATTGTTACTATAAAGGAAGGACTACTACTCATCTTGGGTGTGCATGCATATGTGTGCAGAATCTTTTGTGGTTTCTGAAAAAATAGAAACCTTTTGCAAGACTGTTGGGCATGTCACAAAACTAAGCACCCAAAATGCCCATTTTTCAAGACAAAATTGTTTATTAAACACATGTTGGTAAATGCACAGCTAAAAGAAACATTTTATATGATTCTTACAACTATTTAGAGCTGAAATACACAAATGAATGATATCTCATTGTTTTATTTGATTTTTTATTGTTTAATAAATAGGATAGGTCACAATGACCCAGTTTTCAGGAGAGTTACCCTACTACTCCCCTCACTCCCTATCTTTTCCAAGAATCAGTTGAATTTTTTACAGTTTTGTAATCTAGAAAAAAGTGTGATTTAAGACGCACTCTGTTGTTAAAATATATAGCCATGTGCACCCACACATGTTACAAGTTTGCTACATCCATTCCATTCATGTACACATAAAACACACACAGAGACGAGAGACAGACAGACAGACACAGACATCGTAACCGACACGCACGCACGCACGCACACGCACGCACACACACACGCAAGCACACACTCACGCGCACACACACACACACACACAGACACACACACACACACACACACTGAAAGAGAGAGAGAGAGAGAGAGAGAGAGAGAGAGAGAGAGAGAGAGAGAGAGAGAGAGAGAGAGAGAGAGAGAGAACTTGAAAATTTGAAAATTTAAACTTTATTTTCCAAGGATATAGATTTTGGGCAACACCTATTCTTCCAATCTGTCCTTGAGAGAGAGAGAGAGAGAGAGAGAGAGAGAGAGAGAGAGAGAGAGAGAGAGAGAGAGAGAGAGAGAGAGAGAGAGAGAGAGAGAGAGGACAAAAAAACACCCCAAGGAGCTAGAAATTAGTACTACAATGGAACCTCCCTTATAAGACCCCCCCTCCCTATAAGACTCCCTCCCACTTAAGACCTACTTCTCTGACTTGTCTGAGACATTGCTAGAGCTTTTTCCCTCATAAATACAACTCCCTCCCACTTCAGACCTTCTTTTTGATGATTTTTCGAGATCTTATAAGGGAGGTTCCACTGTAACTATAGACAAGATTAACCCTTTCACCGCCAACCATATTTCAACCAAAAATGTCCACTAAGTTTACCTGGGCCGAGAACAAAATCCATCTCCAGTATTGTGGATTCTTCTGTGACGTATAAAATAAGGTCTATCCTTACTTCCCAAAACTGAGACAAAACTAGGGTTTTTGGATAATAGACCCCAATTTGATGCCTTTCAGTTTCAGTTTCAGTGACATAGGTGTTAAATCATTGTGGTGCTAAAATGCGACTTTGGCGGTGAAAGGGTTAACCCTACAGGCTACACCCAACTAAAAATAGTCAAATGAATGAGTCAGAACCAGGAGTGCAACATGATCAAGTTTAATAATAATATTGAAGTAGCACACCAGAAAGATAAGAAGGATCCCCATAGTCATATATTAATGATAGCAATTAGCATCAAACGTGATTGATTAATGCTTTAATCAACCGTAACGGCTTAAGGGGAGCACAGCAAGGATCATGACAGATATGAGGCAATGTCAAAAGGTGCTTTCCAAGCAAGTGAAAAATAAAATGTCATTGTCAGCCATTCTTTTGACCTTTTCTGTTTCTTTTCAACTCCAATAAAATGACTTTGTGTGAATTTATGGATAAATTAGCTTAGATTATGATTTATCACAATTTTAAATTGGCTTCAGGAGGCATGTTACTTGTGACACGTGACAACATAAAGTGCTGTGCTGTGTGAAGAGTAAAGCAAAGATCATCTTCATAAAGCAGAAATAAATAAAGTCACATTGCTAGAATAATCTGGTATAATTGTTTTTGACACTTTAGTAATAACACATGTGTTATGCTTAATTTTGTATCATCACCTACACATACGTCGTTGCCTCACTCACACACAATTGCCTACCATAAAAGAAAATCTCAGAAACAGCAAACAAATGTTTATTTCTTCAAAGAAACATTCCATGTGTATATTATAAAGTAATGATAAAAAAATTCAAGCCAAATGAATAAGAGAGTAGAACTTTATTTATGTTACTTGCTACACAAATCCATGTGACGACAAATTGAAGTGTTGTCACAGGTAGCAAGTAACATGTGATTGAAGTCATTAAGTCTCATAAACCAACAGAAAAGAAAGTACTTTTTCAAGAAATATTGCTTCAGTATTACTGAAACAGCCAAAGTGTTGTGAAGTAAACTTGTAATGTGCCTAATTTCAACTTAAAATCATAACTCATGAGTTACTTGTGACATGTGACACCACAAGATCTCCCGTCACAGGGGGTCTCTTACCCTACAACATAATTTTGGCACCAACTAGCAGAAGAGTAGATCAAAATAAAGTTTTGTGCCAAGCTGTCAATATTTCCATCCAAATTATTGCTTCAATCGAATTGATATAAAAATGAACTATGGTTTGTGTGTTACTTGCTACAAGATTATGTTACTTGTGACATAAATTCCTCCGTGACAACACAAATTTATGAGCCTTCTCTTCGCTCTTTCGATGCTGAAAAGAGTGGAAAAGCTATTGAGCATGCACACTGAGTCGAAGGTTTACAGAAACTGTGGGTTCCGTTCTTGCTGACTGAATTTTTTAATTGTAATAAACATTGAAAGCTCATAAGTGTTACTTGTGACGTCGTGACGACAATCCGTAAATGATGTAATTTTGCTAACTATTACCAAAAAACAAAGATTGTACTAATAGGTGTTAAAAAGAGCAACTTCCAATGGATCTATAACCTTCGTTTTAGACTCGTTCCATATTTTTGTTAGTCACGGTAAACAGTTATCTGCTAGCTCTCAATGTGACGACAATTGTAGCAAGTAACATACTGACTTTGAGGTCATATTACCGTAAAGATACACATGAACATTTTATTTTGAACATTATTATAGTTGCAAAGATTACAAAAGAACATAATACAACTGAAAATGGGTTTGCTATTTGCATCTATTTGGAACCACAAGCCCTCCAAGTGGTGCACTGTTCACCACAGTCAAAATGCACGCCGATTTCGGCCATCTAGTGTCGGTATTTTCGCTAATAGTTTTTTTAATTTGATGTCTTCAATAGCTTTTACTGTTTAATAAACATTTTTAATGTTTCTACAACACAGACAGACTAATCACTGAGATGATAAGCATCATGAAATTAAGTTATGGACAATTTTGTGAGGTAGGGGTGGGGCATGGCACCTTTTGACATTGCCTCATATATCTAATCAATCATAGCTAAAGGTCTTATCTTATATCCAGACTGTAATTATTATTAAATGTTAAACAAACAAAAAAAAAGGGGGGGGGGGGGAAAGAAGTCAGCAGGCACTAAAGTCTAAACACTAAACAGGCTGCTCAATTCAGATTTTTTAAAAATTGGTGAGGAGGGGGTCGGAGAAGGGAGGAGGGGGTGGTTGGGGGAGAGGGAGAGAGTCAGACTCAGATAGTGAGAGAGAGGGGGAGACAGAGAGTGAGAGAGAGGGAGACTTGAGAGAGGGAGAGAGATATAATGCCTAGAGTGAGAGAGAGAGAGGGAGAGAGAGAGAGAGGATCTTATTATTTGGCTCCCATGATAGTGTGGTATCATGCTTCCTTGAAAATGTCTACAGTTTTAACCCATTTGCCGCCAGCCATTTTTCAGCCAAACTATACCATTAAACTTAACTGGGTAGAGAAAAAAGAGATAGATCATATATGATATATGAGGCAATGTCAAAAGGTGCTTTCCAAGCAAGTAAAAAATAAAATATCATTGTCAGCCATTCTTTTGACCTTTTCTGTTTCTTTTCAACTCCAATAAAATGACTTTGTGTGAATTTATGGATAAATTAGCTTAGATTATGATTTATCACAATTTTAAATTGGCTTCAGGAGGCATGTTACTTGTGACACGTGACAACATAAAGTACTATGCTGTGTGAAGAGTAAAGCAAAGATCATCTTCATAATGCAGAAATAAATAAAGTCACATTGCTAGAATAATGTGGTATAATTGTTTTTGACACTTTAGTAATAACACATGTGTTATGCTTAATTTTGTATCATCACCTACACATATGTCGTTGCCTCACTCGCACACAATTGCCTACCATAAAAGAAAATCTCAGAAACAGCAAACAAATGTTTATTTCTTCAAAGAAACATTCCATGTGTATATTGTAAAGTAATGATAAAAAAATTCAAGCCAAATGAATAAGAGAGTAGAACTTTATTTATGTTACTTGCTACACAAATCCATGTGACGACAAATTGAAGTGTTGTCACAGGTAGCAAGTAACATGTGATTGAAGTCATTAAGTCTCATAAACCAACAGAAAAGAAAGTACTTTTTCAAGAAATATTGCTTCAGTATCACTGAAACAGCCAAAGTGTTGTGAAGTAAACTTGTAATGTGCCTAATTTCAACTTAAAATCGTAACTCATGAGTTACTTGTGACATGTGACACCACAAGATCTCCCGTCACAGGGGGTCTCTTACCCTACAACATAATTTTGGCACCCACTAGCAGAAGAGTAGATCAAAATAAAGAAGTTTTGTGCCAAGCTGTCAATATTTCCATCCAAATTATTGCTTCTATCGAATTGATATAAAAATGAACTATGGTTTGTGTGTTACTTGCTACAAGATTATGTTACTTGTGACATAAATTCCTCCGTGACAACAAACATTTATGAGCCTTCTCTTCGCTCTTTCGATGTTGAAAAGAGTGGAAAAGCTATTGAGCATTGTACACTGAGTCGAAGGTTTACAGAAACTGGGGGTTCCGTTCTTGTTGACTGAATTTTTTAATTGTAATAAGCATTGAAAGCTCATAAGTGTTACTTGTGACGTCGTGACGACAATCCATAAATGATGTAATTTTGCTAACTATTACCACAAAAAAACTATTGTACTAATAGGTGTTAAAAAGAGCAACTTCCAATGGATCTATAACCTTCGTTTTAGACTTGTTCCATATTTTTGTTAGTCAAGGTAAACAGTTATCTGCTAGCTCTCAATGTGACGACAATTGTAGCAAGTAACATACCGACTTTGAGGTCATATTACCGTAAAGATACACATGAACATTTTATTTTGAACATTATTATAGTTGCAAAGATTACAGAAGAACATAATACAACTGAAAATGGGTTTGCTATTTGCATCTATTTGGAACCACAAGCCCTCCAAGTGGTGCACTGTTCACCACAGTCAAAATGCACGCCGATTTCGGCCATCTAGTGCCGGTATTTTCGCTAATAGTTTTTTTAATTTGATGTCTTCAATAGCTTTTACTGTTTAATAAACATTTTTAATGTTTCTACAACACAGACAGACTAATCACTGAGATCATAAGCATCATGAAATTAAGTTATGGACAATTTTGTGAGGTAGGGGTGGGGCATGGCACCTTTTGACATTGCCTCATATGCAATATTGGGAATTCCTCTGTGACATGCATAACATTAGGCCTATCCTTGCCTCCCAAAATTAAGAAAATAGACACGCACGCACGCATGCACGCACGCACGCACGCACGCACACACACACACACACACACACACACACACACACACACACACAACAAACACACACACACACACACACAGTGCACACACACACAGTGCACACACACACACACACACACACACACACTGACACAGTGCACACACACAGTGCACACACACACACACACACACAATATACATACACACACACACACACACACACACACACACACACACACACACACACACACACACACACACACATACATGATACAACCTGTTTGTTTTTTAACATTAAACTGTTATTACAAAGAACTAAGTCAGTAACTGGCCTTTGGGGACCTTCCCTTAAGCCAGATGTCCTCAAGTCTTGTCGGACAAGAGAGGGGGAATGTACCCTGAGCTAAGCATCTCAACAAATAAACAAATAGTAGCAGAGGATTAACATTTTTTTTAAGGTGCAGTTTTGCTACCCCCTTCCCTCCCCCAACCAATTTTCTCATTCAAAATATTCTCCTAAGTAGCAAGCAAAATTTTGCCTTAGTTATTTATTTGATTTGATTTTTGTTGCTATCCTATTCTTCCGGGATGCATTGATGCACCGAGGATCAACAGTGATGGGACAAACTGTCCTGAGATGAGAGACATCAAATAGGACAATGTCCTGGCTCTTGCAGAAACCAATAAGACAAAGCGTGCCAGTGTTGAAAGTTTAATCAGGCATTTGTCCTGACAGGGGAGAACACAATAGGACATTTTCAATTCTAATAGGTCAGTGTCCTATGACCTGGCCTCGGGACATCACAGGGGCCGTACAGTGGCGCTGCTCCCACGCTGCTCATTCTGAGTCCAACTCGCAGACCACCCCCACCCCCAGTGTTTTATCACGAGTCGTGTACCAATGTGAATTCTGTTGTTTTTCCCCTCAAATTCCGGGTTTTTCTGTGGCAAATTCAAGGTTGTTCATTGTAAGCGTAAACAGGTCTGCAGGTCGCAGAATCTGAAATCAGTGGTCAAAAGGCCAAAGGGGAGTGAATCTATGTTAGGCTGTCGGGAGACTACCATCCGAGGAGACACTGCTCTGCTGCTGAATCACTTGGGTGGCGTTCAGAGGAGCCTGTTCTGAGCAGTACACCACCTACTAAGCCCTGTACTGACGACAATAAATTTATGCGAATAATAGTGTCTTACTCTTTGTCTTAGTACTCTTACTCTTAGTCGCTGAGCCAGCATATTTAGGGAGGTCCCCCCCCTTTCCCGAGGGCGCCACCACGGGACCAGGCAGTGGTCGCACTGGGAATTTTGAAAACCATCCCCGTCAGCGACAATGGCCCCCAACAATCGGTGTCAAAACCAGTCCTAGGGATAAAAAACACACAATGAAAATCGTAATGTTAAAGCCTCTGTTAAAACCATTTATCAGTCCCAGCAAAAATGTATCAGTCCCTGGGACAGACAGGTAAACTTTCTTTCTCTCAGTATTTTTGTTTTGCAATCACTATTTTACATGGATGCTCCTGCTTTCAGGATGTCCTGAAATGCAGGATTTTGAGAATTTGAGAAGCAACGAATTTCCTATTTTTAACATTTTGTTGGTTTCTACATTGTGTGTAGAATATAAAATAAATGAATACAGATAAATATTTATGTTGTATGCCTTTACCAGGAACTTTATATTTTTTGGATTTTTTAAATCAAGTTGTTAACTGGGCGCTTTATATTTTTAGGATTTTTTAAATCAAGTTGTTAACTGGGCGGCCCCTGGACCCCTGCCTTGCAGGATTTTTTTAATTTCCCAGGAGCACCCATGTAATTACTGGTCAGTAAACGCGATCACTAGACTAGGTTGAAGTTAGTTTCATGAAACAGACAGAGCAATAGTAGTTAGTACATCAAAAGATCAATATTGAAAGCAGAGATAATGAGAGGTGTGTGTGTGTGTGTGTGTGTGTGTGTGTGTGTGTGTGTGTGTTAGCTAAACTGCACTTTTGCCCAAGTTTTTAGCCCAGCCCTCCATAGTAGTAGTAACAGCTGCCTCTTCTGCTATAGTTTCTGCATACATGTCACAGCTGGAAGCAATGATTAATCTAGCATCAATAACACATTGCAATACAATGATATATTACAAAAAGCTAGCTGTTTTATACTAAGCCCACAAATTAGAGCAAGGATTTGTGTGTTCTGGTTTGGCAAATCATCCTGGGACAGTATGGAGGATCGATAACGGTTTGGTCGAACCCAAGCAAATAACGACATTGGCACAGATGTGGTCTTCATTATTGGTTTTTGTGTGTGTGTGTGGGGGGTGGAGTACGGAAACTAGGAAGGGGATTGTGGGAGGGAGATTTAGGTGTACCCGTGGTACATGCAGTGTAGTGGGGAAAAGGATGTGTGTGTGTGAATGTGTGAGTGTGTGTGTGTGTGTGTGTGTGTGCAATGTTATTTATGTGTCTCTGTCACTGTCAGAGTCTGTGTGTGCATGCGTGTTTGTATAATTTGCAAAGTTGTGTCCATGGATAATAACAGATTTCACATACTAACAGCTAAGTACTGCAATCACACACACACACACACACACACACACCACATGCATGCATGCACACCCACATACAAACATGCACACACTCTCTATCTTTCTCTCTCTCACTCTCCTCCCCGCCCCCTCCCTTCTCTCTCTCATCTGTCTGTCTCTGTCTGATTTTCTTTGAATGCCCACCCATCTCTCTCTTTCTCTCTTCTGTCTGGGTCTGTCTCTCTCTCTCTCTCTCTCTCTCTCTCTCTCTCTCTCTCTCTCTCTCTCTCTCTCTCTCTCTCTCTCTCTCTCTGGACCCTCCCTCTCTTTCTCTCTATTTGTCTCTAGATTGGAAGAATAGACTTGGTCTAAATAAAATAACGTTTTTCACTCTCTCTCTCTCTCTCTCTCTCTCTCTCTCTCTCTCTCTCTCTCTCTCTCTCTCTCTCTCTCTCTCTCTCTCTCTCTCTCTCTCTCTCTCTCTCTCTCTCTCTCTCTCTCTCTCTATCTCATTATTAAATACTAATAGCAAACTATACACTTTCATTTTGAATAAGAGATTGACAGCGTGGGTAGAGGAAAACCACTTATTAAGTGACTTTCAAGCAGGCTTTAGAAGGAATTATGGTACTGTAGATCATATATTTACCTTGCTAACTCTTATTCAGAAACAGCTTTCATCCAATCAAAAACTATATGCAGCTTTTATAGACTTCCAAAAAGCATTTGACCTTGTTAACAGGCACCATCTGTGGGTAATTCTTCACAAATATGGCATTAAGGGCAAAATGTATAATGCAGTTAAAAGTATTTATGAAGTAGTGAAAGCAAGAGTCAGAGCTAACAATGATGTGACCGATCCATTTGTATGTCCACATGGACTGAAACAAGGAGATAATTGCAGCCCAATTCTTTTTGCTCTGTTTATAAATGAATTAGCAAATGATATAATGCAGTGTGGCAAACATGGAGTAACCTTGTCCCCTAATTTAATACAGATCCTCGTTATATTGTTCGCAGATGATGTTATTCTTCTTTCTACAACTGTAATTGGCCTTCAGCGCCAACTAAATGTTTTATACAATACTGCTAACAGACTGATGCTCACTGTTAATCAGGAAAAATCAAAAATAGTGGTATTTAGGAAGGGGGGTCATATTGCGTCCAGAGAAAAATGGTTCTATGGTGGGGTACAGATGGAAATTGTAAACCAGTACAAATACTTAGGTATAATCTTTTCATGCGGTTTGACTTTTTCATATTCACTGGAAGAGATGGCTCTGAAAGCAAAGAAATGCATGTTTGGTGTTTTGAGGTTCCTTTGGTCTTTAGGAGAAAATTCCCCCAAATTGTTTTTTAAAATTTTCGACACCCAAATTCAGCCTGTCTTGACGTATGGTTCGGAGGTGTGGGGCCTAACTGCAGATCACACTGTTATTGAGAGAATACATCTATTAGCAATTAAACGCCTCTTAAATATCAGCATAAAAACACCAAGTGTATTGGTTTATTGTGAATCTAAACGGTATCCTCTTTACGTTCAAACTTATTCAAAATGTATTAGATATTGGCTTAAAGTTACTCAGATGGAAGAAAATCGTATCCCAAAGATAGCTTACAAAATGCTTTATGCACTCCACTGTAATGGCAGGAAGAATTGGGTTACAAATGTGATGTGTACATTATACAAATATGGTTTTGGCTACGTGTGGGAGAATCAAGGTGTGGAAAGCAGCAAAATGTTTGTATATATCTTTAAACAAAGATTAATCGATTGTCACATACAAGATCTTGATTCCACTATTTTCACTAAGGAACGATTTCAGCTGTATTCCACTTTCAGACCTTTGCAAGACCTTCCTCAGTATTTGTGTTTGATAAGAAATCCTAATTTAAGAAAACATTTAGGAGTTTCACAATTAAAGACACACAGATCAATCTATTTAAAAAAGACAGAACGAAAAACCGATTGTCCATTTTGTCCAACTACTGCTGAATCAGAATTACATTTTATATTAGTGTGCCCTCGATATAAGCAAGTCCGAGAGATGTTCATTCCCAAAAAATATTATACCCACCCAAATGCTTTCAGACTTACTTTGTTACTCTCTGATACACGAATTTGTTTCAAACTAGCTTTATATTTATCTAAAGCCTTTGCGATAAGAAATACTAGCATTGTATATGTTGCATAAAAGGCAAACATGTATTATGTGCACGCATAAATATGTCTCACTGTTCTATTCCTCTCTACTTATTGTTTCATAAACGAAATGTGCTTGTATCAAGAGTGCCGTCATGCTCACTGTTTACATTATCTCTTGTTAAAATGTGTATATATTAATTATTGTATTGTTCGGTATTATATATATATCCATAATGGTTGTATGAATGATGTTATCGTCCGGATTGGGTTTATTTTTGGCTTTGCTCCAATCATTTCTTCTTCTTTTTATATTATGATCATTGGATTTTCACCGGTACCCCTTCCCCTTTGTCTCCCTTTTTGATACGGGCAGATGGCCTAATCATTAAAACGTTTTTGAGTTGAGTTGAGTTGAGTCTCTCTCTCTCACTCTCTCACTCTCTCTCTCTTAACCCTTTTAATGTTTTATGGAAAAGATCCACACCTATACCATAAAACATATGAATATGCCCATACATGCTTCTACTAAAATTGTGTACGGTGAAACAGGATGCTACCCTCTATATTTTAAGAACATACACAACAGCGGTAAGGTACTGGTTGAGACTAGTTAATTTACCCATGAGCAGATTATCCAGGCAGATGTATGAAATGCTAGTAATACAACATGAAAAAGTAAAAGTAAACTGGGTCTCCTGTATTAAAAAGGTTCTGACAGAGAATGGGTTTGGCTTAGTTTGGCTCTCTCAAGGGGTGGGGAATATAGGGCAGTTCATTTCTGAATTTAAAGACAGATTGATTTGTTGTCACAAACAAAACTGCCATGCAAGTCTAGAAGAAAGTCCTAAATACAACTGGTTTTTGTCCTTTTAAATTGAGTTTGAAACTGAACAATATTTAAAAAGTCTTACAAATAAGTGGCATAGAACTAGCCTAGCTAGACTCCGAACAAGGACCTTAGGTCTTAACGTCAATAACTTGAATAAGCGATGGTTTGAAAATTCTAATCAAAATACTTGCTGTATGTGTTCTATGGCAAACAGTGTTGAAAATGAAATTTAGTTTGTTTTTGTCTGCCCAGCCTATGAAGAAATTCGTAGAAAATGTATGGTATTCAAAGAAACAGTCGTACAAGGATGAGACCTGACACCACTATTACTTAAACCCAAAAAGAAGAACAGATTATATCCTTTGCAAAAATTATTGCAGAGGCAAGCAGTTTGCGAAAAAGAGTTGTTGATAATTAAATACTCACAATGTGCAATTATGAGCACTTTTATATTATAACCACGTCAAGTATTTTCTATGTACTTATAATGTATAAATTTAAGAATTACATTATGTTTAGTTAATTACAAATGTGGACGGATGGTTTTGTATACATGAGGGAGGGGAGGGAAGGGGGGATGTGTGAAGAGAAAGAGCAGGTGAACAGAGAGGAGGATGCGTTACAAGAAAGATTGTTCACTGAATAATATATTTTTA
The DNA here is from genome assembly GCA_017654935.2 of Phymorhynchus buccinoides. Lineage (NCBI taxonomy): Eukaryota > Metazoa > Mollusca > Gastropoda > Neogastropoda > Raphitomidae > Phymorhynchus > Phymorhynchus buccinoides. The sequence continues at coordinate 20,418,219 of CM065702.1, read as the reverse complement.
TTTTTATTTTTATTTTATTTCTTAATGGTTGTCTTTTTTTGCATTATTGTTTCTTTCATTAAGAATAGACTGATTTTCTTTATTTGCCTACAAAAATGATCTATGTTGTTTGACAGTATCCCCTTGCCATAAAGGCGTATGTATGCTAATGGCAATACAAATCTATTTGAATTTGAATTTGAATTGAATTTGAATTTGAATTGAATTTGAATGTCACTTTTTGTCAGTCTCTCTCTCTCTCTCTCTCTCTCTCTCTCTCTCTCTCTCTCTCTCTCTCTCTCTCTCTCTCTCTCTCTCTCTCTCTCTCTCTCTCTCTCCCTCTCTCTCTCTCTCTCTCTCTCTCTCTCTCTCTCTCTCTCTCTCTCTTCTGTGACAGCCTCAGTCTCTCACTTTGTTATGTATAACAATTTTGTTTGTTAAATTGTCCCGTATTTAAATTTCAGGGGGCATGCAAGACTACAACTACCTGCACAGCAACTGCTTTGAGATCACCATAGAGTTGTCCTGCTGCAAGTACCCCCAGCCTTCACAACTGACCCCGGAGTGGAACAACAACAAAGAAGCTTTGTTGGCCTACTTGGAAAAGGTGTGTATGTATGCATGTGTGTGTGTGTGTGTGTGTGCATGTGTAGAGGGAGGGAGGGAGGGAGGGAGGGGGGGGGGGGGCTGAAACAACTTTATTTTACGAGACACAGAGACTAAAAGAGAGAGAGATGTTCTGATGCAATGATAAGGATGTTGATGATGAGGAGGAGGATGTTAATGATGAGGATGATGAGATGTTAATAACAATGATGAGAATGATGATGATGAGGAGGAGATGTTAATGACAATGATGAGGATGAGGAGATGTTAATGACAATGATGATGATGAGGAGGAGATGTTAAAGACAATGAGGATGATGATGATGAGATGTTAATGATGATGATGATGATGAGGAGGACGAGATGTTAATGACAATGAGGAGGATGAGGAGGAGATGTTAATGACAATGATGATGAGGAGGAGGCGGAGGAGGAGGAGATGTTAATGACAATGAGGAGGATGAGGAGATGTTAATGATGATGATGAGGAGGAGGAGAAGTTAATGACAATGATGAGGATGAGGAGGAGATGTTAATGATGATGAGGATGATGAGGAGATGTTAATGACAATGAGGATGATGAGGAGGAGATGTTAATGACAATGATGAGGATGAGGAGGATATGTTAATGACAATGATGATGATGATGTTAATGACAATGATGAGGATGAGGATGAGATGTTAATGACAATGAGGATGAGGAGGATGTTAATAACAATATTGAGGATGTTGATGATGATGATGATGATGACAGGTGCACATGGGAGTGAAGGGCTTCGTCATGGACGCAGTCACCGGGAATGGAATCGCAAACGCTACCATCTACGTGAAGGGCATCGACAAAAACGTGTCGTCGGCTCAATTCGGGGACTACTGGCGCCTCCTGGTGCCTGGAACGTACGACATTGCCGTCGTCGCTCCTGGGTTGGTTTTTCGCTGTTCTGTATTGGATGGGAGTTGCGTATCGTCTGTGAAATTAAAAAAACTTTGTATCTCAATTTTGGTAGTTTTGAGAAAAATGGACAAAAAATGTTTTAAAAATGAACAGCGTCGACCATAATTGATTAACTATGATGAATGATTATGTTGTTCAAGTCATTGCGAGTTTAGTCCTGCATTTTGTTAAAATTAGTTTAAATTTTTTTTTTTTTAGACTTGAAAAGAACAAAGATACAAGGTTTTTCTAGATCTGAATTTGGGACTTAAGATTTTAGATTTTTTGGTCTATTTTCCCAACCTCATTTACCCCAGATAGAAAGTCGTTAGAGATACGAGCTTTCGGTGGAAGGTGGCGGGAAAAATTAGAAAGCTGACTGTATAGATAACTAAAAATATAAAAAAATCGAGATACAAGGTTTTTGAATTTCACTGACAATATTGCATATTGGCTTGCTTGAAACCTCAACAGGAAATGCAATGTGTATGGCGAGTCAGTCATGTTCAAACCTTGACTTCCAGTTAGTAGAGGAGGGGACTGCTGTTCCGGAGGGTCAGGGCTGGGGCTGAATTTGTCGTTGTTGGCTTACCCTGGCTAAAAGACTCCAGGGATCATCCCAGCAGCGGAAGCTCTTGAGCAGTATGGTACAAGCGCATCAGCTAGGGATGAGAACATTTTGTGTGTGACTGGTTTTCATTGCCCTGCCATGTGTGCAGCCACACTCCGTCCTCGGGGGATTGTGGAGACTGATGTTATGCTAGGAGCTTGCCATGGCTAAAGACAATCCCTGCCATAACTATGCGTAGCATAGCCACATTTTGATGTAGCCTTGGTGTTCTAGCCTATGCCAGTTGGTCTGACATAGGCTTAATGTGAAGGCGGAGACTGAATTAAAATTTTTGTTTATTTGTTTATGATTACTTGGGGAGGCCTTGCCCTATCTGGACATGACTTGAAGCTTTTCCCTTACCCTCACCCCTGAACCCCTCCTCTTTCTTTCTCTTTCGTTCATTCATTCTCTCTCTCTCTCTCTCTCTCTCTCTCTCTCTCTCTCTCTCTCTCTCTCTCTCTCTCTCTCTCTCTCTCTCTCTCTCTCTCTCTCTCTCTCTCTCTCTCTCTCTCTCTCTCTCTCTCTCTCTCTCTCTCTCTCTCTCTCTCTCTCACTCCCTCGCTGTCGTAATATGTGACACTTTTCACACATATGCATTTATGTGTTAATTCTCTGTTCTATTCTTGTCATATGTGCGTGCAACTCTTTCATACCACCCTTCTTTCCCCTACTCCCCCCCCCCCCTCCCCTCCCCTATTTTGCATGATATCTCTCCCATTTCCAAATCTCGTTTATTTGCACAATGGTGTTGTGAGTCTTCTTGAATGTAACGGTGACATTATTCAGTCACAGTCTGTCGATAAAATGCCAAAAATGACAATAAGCACACGCACAGCTGTTTCAAAGCATCAGTTGCTGTGAGACTGCTAAGCGATTGAAATCGCTAGGCAATTATCTGTTTCTTTTCGTCTGTTTGTAAATCTGTTCATCTGTTTCGCTTAATTTCAACTTCAGCTCACTCACTCTGTCACGCCGCTGGTGAAAAAAAGGAAAAGTATCTTTTGCTTACTTTGATTAATTAAAAACTTGATTAAAGGTCCTTCGTTGTAGTAAGGTGGAGTGGTCGAACCCTCTACACAGCTGTTTCGGGAGGAACATTTAGTTTATCTATATTTTCAGAAGTTTTTTTCAAGCCAACTTTAGTTTACCAAGAGTCACTTTTCATAAATAACAGTCAAGAATATGTTGTAGTATGTGGCTAAATTACTTATATTCAGTGGACATTGCTAGATTTTCACTCGTGGGCAATTTTATGCATGTTTTGCGATAATAAGTGTATTGTTCAAGAACATTTTCTACTAAATATGTTGTATGATACTGCTCAACAAAATATGTTTTGATCATAAATCTGATGGAAAATTTATATTAAAAACACAATGAAGAGCATACAGCCCAAATATTTTTGCAAACAAAAGCTTGGTGCAGTTGTTATCTAAGATTTCTAGATTCAGTCTTTTAACTAAATAGCTTGATTTTGTGTAGAACGGAACAGCTGTGTCTAGACTTCAGTGTTTCGATTGTCTGTCTCAGTGTCTGTTTCTTTTTGTTTCATTTTATAGAATAGAAACAGGTCTGTGCGTTGGTGGGGTACGCGTGTAACCCCCCCCTTGAAATAGTAGAGATTGTAGAGAAACACGTCATGCTTGCATCATTGTTTGCGTCATTTTAACCCTTTCACAGGCAGCCATTTTTCAGCCCCAAAATACCATAACAAAAATTAACTGCAATACTGGGAATTCCTCTGTGACATGTATAAAGTTAGGCCTATCCTTACCTCCCAAATTTAAGAAAATGGGGTCTTTGGATAACAGGCCCAGATTGGATGCCTTTTAGTGACATGGGTGTTAAACCACTGTGTTGCATAAATACGACATTGGCGGTGAAAGGGTTAAGGAGTATGCAACCCCCCTTTCTACTCTAGATCTGTTGAATCCATTTTCATTTGAATTTCCGAAACAAGCGCTGATATTAGTGATAAAAATGACAAAAGGGAGCTAATAACATAATAACAAGAAGACAACAAAAATGGTGTTTAAGAATGACACAAACCAGCAACAACGCATATACAAAGCAACTCACACACACACACTTATCGACACCGACTCATTATTCACCTTTCATTCAGTAAGCCATAGCAACTGAGTTGCATGGACTGACCACATAGACCAACGTAAATTTAAGCCCCCTTTTTTTTTACGAGTTTGCGTAGTGATCCAAATCAGTGCTCTGTGTGTTTAACAGCCTTCTCTGTTTCTCTGTCCATCTGTCTCTGTTTCCATTTCGCCTCAGTCACAGCTGCCAGCGAAGAGAGAAAAGAAAAGAAAAAATCCTGGTCGTAAGCGCACAGCTGTTTGAATGTAAACTTTAAACCATTTTCTGTCTGAAAGCTGCTAAGTGATTGATGCCGCTAAATAAAATGACTGCTAAGCCTATAATACATCTACCTGTTTGTCACTTTCCATGATCTGTTTGTTTCCTCTTCCGGTCTTCCTGTCAATTTAATTTTATGCTTGCCAATAAAATTGACCACATTGATGGAATTTCTACTATAGTCATAATTTTTCGTATGACTATTATGTCACTGTGTGTGTAGGTGTGAGTGTGTGTCTTTGTCTTCATGAAATTTGTAAAATGGAAAAAAATGTTCAATTAAAAAAAAAAAATTGACCACCACACCACCACCACCACCACCACCACCCTAAAAATAAAGAAGAAGAAAAAAGGCTAAAAATAAAGAAACAAAGAAGCAACCCCCCCCCCCCCCCCCCCACACACACACACAAAGCAAAACACCAATCACAAACAAACAAGAACAACAAGACGACTTTCTCACATCTGTTTAAATTAAAATGATTCAACCTGGCCTGAGTGGGGTTTCTGAATGGTTTATATGAATCAACCAATTGACAGCTTGTTGTCTGTTTCTCTGTCTGTGTGGTTCGAACTCTTTCCATTGTGTGATCCACGTTAAGATAGTCTTTAGCCTGACTTAAGCCCACTAAGAGGTTTTCTTTTCTGTTTTATTATATGATGACTGAGAAGATAATATTATATAGATACATGGACTGCTAACCAGTTGTTTGAAGGAGTGCTTAAAAAAAAAAAAAGTGTATGTGTGTGTGTGTGTGTGTGTGTGTGTGTCTGTCTGTTTTCTCTCTCCGTTTTATCATAAACATTTGTGGCCGTTGATAAAAAGATGTTCCACCCTTTTTTTTTCTTAAAAAAAAAAAATTAATCGTGGCAGTAAAACCTTGATGATGGTGTAACATGCTTGAGATCGGAGGTTGTGATTGTGACACTGAGGATTTCCATGTGTTTAGCTGGAGACAGACTATGCGACTGCCTCATATGACTCGATCAGGTCGTGACGTAGACCAAATTTTGTTTCCCGCACAGAAGAGGTCACAAGCCATCTGACTCGATCAGTGAAATTTAGAACCTGCCCTATTCGGCCCTGTCACCTGACTGGGCCCGACTGAGTCAGACTGATAGAGCAGCATGGTATGCAAATGAGGTGAAGCGTCATGACCTGATCGAGTCACATGAGGCAGTCAGTCAGTCACATAGTCTGTCGCCGGCTTTACACAGTGTTTAGGTCGCATCTGCTGCTCTACATTAGGTTAGGTTGTGTACATGTCGCTTATGGATGCAGAGCTATGATTATGAATAAGATTTGATCTCTTTCACTTTTTTCTAGGGTTAGGGTTAGGGTTAGTTAAATGGTTAAAGTAAAGAAAGAGTGAAATTTGTGGTTGTCGCAAATACAGACTCTCATAGTAGCGAGCTGCAGATTTGCACGAGCTACACTTTTGACTGCGACATGCATGTCACTCATGAGTAGGAACGCATTTTGTCATGTAGACAACACTTTGACTTTGTTTTGGTTAGTCTCCTGTTTTAATCTCCAGTGCTCTGCAAATTTGTCAGCATAAATACATGCTGCGAGCTTGTTATTGAAGATGTATATTCATTTTTATAGTATTGACTTCTGTCCAATTTACTCTTTAAAAAAAGATACAGACCACATCTTGTTTCTCCTACAGTGGAACCTCCCTTATAAGACCTTAAAAAATCATCCAAGATGAGGTCTTATAAGGGAGGGGTCTTATAAGGGAGGTAATTTTAATACTTACAAAGAAGGGCAATGTCTGAGAGAAGTAGGTCTTATGTGGGAGGGAGTCTTATAGTGGGAGGTCTTATAAGGGAGGTTCCACTGTATTACCTTTTGTTAGTAAGTTAGTATTACAATGACCCGGTTCTTTGGAATTCTCTGCCCTTTCGTTTTAAGTATTGTGACCCAACAGTAATTTTTTAACTTCTCCAAATATCCCTTGAACTGACAGTGACAGCCATGTTGTAGTACTAGTACTAGTAGTCAGCAAATCTCTCAAACATTTCTGTTTGTGTGTGTGTGTGTGTGTGTGCGTGTGCGTGTGTGTGCATGCGTGTGTGCGTGTGCGCGTGTGTGTGTGTCACTGTGTGTGCATGTGTTTTCCAGATTCCACTCAGTGGTTAAGCACGGCGTACACGTGCCAGACAACAACCAGGGTGTGCAAGTGAACTTCACCCTCCATCCAAGGTACGGCGGAGTCATCGGGTGATGAGCAAGCTAAAAATTCTGTTTTTATTTATTTATGTGTGCATGCATGCGTGTGTGCGCACACGCTGCGCTCAGTTCTAACCCACTAACAAACACTATGGGCAATTTACGTTGTCTCAGGTTCAATGTTTTTGGTGTTTGAAATTTTGGTGTTTTGAGTGGGGCACACTTACTTAAGTTAAGCTGAGCACTTTTTTTTGTTTTGTTTCCCAATAAATCGCACAAAGATTGAGCACCGCACTGATTGGTTTTGTTTTTGTTGTACTCCTAGCTGCCAATTCCTAAGAATCTTTCTGACTAAGCATTTCTTTTGCAAGAGTTTTAACATTGGAAATTATCACAGCTTTCTGAGAAGACTGATAACTTAAGAAGTCTAGCGTTCGTTTGATTGCAATGGCAACAGTGTCATCAAACAATTGTTATTTTGCCAAGCCGCAAGATATTTATACATTCATGTGTGTTTTTTGTTTGTTTTTGTTTTCGTGCTCAACAAACGTCTTTGCGATTTAGAACATTTTTTTTCTTTCCATAAACCATCTCTGTAGAATAGGGCTTTTGCCACGTGAGGGTGACCTTGAATTTCACCGAGTTGAATTTAGAGAGTTGAATTAGAAAGGTCAGCGTAACTCGGGCAGAACGAGTGCGGGCAAATTAGTAGTCTAGTATAGAGAGCGAACACACGTGGCAAATGCCCTATTAGATGTCCTAACGGTCAAGCTTTCAGCTTTTCAAAAGAAATGTTCAAAAGCGCTGTGCTGGGCTGAATATTGTAGCAACAAGAAGAAGAAGAAAACCAACAACAACCTCCAAAAGAGACAATCGATAGCTTTATGTGGGATAGATAATAAGGCATATTACAACCGCTTTAGAACCAAATTAACAAGTACCGGGACATGTTCATTATTCAAGTGATTAAGGATTCCTGTTGCTTAAAGTCACAGGCTATTTTTAGACACACGCCTCTACCAGCAAGAGGAGAAGAGAAGGGTTTGCTCGCAGCGTGTGGCGAAAACTGACGTTTTTGCTCGACTCCCTCCTTTTATATCCCTGTCCTGCCTTTAAAGACACACCACGTCACGTGTCAAAATCATGATTTTCCCTCTTATAGCTGGTAAGAAATCTTAAGAAATCTTCCAAGCATAAGAGGGAATGTGACACGTGACGTGGGGGGCCTTTAAGTCAACTTGCTATTTTGTTGACCTATAGATCTATCCCAGCTTCATGGAATTTATTTTTAACAGTTAGTGAAAGCTGATGTAGTCCAAAAGGCAACGAAGATGTACATTAGCTGAAATGAAATTTTGTAATGGATTCAGTGGAATATGCAGCTTTGAGTGAATGTCCATATATATGGTTTTGGTTTCACTTATGTAATAACATTTCATTGTCTCACTTTATTATCATCCTCTTTATTTTTTTTCCTGCAACAAGTCTCGCACCTGCTTTGTCATTTTCACTTACATGTATTTTTGGGTTGTTTATTTTTGTATTTGGTATATGATCGGTGAAATTCACAAACCTCGTATCTCGATTTTTGGGGGGTTTGAGTTAAATACATAGTCAGCTCTGTAATTTTTCCCGCCACATTTCTCCAAAAGCTCGTATCTCTAACGACTTTCTATCTGGGGTAAATGAGGTTGCGTAAATAGAAGAAAAACTCCCAAATTCAGATGATACTTAAGGACACAAATGTTGTATCTTTGTGCTTTTCACGTATATCTAAAGAAAAAAGAAAGTGATTATAACAAAATTCAGGACTAAACTCGCAATGTCTTGAACAAACATATTCATCATAGTTAATAAATTGTGGTAAACGCGATTAATTTTTAAAAGTTTTTTTTTCTTCCGTTTCTGTCAAAACTACCAAAATCGAGATACAAGGTTTGTGAATTTCATAGACGATATTCTAGTCACAGAGACTAATCTCTGTGAAATACGGGCTGCTCTCACTTTTTTTTCTTTTTTTTTCTGCTCCCACCTGGAGAGAGCGTCGCCGCAAGCGCAGCACCATGTATCTTTTGTGTGTTTTTGGGGTGAGGGGATGAGGTGGGATGAGGGTCTTGAGAAACTTAATTTGGTCAAACCAAGCAGCATGATTTCTCCCTAATCTTATCGACTTTTAGCTGCCCAAGTGGGGATTTTATGTGCGTAAAGCGCACAGGTCAGACTAGCTTTAAGTCCCCATCCGAAGGACTCTACGTTCAGTTCAATTTTCCCCTGTCGAACTCGAAAGAAAGGGCGAGGCCGGGATTCGAACCCAGGTCACTCAGGCTACAGTAACGCATTGAAATCGGCAGGCAAACGTCTTAACTACTCTGCCTCCTTCCTTCCCAAGGAATGGGCTTCTCTTCAGATTGTGTGCCTGAAACCATTTAAAAAATTTTTTTTTGGCAGTGGCACCTACCTGAATTTTAGTGTTTTTAAAAACAATTGAGAAGCAACCTCCTTTTTTTTTTTAACCCAGACTGAGACACCCCTGCACCTTATAATATGACTAATCATAATATAGTAAAAAAAAAACCCAGAACATAATGTTTAACAAAATCTGAATTTTGTGTAAAATTTGGGGTGTGTGGATTATAGTCAGAAAAATACTGTATATTGTTGATACCTTGACTTATGGTACTGCTGAAAAATTATGGTTTGTATCTTCCCTAATGCTCAAGACTTTTTTTTATATATTTTTTTATATTAGAATCCATTAAAAAAAATGTATGCTCTCTTTTCCTCCTCACCCCACCTCCTTTCTGACACTTGATGCACAGTTATATAGTTAAACGCACATGATCCCAGCTGAATTTAGTGAAAAAAATAACAGAAAACATTGAGTGCCTTAACAAAAAGAAGTCACTTTCTATGTGTAATACTGTAAAATTAAAATATAAGGATCACTGTTTGAGCAATCCGCCTGACTAATATTAATATACAGTGGAGAACTGATAACTCAATAATGGATAACTGAAAAACACTGGATAACTCACAATAATTTTTCGGTCCCAGTATAATCTCTATGTTGAAAAGCCTTTTTAACTCAAAATATTGGCTATCTCAACATAAAATTTCAGTCCCTTCAAAATTGAACGGACTTTTTTTTACAGTGTATGCATTGACTAAACAAGCAATATAATAGTTTGAATAATTACTATCTTCTCGATTCAATATTAAGCACAATACCCACTCGCACAACATACATACACACGACAAGCACACAACATAGCACCAAATAATTAATAGCTGAGCCGCACACACACACATGCATGCACGCAAGCATGCACACATATACATAGGCACATGACACACACACACACACACACACACTCATACATCGTGCATACACACAGTGACACGCACATACACACACATACGCACACACACGCACACGCACACGCACACACACACACACACACAAAATAAAGTCAAAGAAAAAACCCAACCATCAGATGGATCTTCATCCTCTCTTTGATCACAATCTTCATCAAACAAAACAGTCTCAACCTCCTATCTCTCTCTCTCTCTCTGTCTCTCTCTCTCTCTCTCTCTCTGTCTCTGTCTCCCCCCATCCCCGTCTCTCCCTCTTTCCCCCCCCCCCCCCACTTCATCCTTTTAATTGTTCGTGTCACATTCAG
>CM065702.1:20365361-20402861 GCA_017654935.2 Phymorhynchus buccinoides | reverse complement strand
CACACACAAACACTGTCACACATGCACAACACACACATCTCCCAGCACCCCACCTCCCCCCCAACTTAACGCTCTCCCCACCCACTCCTTCAAACCTTCACCCCCACCCCCACCCACCACCCACCCCCCCCCCCCCCCCCCCCCACACACACACACACACGCACACTCACGCCCTTTTTGTGGAAAAGTTTATGCGCACAAAACCTCTCACTCACATTAGTCCAGTCACATTCGCTCTTGTTTTATTCCAACTCCCTTCGGTTGCACACCAACTAACACTGTCACAGAAGTTTGTGTACACACAGTTGTTTGCTGCGGTACTGTTTTACATGAAAGGGATGCACTCCAGCAAATCCCTAAACAATCAGATAAGCATGTGCGTGCACCTTTTGCGTGTTACGCCCCCCCCCCCCCCCCCCCCCCCTTCACTTAGTCTTACACACATACATACACTCTAACTCACACACGTGCACATATGCACACATACGCTTGCGCACACACACGCATGCGCACACACACGCAGTGTTACACACATTCTCTCTCTCTCTCTCTCTCTCTCTCTCTCTCTCTCTCTCTCTCTCTCTCTCTCTCTCTCTCTCACACACACACACACACACACACACACACACACACACACACACACACACACACACACACACACACACACACTCACACACACACACACAAACTGACACACACAAACAACAACAACAACACATACACTCACGCAGGCATGCATGCACTGCACACATACACACAAGCACACACACACACACAGACATGTATGCACACACTCATGCATTCGCATTCACACACACATGCACTCACACACACTATTTTTCTCTCACATACACAGTCACACATGTTCACACACGAGCACACACACACACACTCTCTCTCTCTCTCTCTCTCTCTCTCTCTCTCTCTCTCTCTCTCTCTCTCTCTCTCTCTCTCTCTCTCTCTCTCTCTCTCTCTCTCTCTCTCTCTCTCTCTCTCTCTCTCTCTCTCTCTCTCTCTCTCTCTCTCTCTCTCTCTCTCTCTCTCTCTCTCTCTCTCTCTCTCTGTGTGAGAGAGAAAGAAAGAAAGTGTGTGCGAGAGGGAGAGTTTTAATTCATATCGCACTCAACTTCCCATTCTGTGCTAGTCCTGAACACAACTGATCCAGATCTTGACAATTCGCCCTTTTATAACGTAACAGCAGCTGACTAGCCATTGGTCCTGAACAGAAAAGGAGGGCATAGACAATGAACAAGAGAGAGAGAGAGAGAGAGAGAGTGAGATAGATATATATATATTGAGAGAGTGAGATAGAGAGATAGATAGAGAGAGAGATGGAGAGAGTGGGGGAGCATATACAGAAACTACAGTCCCACCAAAGCCCACGTTTTTCTATAATCACGGAGATTTGTTGGATAGATATGGCAGCATGACATAATGAACGTGATAGAAAGTCGATCACAAAAAAAGAAGAAGAAAAAATTGTTTTAAACTGGAATAGATGGTTAAAGTGGATAGATAAACTAGATTGTCAATACATGTATAGATAAGACTGCATAGCAGTGAGCACGAAGTAGATAAGCTTGTTGAAATAAAATGACATAAGAGGACTTAGATGGTTGGAGAAATGTAGATAAGCACGTACACATTTTTTGGGCCTGGATTTTTTTGTAGTGTAATTAATGGTTAAGTACTTTGAAAAATGAACAAAAGAGAGAGAGAGAGGGAGAGTGAAAGAGAGAGAGAGAGAAATGGAGAGAGAGAGAGATGGTGGAACATATACAGTACATAAACTATAGTCCCACAAAAGCCTTTTCTCAAATGTCTTTTAATCACTGGTTGACATTGGCCTGTAGAAAGGGCCAATAGTAAACGAGAGCTTTACTATACATGATAATCTATTATAACCATACTGACCGACACTCAAAACAATTGCATATACACGCTTATCAGTTGGAAAACCAAAGCGCCTAGGCGCTTAGTTACTGTACATGATATTCTACAGTGTTGGAATAGCACGGTACAGCTTTGTCTTTCGTGGAAGACCATGACTCTCGAACGAGGGGGCCCTTGCACCGGCTCTGGTTCTGCAGCCAAAGGGATTGGTTGGCCTTTTTTTTTGGGGGGGGGGACCTTCCCCAACGCCAACTCTCGTCCTCAAATCCCTTTGGCCGAGGGAGTTGGGATGTACCCTGGGCAAGGCATCTCCACTATAAACTAATTCTCGCCCAGCCCAGCCAGAATAGTATCTGCCCCCCTCTGCTATCTGGCAGTCATTGTCGGAAACGACAGACAGGCAACAACTGTGAAACATCGTTTTTTTGGTGTGTGTTTTCTGTATCGTTTGATTATTTTTTTATGTTGAATAAAACAGTTTACAGTATGAGAGAAAATGTGTTAACCCATTCCCTGCCAGCTCCTGTGTCGACTATGTACAGGAAGTGTGATGTCATTGATGATGTCATAACTTCTGATGTCATAGTCCTGGAATGCTAGTTCTTGTTTTAGACAAGTCAGGAAAGATGTATCTCTAGACCAGATTGAGTCTCACAGGTCTCTCCAGTTTCATAATGAGATAAAAGATCATTTCTCAACAGGTCTCTGGCATCGAAGGGGTTTAAAGAAACGCTAATGGGTTTTAAGTTGTGCATGCCTTTCCTTTTGTTTGACTGCTAATTTATTTGGAAAATTTGAACAGAGTGAACCAAAATTATAACAAAGTGAGCTTGAATTTAGAAATGAAACAATATTGTAACAGAGTGAGCCTGAACATAGAAATGAAACAATATTGTAACAGAGTGAGCCTGAACATAGAAATGAAACAATATTGTAACAGAGTGAGCCTGAACATAGAAATGGAACAATATTGTAACAGAGTGAGCCTGAACATAGAAATGAAACAATATTGTAACAGAGTGAGCCTGAACATAGAAATGGAACAATATTGTAACAGAGTGACCTTGAACATAGAACTGAAACAGTATTGTAAGAGAGTGAGCCTGAACATAGAAATGAAACAATATTGTAACAGAGTGAGCCTGAACATAGAAATGAAACAATATTGTAACAGAGTGAGCCTGAACATAGAAATGGAACAATATTGTAACAGAGTGACCTTGAACATAGAACTGAAACAGTATTGTAAGAGAGTGAGCCTGAACATAGAAATGAAACAATATTGTAACAGAGTGAGCCTGAACATAGAAATGAAACAATATTGTAACAGAGTGAGCCTGAACATAGAAATGAAACAATATTGTAACAGAGTGAGCCTGAACATAGAACTGAAACAGTATTGTAAGAGAGTGAGCCTGAACATAGAAATGAAACAATATTGTAACAGAGTGAGCCTGAACATAGAAATGAAACAATATTGTAACAGAGTGAGCCTGAACATAGAAATGGAACAATATTGTAACAGAGTGAGCCTGAACATAGAAATGAAACAGTATTGTAACAGAGTGAGCCTGAACATAGAAATGAAACAATATTGTAACAGAGTGAGCCTGAACATAGAAATGGAACAATATTGTAACAGAGTGACCTTGAACATAGAACTGAAACAGTATTGTAAGAGAGTGAGCCTGAACATATAAATGAAACAATATTGTAACAGAGTGAGCCTGAACATAGAAATGAAACAATATTGTAACAGAGTGAGCCTGAACATAGAAATGAAACAATATTGTAACAGAGTGAGCCTGAACATAGAAATGGAACAATATTGTAACAGAGTGACCTTGAACATAGAACTGAAACAGTATTGTAAGAGAGTGAGCCTGAACATAGAAATGAAACAATATTGTAACAGAGTGAGCCTGAACATAGAAATGAAACAATATTGTAACAGAGTGAGCCTGAACATAGAAATGAAACAATATTGTAACAGAGTGAGCCTGAACATAGAAATGAAACAGTATTGTAACAGAGTGAGCCTGAACATAGAAATGAAACAATATTGTAACAGAGTGAGCCTGAACATAGAAATGAAACAATATTGTAACAGAGTGAGCCTGAACATAGAAATGGAACAATATTGTAACAGAGTGAGCCTGAACATAGAAATGAAACAGTATTGTAACAGAGTGAGCCTGAACATAGAAATGAAACAATATTGTAACAGAGTGAGCCTGAACATAGAAATGGAACAATATTGTAACAGATTGAGCCTGAACGTAGAAATGAAACAATATTGTAACAGAGTGAGCCTGAACATAGAAATGAAATAATATTGTAACAGAGTGAGCCTGAACATAGAACTGAAACAGTATTGTAACAGAGTGAGCCTGAACATAGAAATGAAATAATATTGTAACAGAGCGAGCCTGAACATAGAAATGAAACAATATTGTAACAGAGTGAGCCTGAACATAGAAATACAGAGTGAGCCTGAACATAGAAATGAAACAGTATTGTAACAGAGTGAGCCAGAACATCTAAGTGAAACAATATTGTAACAGAGTGAGCCTGAACATAGAAATGGAACAGTATTGTAACAGAGTGAGCCAGAACATCTAAGTGAAACAATATTTTAACAGAGTGAGCCTGAACATCTTGTGACTTGTAGAATGTGGCTGTCACGATCAGCAGATGGGAACATAGATTAGAGAGAGAGCATGGGATGGGTTTTAGATTGTGTTTATGCGTGTGTGTGTTGTGTGTGAGTGCGTGTGTGTGTGTGTGTTGTGTGTGATTCAGATATTTATTGTCTTTGAAAACCGTAACAGGTTTTATATGACACTAAAATAAATAATAATAAACAAACAACTAAACACTAAATGTAAGAAACAAAGCATTTGTAAAATGAACTTTTTCATCAAACATTCTGTTCTTGTTTGTACTTTTTCCCCGTTCTACTTATTGTGTGTGTGTATGCGGTGTGTGTGTGTTTCTGTCTGTGTGTTGGTTGTGTGTATGTATGTGTGTGTGTGTGTGTGCGTGAAGATGAGAACTGTGATAAATAGGACAGCTGGCGATCAATTGTCTGTTGGTCATGAATCCATTTTGGCTGATGAAATAGAAACTTCCTTTTAGGCTTTTGTAAATGACGCGTTGTTGGATGAGAAGATGAGATGGGGGAGGGGGGAGGTGTAGGGGGGGGGGGGGAGGTGGTGGGAGGGGGGGGGAGAAGTATGGGTGGTGAGAAGGTTTGGAGATTGTGTGTGTGTGCGTGCGTGCGTTTGGATGGGTGGGTGGGTGTGAGTGAGAGAGAGAGAGAGAGAGAGGAGAGAGAGAGAGAGAGAGAGAGAGCAGCGCGCGAGAGAGAGAGCGAGAGAGAGAGAGAGAGAGAGATTTATTTTGACATGGATAAAGTGCCTGAGGTTTTTATGGGCGCTTGTGGATTATTTTTATATAAAGGAAAACATTTGCTTTGAAAGTTATCAATGGTGAAGGTGAATGTTTGTGTACAGTATGTGTGTGCAAACACTTTTATGCTCATGCATTCATGCTGAAGCACAGTAAATGCACGGGCACACACACACACACTCATACTCACACTCATAAACTCGCACATGTGTGTACTTATACACAAATAAACACATACATACACACACATGTGCGTATACGCAAACACACACACACACACACACGGGCATATTTGCAAGCATATAGTTTGTTTACGCTTTGTTGTTGTTGTTGGGTGTTTTTTTATATTGCATGCTCATTTCTCCTCATTTATTTATTTCTTTGTATTATAGATGGCTTTTGACCACTCTGAAAATCTTCTTACAAATTTTGTAAATTTCAGATGATAGTGATTGTCATTGTAGGTGTTCCTGTTATCATGTTGACCTTATCCTCAGCATCATCATCATAATCGTCATCGTTTTTGTTGTGACTGCTTGTTCCCTTATATTTATTATTATAGTTTTGGTAACATCTTGTCATTCTTGACATTCTACTATTATTTTTTATTTTTTTTCAGTGATGAAGAAGAAGGCCACCAACCCCCACCGACACCCGCTGCCAAAGAAACCACCCAAGCAACCCCATTGACGGAACAGGAAAACCCCACAAAGACTTTGGACAAACTAGTCGACTTTGTCAACAGCTTGCACGACTATGAAAACCGGGCCCGAACCAGCTTCGTGGAACCCTCGACCTTCAAGCACCACAACTTCGAGGCCATGACGAAACTTTTGCGCGAGCTGCAGGGGAATTGCAGCAGCATCATGCGCCTGTACTCTGCGGGGAAATCGGTGCAGGGCCGGGACTTGTGGGTCATGGAGGTCACCGACCATCCCGGGAAGCACGAGCCTGGTAAGGTTGCTTTAACCCTTTCACCCCCAGCTATTTTTCAGCCCCCAAATACCATTAAACTTAGCTTAAAAAATAACTGCAGTACTGGGAATTCCTCTGTGACATGTGTAACATTAGGCCTATCCTCACCTCCCAAAATTAACCCTTTCGCCGCCAGCCATTTTTCAGCCCCCAATACCATTAAACTTAACTGGGTACAAAAAAAAAAAAAATCTGCAATATTGGGAATATCTCAGGCCCTGATTTGATGCCTTTTAGTGACATGGGTGTTAAACCATTGTGGTGCATAAATGAATGCGACATTGGCGGTGAAAGGGTTAAAGATCACGGCATAGAGTTGTAAACGTTTTCAGCTACGCTTGGCTTTGATTGCGTTGTTTAGATGAACATAAATAAATGCAGTGAAAGGGCGAATTTTCTGGGATTTCATTTTGTTTTAAAAAAAAATGATGCTCAGAAATTGAAAAAACAATTGTCTGCTAAACGAGGCTTTGACTGAGTCGAACTAGGAAATGACGACACAGATCTTGACTTACAATAGACGATTTTCGGAAAAAAAAAGGGGAGAGCACTTCGTGAAAATTAGAGTTGTTTACCTCCATTACTCGGTCAAATGCCATAGCAACAATGCAATTGTGGTGTCGAAGCTTGAAATCGCAGGATGCCAGTCAGCAACTTGCAAACATTTTTTTTAAGAAAAATATAGGGGTGGCCAGTTGCTACAAAGTGATAGAACTTGCAAACTGTGACGTAAAAACATAAATTACATAAAATTTAGAATGACGCACTGCGTTCTACATTTGTGTTCTCCTCAAACACAAAAAGCGATGGCTGGGGATCTACCTGAAAAGAGTAACGTCCCCTGTTTGACCGATTGAATTAGGCGAGATCACTCCCAGGGAATGAAATTACTCCCCTTATCTTTTCCGAACAATTCACATTATGCTGCTGTCAATGTGGTGATGTCGGGCGCATGAACTGAGCGCACGTGTGTCAAACTGTATCTTTCATTGATTTCCTCTGCAAGACTCCATATACTTTAAAAAAAATAGCCGCAAAAGTCAAAAGACTGAACTCTTAACAATCACAAAATCTCTGAGAACAAGAAGAACGACAGTTGTGCCCCAATCAGTTTTCAAACTAGTTCTTGAGTTGACGTCAGAGTTTTTTCCTTCTACGTCATAAGTAACAACGTCACAAGTCTAAAATGTTCTCAAAGACATCCCGAGTTGAAATTCGATGAATGAGGCGACATCGAACCCTGCACTTCAAATTTGAAAAAAAATCTTTCAATTGCGTCTTTGGGTGATTTGGATGCGAAAAATACATAGCCTAAAAGGTGAGAGGAAGAATTAGAAACTACAGTAGTCAACAAAAGCGTATTTTCCCCTGAGAGCCGATTTGAAACAATTTTTCAGCAAAAAGAGCCCACCCTTATCCTTTAACTCAAATTTGTCTTCAAGTCCCCATCCGAAGGACTCGGCGTTCAGTTTGATTTCCCCGTCAAACTAGAAAGAAAGAGTGAGGCCGGGATTAGAATCCGGGTCACTCACGCATTGAAATTTGCAGGGGAGCATCTTAACCTTTAGCACCCTGCAAGCGCATTCAGTCGCCGAGTAGATAGTCTCCCCTGTAGGTGCAGGCGCATTCATGCACCCTCAGAGGGGTACTCAAAATCAATGCTTCGCGGATATGTAACTAATAATAGAAACAACCTTACTTTTGCTTCAGAACGAGGCTCGATGCTTCTTTCTCTTCCGGCAAGCCGCCATTTGCTTTTTTAGTTGTTGTACTGAATTTTTCAAAGTGTTGATCGGTCAGAAAGTAAAGTTCCTATCAAATATGGCGGATTTTCGTGTTGGCGAAGCTTTCCTACTGGAAATGATTGCGATGTTTGTTTAAATAATGAATTCTTAGGCTTTGTTAGGTTGGATATCGACAGTGAAAGGGTGATAGAAGATTGTAATGCAGTAGAAGGGGGGGTAGCCGATATCAGTGTGAATCGATGAAGACAATCCGATATCGATTTCAGCCGCGATTGTGATTCGGTACCGATTTTGACTACTAGGTTGAAATCAAAGAAAATTTCCTTTCATAATATTCTTAATGATATTTCCGTGAGTTATTTCTTAAAGGGATCTTAGACATGAGTTAATTAGTCAGTGGGCACACTTTGAAGCAGACGGCACTCATTCCGACCGTGCCGAAACAGTAAGTCAACATTCTGATCTTTGACCCAACAAAACATACACGGACAACAAAATGCATCATATCAAAACTTTCCTCAATCATCTCTTTATTAGTATTCCAATAATTAAGTCTGCACACAACACACAGAGAAAATTAGAGCATTTTTAATCAAGTATGTGTAAGCACTCTTTTCACCGCCTCAAAAAGAATGCTGTGGCAGAGTACGGAATGTCAGAAAAAATGCAGGGTGCTAAAGGTTAATTAGCCACTCTGTCACCTTCTTTCCTAATTTTGCTCACATTATTTTAACCCTTTCATCGCCACTGTGGCCTCTTGGCACCACAATGATTTAACACCCATGTCACTAAAAGGCATCAAAATGAGGGTCTGGTATCCAGTGACTTTAAGTTCTTAATTTTGGTAGGTAAGGACAAGCCCTATTTTATGCATGTCACAGAGGAATCCCCGATATTGCAGACAAAATATTTTATTTATCCCGGGTAAGTTTAAATCAGCGATGGTTTGGAGTCAAAGCGGACTATCTTTAGATAGTCCATTGACGTATTATTGGATTTATTACAAAAACTAATAACTTGTATCAAACAATGACTGCAGAAATATAAAACGCGGGTTTTGCTTTTTATATTTCATCTTTTTTTTTTATACAAGTTATTAGTTTTCATAATAAGTTCAATAATATGTTAATGGACTATCTAAAGATAGTCCATTTTGACTCCAAGCCATCGATATGGTAAATTTTGGCAGAAAAATGGCTAGCGATGAATCTCTGAATCTGACTCGTAGCGCTGAGCTATCCAACTGGATAATTATACAGCGTGGTGTGGAGCAGCAGGAAGAAAAATAAAACAAAATGAAAGAAGCAACTGAAAAGAAATGAACTAAAAATATAGAGATCTCCCCAGCGTTTCATGGCTCCAGTCAGGCCAATCCGACTACCGTAGCGGCCCCCTGGGGACAAACCCCGACCGGCACAGCCCCAACCTTCTTAACCACTTTTTGCTGGGGAGGAAGTGATAGGTCTAGAATGAGAGGTTGTTGAGCACCTGCTTGAAATGTGCCAAGTTGAAAGGTTCATTAACTCTTTCAATCCTAGAGCCTGGTTTTCCATTCTACGTGAGTTATTCCCTTCAAACCTGGAGAGAGGAAAACCGTTCTGCATGAAAAACTCCTTTCAATCCTAGAGCCCGGTAAATCGGGCTTGGCAGCGCGCGCTTTGAACTTCCCGCGAATCGCGTCATCAATGTACATCATCTATCCTTGACCTCACCGCTAACGGGTCTGTGTTTATGAATGGAATGGGATGCTAGATTCCCCGACCTTTTGCTCTGCCATTTTTTTCTTCTCCATCCCTGTGGGAAAGTGCTCGCTTTTGGAATGAGTGTGTCAGGTTCATGTAATGTGGGTTACTGCCGTAAGTCTCTAATATAAGTACCCCATTATCACATTTTTGAACCCTCTATAAATCCAGGAATGAAGGGAATAGACAGATAATAGAAACCTAGGAATAAGGGGAATTAAGAGTTAGTGTAAAACAAGGAATGAAAGGGTTTTAACTGCAGCTGTTTCCTTATTTGCAGGTGAGCCGGAGTTCAAGTACATCGCCAACATGCACGGCAACGAGGTGGTGGGCAGGGAGATGCTGCTGACGCTGCTGCAGCTGCTATGCCGTAACTACGGCAGCGATCCCTTCCTGACCTCCTTCGTCGACCTGACTCGCATCCACATCATGCCTTCCATGAACCCAGACGGCTATGAGAGGGCCCATAAAGGTAGGAGCTTCTTCTTCTTCTTCTTCTTCTTCTGCGTTCCCAGGCCAAAAGGCCACAATGACGGCTATGAGATGGCCTATGAAGGTAGGAGCTTCTTCTTCTTCTGCTTCTTCTTCTGCTTCTTCTTCTTCTTCTGCGTTCCCAGGCCAAAAGGCCACAATGACGGCTATGAGATGGCCCATGAAGGTAGGAGCTTCTTCTTCTTCTGCTTCTTCTTCTGCTTCTTCTTCTTCTGCGTTCCCAGGCCAAAAGGCCACAATGACGGCTATGAGAGGGCCCATGAAGGTAGGAGCTGCTTCTTCTTTTTCTTCTGCATTCCCAGGCCAAAAGGCCACAATGACGGCTATGAGAGGGCCCATGAAGGTAGGAGCTTCTTCTTCTTCTTCTTCTTCTGCTTCTTCTTCTTCATCTGCATTCCCAGGCCAAAAGGCCACAATGACGGCTATGAGATGGCCCATGAAGGTAGGAGCTTCTTCTTCTTCTTCTTCTTCTTCTGCTTCTTCTTCTTCTTCTGTGTTCCCAGGCCAAAAAGGCCACGATGGGTAAGGCACGTTGTGTGTCCGGTTTTCAGTTTTCACTGGTCTCCCCCCCCCCCCCCCCCCCCCCGCTTGCTTACGGCCAAGACCTTCCAATTTCGAAAGGAGCTCAAAGGGAAAAAAGTGGGAAGATTTTTTTTTGGGGGGGGGGGGGGGGAGGAGAGGGCAGGAGAATGGGCCAATAAGTTTCCCTCGTGGGGATACCGGGTTGTCTTTAGTATAAATAGTTCCCTCACCTTCTGGAAGTTCTGTGCTTGTAACTTCCTCTAAACTGTCACTCTTTGACTCTGCCTTTTCCTTTTGCTCGCTGTCATCTACTATCTTTCTGCCTTTTTTTGGTCCATTCTCTACTGCCTTTTTTCAATAAACACTTTCAAAAAGTTTTCCTCCAGCCAAAGTCGGACTGCTGGGCCTAATAATTTCTTAATAATAAACGGCAGCATAATGCAGCTGCGCTAATAATTGACAGGAAACAGTCTGAGTGATTGAAGAAGAAGAAGAACAAGAACAAGATGGGCCAATAAGTCAGAAAGACAGTAGAGGACAGTAAGCAAAGAAAAAAAGGCATAGTCAAAGAGAATGGCAGGTTAGAGGAAGTTACCATATTTTACGGCGATACTTTTTACCTAGACTGAGAACCCTGCGCCTTATAATGTGACTGATAATATAGTAAGAAACTATAATAATAACAAAATAGGAATGTTGTGTCAAATTTGGGGGGTGCGCCATATAATCAGGTGCGCTTTACAGTCCGTAGAATACGGTACAAGCACACAACTTCCAGAAGATGGGGGGACTATTTTTTTTACAAACCCCCCCCCCCCCCCCCCCCCCCCCCCCCCCCCCCCCCCCGCTCCCCTGTATCTCCACAGGGAGGGTAGGAGCAAAAGTTTTTTGTTTTTTTAAAAATTGTTCTCGTTTTCATTCATTTTTAGTCCCCGAGCTGAAGGTTCGGGGAGCTATTGTTTTTGTCTGGTCCGTCCGTCCGGTGTCCGTCCGTCCGGCGTGCCTCTGTCCGTCCGGCTATTCGTCCGTTTTCTCGAAAACTATTCAGTCTATCATCATCAAATTTGGTATACTAGTTTGCCAAGATGCAAGCTATTCACTGATGTATTTAGTTTTACATTAACCCTCTTGTGCCTGACGCTCTGTGCTCTCAATCACCTCTGAAATCCTAACCCAAGGGACGTCACTCCGTACAAAAGGGGGGGTAGCGTCAGAAAAATAATAAAATAAAATATACCCTACCAGATTTTTTGTTTTTTTTTGTTTTGAATGTGTTGCCGAGATGTCTGTCTGATATGCAAAATGAATTTCAAGATGTTATGGGGATGCATGGCTCCACAAAAAAAATCAAATTGCCAAAGTGTAGTCGCAAACTGCATTCACTAGTCATTCACTGCCTACTTTTGCAGACTGTTGAAGCCTAACTCGCCCTAACTTGGGCTAAGACGACTGAAATGGAAATGTAGATCAAAATCATTCACTTACCCTTTCACTTCACGATCTTATAATTCCTATCTTTCACCAAAAAAGGAATTTTCATCGCTGTCATCACTCTGTGGATGCAATAACTACTCGTCATCCATGATGTAAAAGTCGGGAAAATGCCGATGTCAGTAACACGACTTCAAAAATTCGCATCGATCGAACAAACACAAGCTCGCCGCCAAAATAGGTCAGAATACACTCCTTACTCATCACTTCACGATCTCATAAGTCCCATATTTCACAAAAATAGGACTATTCATTGCTTTCCTCAGTCAATGGACGCCATAACTGTTCGTCATCCATATTGGAAAAATCGCGAAAATGCCGAAGTCGGTCACTAATTTTCAAAAATTCATATCTTTCAAACCAATCGGCCTAGAAGCCATTGCAAGCAACAGGACGGAAGTGTAATCCATAGCGAAAGCGAGGCTGAAGCGCTCACGTGACTGCCATGTGATAGAAACAAAATGGAAGCGCCCTAACCGGCCATGTGGAATCCGTACGTTCCCGAACGTTCTAGACGTTTCCGATCCGATTTTTTTTTGAACGTTCACGACTGTTCACCGCACAAGAGAGTTAAGGTCAAGGTCGCGCCAGTTACGGGGTTCAAACCCCGAAACACATAATCGCTAATATCTCGCGAAGTTTTGCATGTATTTCAATGCAGTTTTTTTCACAACATTTCTTGATGAATGGTCTATAACACAGTTGTCATGAATTTTTCTGTGCGCTCGTGTGCGCATGATCGCGCACGCTCAAATCACGGGTCCGAACCCCAAGGCTATATATCAAAAACTATTCAGTTACGTGCTGTTTTGATGCGTTTTTATGTAGTTACGTGCTGTTTTGATGCGTTTTATGTATGTGTACAACCGACACATTCTGATTTCGGAGTAGCTCGGCGATGCTGCGAGGGGACTTTGCAGCCGCTCAGCGTTGCACTTGTATAAGATATTTTTCCCCCCTTGCTGACCCATCTTCTGGGCTGTACAGTGGCCGCTCATTCCCCGAGTCCCAACTCGCAGCCACACGCCGGCTTGTTCAAGTCGTAGAATCCGAAACCAGCAGTCCAAGGGGAGCGAATTTATATTAGGCCATCAGGAGGCAACCAACTTTATTTCTTTCCAAGAATAAATTTAATCTAAAACAAAACTTGACTTACACACATACTTGCACATGCGGATGGATGCACTACGTATCCCATATGTGTGAACCCTTAGCAAGCGCATGCAGGCATACAGACGCACTAACGTACACATGTATGCATGCAATGACACAAACGTACACAAACACACACGCTCAAGCACACAAGCGCAGACAGGCACACACAGTCATACGCACGCATGCACGCACGCACGCACGCACGCACGCACACGCGCACACACGCACGCACACACACACACACACACACATACACACACACACACGTATGCATCCGTGTGTGTATAGGTGTATAATTATATATTTATTTTTTCAGTCTTTGCATTATCCTGTTCGTTTATGTATATTGAAATGTGATTGCATGCATTGCACGTTTTCCTCCATTTCGGTCATGTATGTTCTCAGTTTGTTCAATTCATATCTTTGTATTTGTTTAGAAAAAAGGAATTATGAACTGTATTTAATTTGTTTTATTCAGAGTTTGAGACATTAAGCAATACCAAAGGTAAGTTTTCTTTTAAAACAATTATCAATTGCTTCAAAATAACAACAAAAATTTAAGGTTTGTGGGTCATGGGATTATTATCTCTATTACCCAAGCTTCATTTGTTTATTTGACATACCCTACATTGATGTACTCTACATTGACATACTACCCTACATTGACATACCCTACATTGACGTACCCGACAGGTATGAAATTCTGTGAAAACCGTTTTTGTAGGAGCTCCATATTTTTGTCGCTTTGATTCAGAACATATTGCTGTCTGTCATATATATATTTACTATTTATATCAAAGACCCCCCGGTATCCCCACGGGGGAAAACTTATTGGCTCATTCTCCTGCCTCCCCCCCCCCCCCCCCCCCCCCCCCCCCCCACCCCACCATTTTTAAAAAATATATGCAATTGTGTGTGTGTGCGTGTGTGTGTGTGTATGCATGTGTGTGTGTGTGAGGGATTTATTAATCATGGCATATGTATTCATTTTAACCAGTTATACGTGTGTAAACTTCTAATATGATTGACTAACTCGTGGGGGAGGGAATACTTGTAACACGAAATGGATTGGAGCCAGGGAAGTGATGTGTGTGTGTGTGTGCGCGTCTGTGTGCGTGTGTGTGTATGTGTGTGTGTGTTTGTGCGCGCGTGTGTGTGTGTATTTGTGTGTGTGCACGTGTGTGTGTGTGTCTCCTTTCTTCTCTTTCTCTCTCTCTCTGTGTCTTTATGGTCTTCAAGTCTTGTCATGATGAACTTGACCCTTTCACCGCCAAAGTCGCATTTTAGCACCACAGTGATTTAACACCTATGTCACTAAAAGGCATCAAATTGGGGTCTATTATCCAAAGACCCTGTTGTATTAGTTTGAGGAAGTAAGTGTAGACCTTATTTTATATATGTCACAGAAGAATCCCCAATACTGCAGATGGATTTTGTTCTCTACCCAGGTAAATTTAATGTGCATTTTTGGCTGAAATATGGCTGGCGGTGAAAGGGTTAATTGTCATCAGTGATTTGGTGGGGTTTTTTTTTTTTTTAAAAAACAATTTTAAACATACTCCCCCCCCCCCCCCCCCCCCCCCCACCCCTCCCCCCCCCCCCCCACCACCTCCCCTCTCCTCCGTCAACCCTGACATCTGCCTTTATGCCTCTGTGAGTTTAATGAATGTGCTGTGAAATGCTTACGGTTACCACAATCAGTCCTCCAATTCTTAAATCTTTTAATCATTTATTCATTCATGTGTGTGTTGTCCTTTCATTCATTCATTCTTTTTTAATCATTTATTCGTTCACATTTTTGATTGTTCGTTTTTTTTTCATTCATTCATTCAGATAATTGACTCATTCATTTATGATAGTCATTCGATGATTCGTTCATTCATTCTCTGATTCATTCATCCAAATCAGTCAATCATTCATTCATCCATCCAAATCATTCATTATTTCAAATCATTCATTATTTCAAGTCATTCATTATTTCAAATCAATCATTAATTCATTAATTCATCCAAATCATTCATTCATCCAAGTCAATCATTCCTTCATCCAAATTAAAACAATCATTCTTTTTTTCACCAATCATTCATTAATTAATTTTTCATTCATTCATTCATTCGTTCGTTTATTCATATTGATTCAGATCATTCCTTCATTCCTTCATTCAAGTCATTGATTCAAACACTATAATTTATTTATTTGTTCATGCATTGATTGACTGATTTTTTTATTTTAAATTTTTTAAACTTTTTGTGCATGTTTTTCATGAACAAATTACAAACACACAAATAAATAAATGACTGAATAAATGTATGAGTAAATAAATAAATAAATAAAAAGGATAATAAAATAGATAAATAAATGAGAAAAGAAAGAAACAAAGGAACAATGATGGTAAATAAACAATGCTCAGTTAAGGAGTTAATTCATATACATGTAATAAAAAAAATATAAAAAAAGTCAACACCCGTTCGATACAATGACCAATCGACACGAGTTGAAAATCATGAGCAATACACAATTATGCACGACATATACTCTACATACACACAAGCATATATATTTAAACACAGAAGTTATCAATATTAATGTTTTTTCCATGGATTTTGGGTTATGCTATTGCAAATCATGTAATATTACATTTTGACATGATACATACTTCTTGTATGACCAAATTCTTGGAAGCACCAGACCTGCCTACCCATATGATTTTTCCGTATTTTGTACACGATTTTGAGCCCCAGTACGTACGTAAATGGAAAATTAATACGGCAAAAATGTGAACTTAAGGTCTTCTAAGATCGGTCAAAATCGAGTCTGTCAACGCGCCGTCATTCGATCCTAGTTTCACTTTCACGACTTCCAACTTCCGGTTAGTGTCGGCCATATTAACTTTTTCATGTCTAAACGACCCAGCAGCAGTGAAACCAGCGGCCCTTCAGACCCCAAACAGGCTAGAAAACAGGTATTTCTAGCAAGGTACAAGCAAATTCCCGGAATTCAACCATCCTCGCTGGGAAGTACCTTTGCACAGGTGTTTGTACTGCCAAACGGACTTCGTCATTTCGCATGGCGCTTTAATGTGTTCCGTTTTTGGGTCTCCTTGCAAAATACGGAATTTTGAGTACGGAATTTTATTTCGTGGAGTACCTAAAAAAGAAATTAGGGGTACTACCTAGGCAGGTCTGAAGCACAACAAATTTGACGACTGATTTGTTTGTTCGTTCATTCCTTCATTCTCTCATGAAGGGGACGTCAGCGGGGTGACGGCGTAGACCTGAACTGAAACTTCCCCGACCAGTTCATTCATTCATTCAATCATGCAATCATTCATTCCTTCATTCTCTCATGAAGGGGACGTCAGCGGGGTGACGGCGTAGACCTGAACTGAAACTTCCCCGACCAGTTCATTCATTCATTCAATCATGCAATCATTCATTCCTTCATTCTCTCATGAAGGGGACGTCAGCGGGGTGACGGCGTAGACCTGAACTGAAACTTCCCCGACCAGTTCATTCATTCATTCAATCATGCAATCATTCATTCCTTCATTCTCTCATGAAGGGAGATGTCAGCAGGGGTGACGGCGTAGACCTGAACTGAAACTTCCCCGACCAGTTCATTCATTCATTCAATCATGCAATCATTCATTCCTTCATTCTCTCATGAAGGGGACATCAGCGGGGTGACGGCGTAGACCTGAACTGAAACTTCCCCGACCAGTTCATTCATTCATTCAATCATGCAATCATTCATTCCTTCATTCTCTCATGAAGGGGACATCAGCGGGGTGACGGCGTAGACCTGAACTGAAACTTCCCCGACCAGTTCATTCATTCATTCAATCATGCAATCATTCATTCATTCATTCGTCCACAATAAACCCGAGTTTTAACCCGGGTACAGGGTATTTTTCCTCTCACTCTGCCTTACGGTCTGAATGTCACAATGTGAAGTCTTTTGGATTAGAAGATAAACCGAGGTCCTGTGTGCCCATGCACTTAGCACACGTTAAACCCGAATTTCAGAGATAAGTCTCTAGAATATACCAAATACCAAATACCTTCCCCATCAGTCACACACAAATCGCATGCAAATAAAAATAATAAAAAAAAAAAAAGGGTTTAAATGTGGGTTTTTTAAAATGTGCCTCCGGCTGCCACGCGATCTCCAGGCGGGAGCAACCCGAATTTCACAGAGAGGCCTCCGTGACTGTAAAGTACCAAAATACCAAAACACCAAATTCTCTCTCTCTCGTACAGGGGACATCAGCGGGGTGTCAGGCAGGTCCAACGATCACGGCGTCGACCTGAACCGGAACTTCCCCGACCAGTTCCGCAACGACGGCATCAACCGGCAGCAGGAGCCTGAGACCCTGGCCGTCATGCGGTGGGCGGAGTCGCTGCCCTTTGTCCTGTCGGCCAACCTCCACGGGGGGTCGCTGGTGGCCAACTACCCCTACGACGACACGGTGGAGGGCACGAGCGTGTACAGCAAGTCGCCTGATGACGCCGTTTTCAAGGAGTTGGCCGAGAGCTATTCTCTGGTGAGGTTTTTGTTGTTGTGTTGTTGCAGGGCTCCCACCAATCGTCCCAGCAAGCCAGGGACTCCTTCTTTTACAGTATAGAGGGTCCTAGAAGCGGGATAGAGGGTCCCAGTGGCATTGCGATTGTTGAAAATATTTTTTTCTAGAGCATCCCTGGGACCCCCTCCACATTCTTTTAGAGGGTCCTTTAGAATTTTAGTACTCAGGCATGGTAGACCTCCACGAATCGCGGAAAATCCGTGAAACAGTTTGAAACAAAATTATTAAAAAATGCATTGAAATGGCATGAAAAAGTGAAAATTTCACTCTCATTTATTGAATTTTATTGATTTTTCTTCGCCCCCCTGGACCCCCGGCCATTTTCCTTGAAAACCACTTTGCCCCCACTACCATGCCTGAGTACTTCATAGACCCCCAAATGGACGTCCCTGGGAGCTCTGGAGTGGAAGTTATTAGACCTGTGTCTCCTCCGAAGTCGGAGTGTGGCTGCCTACGTGGCAGGGTGATCAAAAACGGTCACACACGTAAAGTTCTCATCTGTGGGTGTTGCATTTGTACCATCATGTTCAAGTGCTTCCGCTGTTGGGATGATCCCTGGAGTCTTTAAGCCAGGGTATGACAACAACAACAACAACATACCTGTGTCTGTTTCCCCGCGCGCTCTTTTCTCTCAATCTCTCTGTCGTTCTCGCTCTCTGTGTGTGCGTGTGTGTGTGTGCTTTTGTGTGTCAAGTCAAGTCACAATGATCTTTATTTTGACGATAAAAGAATAAGCTTGACAAAGCTTTTTTTAGCATCATGTCGTCATGAATTAATAAGAAAAACGATTAACCCTCTTGCATTTATTCCGGCCCAAACCGCCCAGCCGGAAGTTGCCTCTGTGTATTCAAGCCGCCCAAAACCGCCCGTAGCTTGTCCCCACTCTGAGACCCCCTCTGATGGCATTTTTATCACGCACTAACTTCTGGCTTGTTCTACACACACTATGAAGAAGCTTCTCACTTGCAGTGATGCGATAGTAACTGTATGGCGCTCTGTGTGCTTCAAAAGACAGTTTTTCCCGAAAATGCGCGAAAGAATCTGAACACTAGAAGAAGTTTTGTATGTAACAAATGCGAATGCAAGAGGGTTAAGGCAAATAAGATAAAAACCAAAACTGGAGAAATATCGAACCACAATCGATAAACATGGGGGGAAAATACACACATTTCATATAGCACAATACAACGATTATGTATAAATATGGACAGATGTACTCATTGTGGTTGCCTACTTCCTGATCGCTTCTCGGCCTTTTGGCTTAGACAGTGATTCAGGAACATAAATTTTTGTTTATACCCTGGTTGGTTTGTTCAGCCCGTCGTACATGGCGAAAGCCGATACGCGACGTTAAACTGAACTTCCATCATTGTGGTACAATAAAGGGAAAGAGGGAGTTGGGAAACAAAATAATGACCGAGACAAAGAGACAGAGAGTGTGTTTGTGTGTGTGTATGAGTGTGTGTGTGTGTGTGTGTGTGCACGCTCTGTGTGGGGGCACTGTACTCTGTGTGTGTGTATGTGCTGTGTGTGTGTGTGCGTGCGCATGCGCGCGTACATACTGTTGCGTATGCCTGTGCATACTTGCACATTCTCATTTGTGTGTGGATAGTAGGTAGTGCTTACTATCTCGAGACTGTACCTTAGTGAGGCTAAATGGATATATGTGATTGTGCGCATGGTTGCATGCATGATTGTGTCAATCATTTAAAAAAGACAGGAGCTCATGGCAGATTACAGCACACACTTGCACACACACGCACACACACACATGCACACACATGCACACACACTCATACACACATGCAGAATGAAAAAAAGCTTATAGCTTACTCCTTTATCGTCAATAAAGATAACTTTGACTTGACTTGACTTGACACTCATACACACACACGCTCGCACGCAAGCACGCACGCCACGCACACGCACACACACACACACACACACACACACACACACAGGCCGTGTACAAACATCTTTTTATTTCCGTACGGAAACCCAGTGAATAAGTAAAAGAAAGGACAAAATAAGCGGACGCGTTTACGCCCGGAAATGCGTGTCCTTCTTTCCTTTACTTATTTACAGGGTTTCCATACGGAAATAAACAGATGTGTGTATACGGCCTTATGCACACTCACTCACTCACTCACTCACTCACTCTTGCTGTCTCTCATTCACACACAGACATACGCATCATGTGCCTGTGGGGAAACTGCAGCTAAACACGAGCATGCGAATTGACATCTACATCTCCGGCTCTAGTGCTGCAGCCAAGGAGATGTGTTGGTTTGGGTTGAACCTTCCCCAAAGCCAGCTGTCCTCTAATCCCTTTGGCCGAGAGAGTGGGGGTGTACCCTGGGCAAGGCACCTCCAACCCTAAACAAGTTCTAGCCCATCCTGCCGGAATAGCATCTGCCTGTCCCCCTCTGCTATCTGGCAGTCATGGTTGGAAACGACTTGACTGGCATGCACATACATGAGTATGCTAGTTTAATCTTAATGAATAAGTGGGGTGGGGTGGGGTTGTGTTGTTGTTTTTTGGCTGTTCCATCTTCTGGGCCATACAGTGGCGTTGCTCCCACGCCGCTCATCTCGAATCCCAATTCGCAACCACACCCCGGCGTGTTCAGGTCCCAGAATCCGAGACCAGCAATTCCAGGGGAGCGAATCTATGTTAGGCCGTTAGGAGGCAACCAACCGTAGAGACACTGCACTGCTGCTGAGTCACTTCGGTGGAGTTCAGTTGAGCCTGTTCAGGACTCCACCTACTAAGCCCCCTCCTGACGACACTATTCTCTTAGTTACGGAACCAGCGTGAGCGAGGTCCTCCTCCGAGGGCGCCACCACGGCCGTCCACCGACAGCTCCCCAGAACACACTGATCCCCACGACTTTGACCCGAATGCACCAAGGCATAGACTGGATTCAAAACCGAAACTGAGGTCACCATGAGAGCAGGGCATGCAAAGCCACAGAATTTGAGACATCTTTCTTTTTAATGCTTGATGGAAATGAGGCGAATGACTATGATGATGATGATGATGCTATTCGGTCTGATACTACATGACAGGGTTGTATTCTATGCTTCCTTTCATAAATAAGTGTTTCCTACGTTGTTCTGTAGGCTCACTCCACCATGCACAAGGGTCACCCGTGCTCACAGCTGAGCTCGGAGTATTTTCAGGACGGCATCACCAACGGAGCTGACTGGTACAGCGTGGATGGTGAGTTGTCTTGTTTTAAACAGACCTGTTTACCCCAAATCTTCACTGTCAGTAATCCCAAGCTCTGAAATCAGTAATTTCAGGCATCTGTCTGTCGTAATTTTGCCGGCCAGGAAATCCTTCCACCAGAATTTTTTGCTACCGTTGGAATTTTTGTTGATGGGAGGAGGGGGGTGGGGGTGGGTGGTAGGGGGGGGGGGGGGGGGAAACGTACATGCACGCTGCAACTTCCCGCCCAAACCCAACTTCGACAACTGCCGAAAGTTTGGTTGAGCTGGGAGGAAGCTGGCGATATCGCACATCGGCACTTGCTGTGGTTGGTTTTTTTCCGTCATAATTGCGATCACACCTACAGAATGGTGCTACGGCTCTGTAAACAGGAAGTGAACCGAGCGAGCGGAAGTAGCGATTCAAGGGACATCACTAGCATGGATAGCTGACGACAGTGCCAAGTACGGTCCAAACACAATGCCTGCTTTCGATTTCTTCTTCTTCTTTTTTTTCGCACTCGTTCAGCGGAAATGTGGAAGTTTTTGTTGCTGACTGTAATAGTGTAATCGGAGGTCTCAAAACGTTATAATTACGGACAAATGCGTAAGGAATTAATTCTTTACGCACAGATGAGTCTGATGGTTCTTCTTCTTCTTTGATCGCTCAGACAGTCTTCTGTCATATGAGTGCAGATGCATCATGCTGCCATTGTGCGCCTAAGAAATAGGCCCAGCATGTCTGTCTTTGGCTGGAGAAAGGAAAGTCTTTGTAAGAATTTCTAGAACAAAGGCAGGAGAATGAACCAGTAAGGCAGAAAGATATAGGTGAATGTAAGCAAAGGGAAAAGGCAGAGTCAAAGAGGGTGATAAGATTAGAGGAAGTTACAAGCACAGAACTTGTGGTTGGAGAAGGCGGGGGAACTATTTGTACGGAAGACAACCCACTCCCGCTGGTATCCCCGGGGGGGGGGGGGTAACTTCCATCTGACGCACTGCATTTCAGATCAGTACTTCGTCACCCAAACAGCAAATTTTTACCTGACAAGTGATTTTCCTCAAGTATGCACCCCAACTTCACAAATATCATGTTACAGTTGTATACCCTAAAGTATCCAGGTGGCTTCTTCTTCTTCTGCGTTCCCAGGCCATATGACCATAATGGGTAATGTTAGGCATGGGAATTGTCCGCAAATTCGCGGATTTCCACGATAATTTTTTTAAAAATTGTTACTAAATACATCGTTTTTGTTACTAAATACTTCAATTGGGGGGCTTTTCAGAGTTTTTTGTCTCTGACAATTCCCATGCCTGAATGTGTCTGGTTTTCAGTTTTCACTGGTCTCCCCGCTGCGTGCAGCCAACACATTCCGATTTCGGAGGAGCTGAAAGGAGAAAATATTTGGAAGATTTTTTTTTTGGGGGGGGGGGGGGAAGGCAGGAGAATGGGCCAATTAGTCAGAAAGATAGTAGATGACAGAAAGTAAAGGGAAAAAAGACAGAGTCAAAGAGAGTGACATATTAGAGGAAGTTACAGGCACAGAACTTCCAGAAGGTGGGGGGAACTATTTGTACAAAAGACCCTCCCCCCCCCCCCCCCCCCCCGGTATCCCCACGGAGAGAGACTCGTGGAGGGGACAGGGGTCGTTCAGCTCCCCGTATGGAGGCACGAGGCATCCTCCCACTGCCCCCGATCCAGGTGACTAAATGTTTGTT
Source organism: Phymorhynchus buccinoides (assembly GCA_017654935.2). Classification (NCBI taxonomy): domain Eukaryota; kingdom Metazoa; phylum Mollusca; class Gastropoda; order Neogastropoda; family Raphitomidae; genus Phymorhynchus; species Phymorhynchus buccinoides. The sequence continues at coordinate 20,379,927 of CM065702.1, read as the reverse complement.
GTCAAATCAGAGAAGAGATTTGCCCTCCGATTGGAGGATCTCTTCCTTTTCGATGACCCCAAAAGGGTCATTCTTCAGATTAGCATAAATTTGTTGCAAAATGAAGGGGTAGGGGTGCTGGGGTATAGGGTTATGTTTTGTGTTGAAGGGAAAATGCCGTGGGTGTTGGGAGACTGAAAAGGAAGATCTATTCTAACCATACTGACCAACACTCAAAACAATTAGCATAAAACATCATCAGTTGGAAACCAAATGCCACGGCACATAAAAATGAAAGTAGCAAAGGACCGCTACTCTGCTTACCCGGAAGCCAAGTTACTCCCCTTAGCTTCAGGTCACGCGGTTCCTTTGACCTGCCAAATCGCTTTAAGCATTTTCCCTGCATCTAGAGGGAGGTTGGGCGGGATGCTTTGATTGTTTTGAGTGTTGGTCAGTATTTAGTTAGAATAGATAGTAATATTAATAGAAATCTTTCAGTCTATTCTAAGCATACTGACCAACACTCAAAACAATTAGCATAAAACATCATCAGTTGGAAAATGATTTGTGTTTTGTGTTGAAGGGAAAATGCAGAGTGGGTGTTGGAAGACTGGAAAGGACATTGTCTGTCTCATTCAGTTTTAACTCTGTCTCTGTGTCTGTCTGTCTGTCTGCCTTGTCTCTCTCACTCTCTGTCTCTCTGTCTCTCTCGGTCTCTGTCTCTTTCTCTCTTCAGCTAACAGAAAATCACCAGCCCCGAGTCAGTAGTGGTCTTTATGAGTTCATAAATGTTTGTAGGATTAACCCTTTCACCGCCAATGCCGCTTTTATGCACCACAATGGTTTAACACCCATGTCACTAAAACTAAAAGGCGTCGAATCAGGGCCTGTTATCTGAGACCCTATTTTCTTACTTTTGGGAGGTAAGGGTAGGCCTAATGTATACATGTCACAGAGGAATTCCCAATATTGCAGATATTTTTCTTTCTCTACCCAGACAAGTTTAATAATGGTATTTTGTGAAGATGAAATATTTGATAATTTTGCTGTCCATAGGTTGATTTTTTACAGGTTCAAATACAAATTAAATCACAGCTTTTGGTCCCTGACCTCACCAGGGGAAGGCACTGGATCCCACCGGGGGTCGCCAGCATTCACGCCACCCCCCCCCCCCCCCCCCCCCCCCCCCCCCCCCCCCCCCCCCCCCCCCCCCCCCCCCCCCCCCCCCCCCCCCCCCCCCCCCCCCCCCCCCCCCCCCCCCCCCCCCCCCCCCCTCCCCCCCCCCCCCCCCCCCCCCCCTCCCCCCCCCCCCCTCTGCCTTTTTTCCCCTCGTTTTTGGTTGTCTGGGAACTTCGTCTGTATTTATTCCCCCGTGGGGATACCAGGGGAGTCTTTTGTAAAAATAGTTCCCCCGACCTTCTGGAAGTCCTGTGCTTGTAACTTCCTCTAATCTACCAATCTACTTTAACCATACTGTACCAACACCTGAAACAACTGCATTAGCGTTAAGCGACCTGGAGCTATACCATAGCATATAGAAAAACGAAAGTAGGCATCTGGCCTTGACCCCTAGCCGGATGTGGGGCGGGAGTGATCCCCCCTTACCGGTCTAGCAGTGGCTAGGCCAATGAGCGCCTACTTCCGTCATTACAATTTTCCAGCGTTTCTTTGTTGACCTGGGCTGCCTGGCTTCTACCTTTTTTGGTTTACAACACTCTTAACTGGTGGGTTCGTTCCTGTTCCTCTCTATCATCAGTTTCAGTGTAATACTGAGTCTCGATTGACTCAGTTTCAATAGCCTAAGTTCTCTAGAACTTTCACAGTTTTAGTTTTTCTGTTCGTCACACACCGTGCACTGCTAGTAGTACTAGTAGTAGTGCACGCGCGCGCGCGCGTCATTTGGTCTCTTCAACTCGAGTTCCTATTTATCAGTCAAGTTCTTTCGGACCCTACGGTTCGTTCTCTTCCACGATATTATTCTTATTGTTCCGATTCGGTCCTCTTGAGAAAAATTCATCCGTTCAAACTTTTTCTAAAAAGTCTAAACGGTCTGGGCCTCTATAGGCCTCTACGGTCGTAGTACACCTGCGGCCTCTTCGGTTCTCGTCTCATTCAGCCATAAACTGGTCTTCACGGGTTGTTTATTTCGGCCCTCCTTCTGCTTCGGTTGTGCAGTAGGCCTCTAGGCCCATTTCGTCCGTGTGTTTTTCTGCCATGCCTTTCTGTTCCAGGAGGCCTCTCTTCACGGCCTCCACTTCTACTCGGACGTCTGGACAAACTTCGTTGGATAAGTCGCAGCTGCGCATGTCTGTCGCTCCGAGTGGCAAGTTTGCACTCGGGGGCCCGCCTAGTCTCCCTAACCTCTCCGACCCTGTGTTGGAGGGAGGGCGAAGGAGGTCCCCATCCGACCATTGGTCGAGGTCTTATGACTGGGGCCTCAGGCAGACATCCCGGTGTCTCGATGGGAACTCGAGCCCGGAAGGCCGTAGGCCTCTCGACACCTCCCCGGCCGGGGAGGCCCTCCCCAGCCGGGGAGGCCGAGGCCTACCGGCAAACACCCCCTCGTCGTCGGGGACACTCCGACGGCGTGAAGGGTGTCACTCTCGGACGCTTCGCGCGGGCCTCTGTCCGAGAGTTTCTCCCGGTGTTCGCCCCATTGGGTTAACATCGGTTGAGTGTTTTTCCCGGCCAGGAGGCCGGTCGACACGTCTACGGACGGATGAGGCCTCCCCACCGACGAGGCCTCCCGGCCTAGGCCTCTCCGGCTCCATCAGGCCTCCTGCGGACCCGGGCCTCCCTCGGTGGGAGGCCTCGGAGGCCCCGACCTACGAGGCCGCGGCCTCCGGCCTCCCCGGTCCTAGGCCTCTCCGGCTCCCTTGGGCCTCCTTCGTGCCCGGGGGCCGCGGCCTCCCCGGTCCTAGGCCTCTCCGGACCCGGGCCTCCCTCGGTGGGAGGCCTCGGGCGCCGTGCTCGGAGGCCGCGGCCTAGAAGGCCTCCCCGGGCTCCGTCGCCGGGCCCCCGGCGGACCCGGGCCTCCCTCGGTGGGAGGCCTCGGCAGACCGTGTGGTCAGACGGCTACGGTCTCCGTCACCGTCCGCTACGGACCGCACGGTCCGTGGACCGGCGGTTTCGTCACCGCCCGCTACGGTCCGTGGACCGTAGCCACCGGCGGTAGCCACCGCCGTGGCCCGAGGGCACGATGTCGGTTCCCCGTACCGTCCCTCATAAGATGGAAACGGTAGCGGTTCTTCAGCCCGTCCACCGTCACCCCCGTCAAGACGCAGCGGTCTCCCGTCCGTCCGGCGTCCAGCCGGCGGCACGGTGACTCACCGCACGGTTCCCAGACGGTCACCGGTGCACCGTCCGTCCGCCCTACCACACGGTCCGGCTTGGGCGTTCACCGTCCCCCTGTGGTCCCTCACCGGGATCTGCTTCAGGGTACTCGTCCTCAAAAAGCTCGGGTGGTTTCTCCTGGTTCTGACCAGACAGTCCACCCCAGAGGCTCGTAACGTCAGCGCTCTCCAGTGGATTCGGACGTGGACTTAGCTAAGTCCGTCTCTTCATCCAGGCAAGGGCGTAGCAGCGTGTTCTGGCCCGGTCCGGCCACTCACCAGGGAAAGGAGTTCTGGTTCTTGCAAGCTCCTAAGCTTCTGGACCACTCCAATCGGAAAGCAGAGGCTTTCCTTTGTGCCGGGAAGATGGCAGAAGCTAACCGTTTCTCTTTAGCCTTCTAAGGCCGAAGCAGAGAAGCTCCTTTGCGACAGGAATCTTGCCCCGACCAAGATTAAGTCTTCCAACTTTTTGGAGGAATCTTTGTCAAAGCCCTCAAGGACTGTGGCTTTGCGGCTTCGTTGGTTCGGCCCATCACAAAGAATTTGGGGAAATTTTTTCTCCTAGGAATTCTCCTGTGGTTTTCAGGCTCTTTGAGTCCGTGAATGAACCAGCCGTTTTCTATCGGTTTTTGGTTCATCGTCGGGCTCTTCAAGGGTTTTCTCACAAGAAGAGTTCTCTTGTACCATCTAATCATCTGGTTAGATCTACTTCGATCTGCTGGTCTCTCTTTGTGCTTCTGATCGATCGCTTTCACCGATCCATTTTACCGGGTTGGGCAACGGACCGTCGGGTTCCGTTCCGGTTCTTCAAGAACCTCATGATGATTCTGACCTCCCGTTTGTCACGGTGGCTTTTGGGAATGATCCATTGTTTTTTCTTTGTTTCATTCATGTCTGTTGCAACGGCTCCTGTGGTCCGTTTCTTCAATTCTGACGAGCATGGGTTTTCTTGCTCTATTCAGTTTAATGCTTTTCTGGTTACAACAAGGGTTGTTCAACCTGATTACTCATTCAACCGGTCCTGCCAACCGTTCTATCAACTTTTCCGGCCTTTTTCGGCCCAGCCTGTCAGGCCTTGTTTTTCTTACTTGGGTTACTCGTTACAAGTCATGGCCGTTTAATTAAACGGTTATTTTTGTTCCTCAATCCTCTACCGTTTCTTTCAGTCAGTACCGTTCAATTGGATTTTTCCATGGTTATCCTGACGTCACTTGGATACTCTGTTATGCTTCTCGCAGTAACTAACCGTTTCTCCTTGGGCAGGTCTACCTGGCCCAAGGAAGATTCAGTTCCCGTGGGCTTTTTTGTTGATTCATCCGTTCAAGTCGGTGCTAGGTGTCCATGAACTACCTCCCGTTTCCCTCTTTCTCCAAGCCTTCTAAGGCTGTAGCGAAGAAACTCCATTGTGACAAGAGTCTTGCCCGGTCAAGTTTTTTCCTTCCAACGTAATACAGTTGGAAGCATCTTTGTCCAAAGCCCTCAAGGGCTGTGCTTTTGTGACGTTGTTGATTCGGTTCATTGCTGTACTTTGAACAAAACCTCTCCAACGACCTCTCTTGCGGTTTTCAGGCTCTTTGAGTCCGTGATTGAACCAACCTTTGGAGTGGCTCTAGCTTCTCTTGGTGATTCTTCTGGCCAGAGACTCTTTTTGGGGCTCTTTAAAGACTGTCTGGAGATGGGTTCGACACGGTCGGATTCACAGTCTCAGCCTCGGAGGACACTGTCCTCGTTTTCTCTGTTGGTGTCCGTCCTCTCAGTACGAAGTCGGTCACACTTTTCCGTCTCCTCAGACTTCTTAGTCTGACGGAGTCAGTTTCGGAGCTCCTTCCTCCTGCCAGGGTATACTAAGGCCTTGCAGAGAGAAGTCGGAGCGTGCGCTCCTTCTTTCACGGTTGCAACCGAGAGTGGTTCAACCGTACCCTTGTTGCCTTCCTTCTGAACGGCCCCGGCTTCGCCGTTCTTTCGAATGATGTCTGTTCTGGCAGGCATGGTTTTTACTTGCTCTGTTTCAGACCCTCGTTTCCTCTCATTACAACCACGAGTTGTTCATCCAGTGGACTCGTTCACTCGTTCCAGTCATCCTTTTCGGTCTGGTTCCGTCCCAATCGGACTCATCTGTCCGGCTAACATGATCTTCTATGCCCAGCTGTCAGATCACTAAACGTCAGTTTTCAACTTAAGTTGTTCGACTGGGTGTTTTTGGGCCTTCCTTCAGGCCCCCCACCCCCATTTTGAGTCAGTGCCGTTGAAATGGGTTAAGTCGAGGTGTGTTTACGTCACGTTTGCACACTGTTCCGCTTTTGTCTACATGTTTCCTTTTCGGTGGGGACATTTCAGCGTCATCTGGTTTGATTTGACGTCATGCGATAGCAACTATGTTGCTGTTTCGGTCTGTCCCTACGTCAGAGGCAGTTTTTATTTTTGCCTTCCTACGGTCTTAGCATGTAGAGTTGGTTACGAAGTGCAGTTGCACATTCGTTCCTTGGCTTCTCAGTTTGCTAGTTTAGAGGTTGAATCTGCTGTTTTGCGGATTCTCATCTTAATCTTTTAGTACTAGCTGTGTCTTCCCGTCGTCGGTCCTTTGCTTGCCCGTCATTCTGAACAAGTCTTGTCCAAATGTGGGCCAATTTGTTTTTGACTCAGTCTCGCCACTTCGATCGATATTTTTTCCGGTCGAAAGGGCGTAGCAGCGTGTGGTGGCCCGGTCCGGCCACTCATAGTCCGTTTTGTTTCGGCCTTGGCTGCTCTAGGTGACTCCATGCGGGGTTTGTCATCTCCTGGCTGCTTTTTTAGTCAGCCATGTTCTTTCCTGAGATGCCTTCCTGGATTTTTCCAGGACTCTTTCGTTCGGTTCGTCTTCGGTGGTGACAGGAAGTACGATCCGTTAAGACCTTCTACGTACAGTCTGTAGAACTCTTGGCGTTTTCTTCACGAGTCTGGAAATTTCTCTGCCCGGACCCTTTCGGGGTACAGAGCAGCCTTCATCACTACGATTTCCTTGGCCATGGCTTTTCTGTACGTCACCCCTGTCTCTCTTCTTGGACGCGGTCCTCCTCCAAGCTCCTGCCAGGACTTCTCGAGTCCCTCAGTCGGTCGTGTTTCTGATTCTTACCTTATTGAGAGTTTTATGTGAACCCCTGGCTACAATTAGCTTCAAGCTTCTCACTCTCTGAACCGGTTTTTTTTTCTGGTAGCTTCAGCCAGAAGGATCGGCGGTCTTCATGCTCTCAGCGTCCTGGCCTGCGTCATAGAGTTCTCGGATGAGTACTCTTCGGTCACCTTGATCTTTCTACCAGAATTTGGGGCTTAGAATCAGCTAGGCGGCGTTCCCTCGCCTCTGGTTCGCATCTCCATCTTTCGTTCCGTCCTCGGCCCCGACGGTTCGGACCGTTTTCTCTGTCCGGTCGGGGCCTTCGGGCTTCTCCTTTCCGGAACTAAGCTTCTCTAAGCTTTTGGAGGTCGCGCGACACGTTCCTTCAGCTCGACCTCCGAGACATCGAGGCCGGGAACGAAGGCGACGCTTTCTCTATCAGGAAAGTTTTGGTCTCCCGGGAAGATAGTTGTTGCCCAGACCGCCGTCTCCGTCTAGACCGTCAGTACGGAGACAAGCTCCCAACGACTCCCCCTATGGTACTTTAGTGGGTATATCATTGCAATGATGTTTTGGGGCAATATTTGGAGCAGGCCTTTTACCTTCCCTTTCTAAAGCCGCATATAGGCTAAAGGAGTAAAAGGGGTTACTCGGGGCTTTTTGGGAAGGGGGTCTAGTGGAATTACCACTTTTTTAAACCCCCTAAGGGAAAAAGCGCCCAGGTCTCGCTCTCACGCGTTGGGTTGGGGTACTGAAGCATCTACCCTCCTCCGCTTTGGTAATCTGCAGTTGTTTCAGGTGTTGGTACAGTATGGTTAAAGTAGATTGGTGGATTTTTATTAATCCCTACTATCTATTTAACTTAATACTTACCAACACCTGAAACAAACGAGGTACCCTCCCTTGTATCCTCCCTCACTAATAAAGATGCTTCCTGTAAAATTTTGTAATGGCGGAAGTAGGCGCTCATTGGCCTAGCCACTGCTAGACCGGTAAGGGGGGATCACTCCCGCCCCACATCCGGCTAGGGGTCAAGGCCAGATGCCTACTTTCGTTTTTCTATATGCTATGGTATAGCTCCAGGTCGCTTAACGCTAATGCAGTTGTTTCAGGTGTTGGTAAGTATTAAGTTAAATAGATAGTAGGGATTAATAAAAATCCACCACTCTCTTTGACTCTGCCTTTTCTCTTGGCTTTCTATCATCTGCTATCTTTCTGACTTATTGGCCCATTCTCCTGCCTTAAAAAAAAATCTTCCAAATAATTGTTCTCTTTTTGAGCTCCTCTGAAATCGGAATGCGTCGGCTGTACGCAGCGGGGAGACCAGTGAAAACTGAAAACCGGACACATACGTACCTTACACCATTATGGCCGTATGGCCTGGGAACGCAGACAAAGAAGAATCTGTATTTTGCAGGCGGCATGCAGGACTGGAACTATCTGCACACCAACTGCTTTGAGCTGACCATAGAGATGGGCTGTGTCAAGTTTCCGAGTGCCGACAAACTGCCCAGCTTCTGGCAGGCCAACAAGTTCTCCTTGTTGGTCTACATGGGGCAGGTCAGTCACACGTCTTCATCACCATCATTGTCGTCATCATCGTCATCATTGTAGTCGTTATCATCATCATCATCATCGTCATCATCATTATCATCATTCATACACAAACTGCCCAGCTTCTGGCAGGCCAACAAGTTCTCCTTGTTAGTCTACATGGGGCAGGTCAGTCACACAGTCACCACGGAACCTAGGCTTAAAGTCGCAGATCGAAAGACTCGATCAAAGATCAAAATGAATAAGAGTCACGTGTGTATGCGTTTGTGTGTGTGTGTGTGTTTGTGTGTGTGTATGCACATTTGCGAACATTTGGTCTACAGTTTTCTCAATGATTCGTGGAAATACAGAAATCATTTAGGTTATCTTGCACACACACGCACACACACACGCACGCGCGCACGCACGCACGCACGCACGCACGCACGCACGCACACACACACACACACACACACTATAACACAACACAACACACACACACACACACACACACACACACACACACACACACACACACACACACCACACCACACCACACAACACAACACGCACACGCACACGCACACACACACACACACACAACATTCTCTCATAGAATTTTTTTGCTGAGAAGCAACATCCCATTATCATCAAACTTAAAGAACCAGTCTTTGAGGTCGAGAGTCGTAAGCATGCAGGGTGTGTGTGTGTGTGTGTGTGTGTGTGTGTGTGTGTGTGTGTGTGTGTGTGTGTTTGAAGTACAATTTTACCATCATTTCTTATTCCCCTTTTGCCCCCCCCCTCCCCACCCCCTAGGTTCACAAAGGGGTGCGCGGCTTCGTCATGGACGGCGACACGAAGCAGCCCGTGGCCAACGCCAGCCTGACTGTTGAGGGCATCGGGCACACCATCAGGTCCGCCAGAGACGGGGATTTCTGGAGACTGCTGGCCCCTGGCACGTACACCGTCACTGCCTCCGCGCACAGGTCGGTAGCATTGTCTGAATTTACAGTACAGTGGAACGGTATCAGGCCACTTCCCCCCCGGCCATTTGCCCCCGGACACTTCCCCCCTGCCATTTTCCCCCTTGGACATTTGCCCCCCGGTCATTTGCCCCCCAGATCATTTGCCCCCCAGATAATTTGCCCCCCGGTCACTTGCCCCCTGGTACTTTTTTGGTCCCCTGGACACTTGCCCCCCATTCCTGGTGGACATTTCCCTCTGAACATTCCCCCCCCTGTGTGTGTGTGGCCTAAGTCTATGTCTCTTTCTACCTGTCCGTCCGTCTGTCTCTCACTCTCTTTTACACTCTCTCTCACCCCCGAGTGTGTGTGTGTGGAATGGCGGACGTTTCGGCCCCGGTCTTTACGGCCCCGGACTTTACGGCCCAGACAGTCCTGCCCTGGACAATTCGGCCCTGAAAATGGACACATGGACATTTGGGCCCCGATTATTTTCCGGCCAGTTTCTTCTGTTTTCTCTGTTATCGTAGAACATTTTTTGGATGGTGCTGCTAAGACATAGTTAAGACATAGTGCACAGCACAGTATGACTGACACTATATATGTATACTGACACTAGGCCAATCATTCATAGCATTAACACTGAATTCCGAATCCTTTACCCTCTGAGTGCGAAGTGAGTGTCTTGACCACTTGGCCACCAACTCGATCGCTCATTCATAAAATTAAGCCAGGATGAGTGCATGGGTGATGAAAAAGAGGACAACTCTTTATGGAGACTATTTTCAAATTACTTCTCTCTGTCTCTTTCTCTCTCTCTCTCTCTGTCTCTGTCTCTTTCTCTCGCTCTCTGTCTCTCTCTTTAGTGTTTAGCATTATCCAAATCTGAAATGGTAATGACCGAATTTTCCGGGGCCGAAATGTCTAGGGCCGGACTGTCCCGGCCGGAATGTCCGGGGCCGAAATGTCCGAGTACCGTTTGTGTGTGTTCTTTTTCTGTTAGTCTTTTTGCACATTTGTTTGTTTCTCCGTCATCTGTCTATTTTTAATTTTGAAATGGTAGAGAGGGAGAGAAGAGAGAGAAATACAGACAGAGACAGATAAAGACAGACTCAGAGACAGGGAGAGAGCCAGAGGACACATACACACGCATGCATGCACACATACACAGCCACACACATATGCATGCTCATGCGCTCACAGACATATGTACACACGCATGCGCACACACACACTCGGGGGCAAGAAAGAGAGAGAGTGTGAGACAGACAGACAGGTAGACAGAGACATAGACAGATCACACACAGACACACAGACACACACACACAGACACACACACACACACTCATACGCACACACAAACACGCACACAAGCACACACACACACACACACACGCACGCAAACACACTCACACACACACACGTACACACAGGGTGGGGGGGGGGGGGGGGGGGGTGGTCCTGGGGGCAGGGTGGTAGACAGTATCAGTGTACTCAATGAAGAAGATCCCAACATCGATTCAAACCGTGATTGTGATTCCAAACCGTGATCTTTCTGTCTTACTGGTCCATTCTCCTAGCCTTTTTTCTATGAATTCTTACAAAGATTTCTTCAGCCGAAGTCGGACATGCTGCGCCTAACTATTTCTTAGTTAGGCGCATAACGGCAGCATGACGCATCTACGCTCATAAGACAGGAAACTGTCTGAGCGAACGAAGAAGAAGAAGAAGATTCAATACCAAATACTAATGACGCTAATGTTTACTTTAACAATTCAATGGTTCAAATTTGCTTTTCTGTTTTTTTCCCAGATACAATTCTCAGAGCATCACGGTCAAGGTGACCGACGGAGCTGCGGTGAAGGTCAACTTCACCCTGACGCCGGACCGCAGGGAGGAGTGGTCAGCGGCCCAGGACTTTGGAATAGCGGAGAACATGGCGGGCGTGAAGTACATGAGCAACGACGATCTGCAGACTGTCTTCACTGACCTGGCCAACCAGTACCCGGCCATATCTACATTGGACAACAGCCACCTGACACGACAGGTACTGCATGGGTGCTACTCTTTCATTTTTACCCTGATTTCAGTATTTTTGATTTCACCAGAAACTGAACTTCAGTTTTTATAATTCATCCCAAAACCAAAAATGACCACAAGCGATTTGGGACGTTTTTAACTTAGTTGTTTTTATCTTGGAAGTTTACAAAGGCAATGTAATAATTTTACAAGGCTTATCAAACTCAAACTGTCTCTGTCTATCATTTTAACTGTCTGTCTGTCTCGCTATATCTCTCTCTTAACTTGCCCCCCCTGAATCGTCCAACGGGGCTCTGCCCCTGTATCCTGCCGGGGCCATGGGTCCCTGGACCCCTGCCTTTCAGCTTTTGTTCATTTTGGGGAGTTGCACCCATGGTACTGTGGGGCTTCCTCATTTCAACCTTCCTCAGTACCATATTTTTCGGATCACTAGGCGCTGCTGTGTATAAGGCGAATAGGGCAATTTTCAAGAAAAATCTGAAAAAAATAAAGCGAAAGGCGCCCTCATTTATAAGGGCACCTCGCAAAAGAAAGTCCAACTTTGAAGCCCGTACGAGTCCTGTAAGCACTTACCGACCGCCGTTACTGCTGTCATAGACGAGTGTTGGCTCCCCTCTCAAATAATCAAACTTCCATTTGTGCTGCTTCCTGTTTGGACAACAGGACAATTCTTCACGAAAACTGGTGGAATTATGTCTCTCTCTCTCTCTCTCTCTCTCTCTCTCTCTCTCTGTAATTGATGATGATGAGTTAAATTGAAGAACACACACACACACACACACACACGCACGCACACACTCACTTTCTCTCTCTCTCTCTCTCTCTCTCTCTCTCTCTCTCTCTCTCTCTCTCTCTCTCTCTCTCTCTCTCTCTCTCTCTCTCTCTCTCTCTCTCTCTCTCTCTCTCTCTCTCTCTCTGTAATTGATGATAATGAGTTAAATTGAAGAACACACACACACACTCACTTTCTCTCTCTCTCTCTCTCTGTGTCTCTGTAAGTACGTTATGTTTTGTGTGCAGGGCAAAGCGTTGCAGATGTTCCACCTCTCAGGCAGTGGGTTGGAGCACGATGAGCACAGGCCCCATGTACTGCTGCTAGGGGGGCTCAACGGGGACGACCCCGTTGGAACGGAAATGCTGGTCAGACTGGCCAGACATCTGGTCAAAGGTAAGGCTAAAATATCTCTCTCTCTCTCTCTCTCTCTCTCTCTCTCTCTCTCTCTCTCTTTCTCTCTCTGTTCAAATGGGCCGATGGCCTTTCTGAATAAATAGATTTCAGATTTCTCTCTCTCACTCTCTCTCTCACTCCCTCCCTCCTTCCCTCCCTCTAGAACCTCTCCCTCTCTTTCTCTCTCAGATTGGAAGACTAGGCGTTGCCTAAAATCTTTATCCTTGAAAAATAAAGTTTTCAAGTTTTCAAGTTCTCTCTCTCTCTCTCTCTCTCTCTCTCTCTCTCTCTCTCTCTCTCTCTCTTTCTTCTTTGTCTCTCTCTCCCCCCCTCTCTCTCTCCCCCCTCTCTCTCTCTCTCTCTCAGTCTGTCTCTCTCCCCCCCCCACCCACCCCCCTTTCTGTCTGACTGTCTCTCTCACTCTCAGTCTTTCTCTCTCTCTGTATCTGTCTCTGTCTCCCCCCCCCCCCCCCTCTGTGTATGTGTGTTTGAGAGAGAGTGTGTGTATGTGTGCATGCATGCATGTGTGTGTGTGTGCGCATTCGTGTGATGTGTGGGCACATGAACTTGTGTGTGCATTTCAGGCTATTCCCTAGAAGAACCTGACTACAAAAAAAATCTATTACATGTTTATTTATTATCAAATCTCTAGAGAACAAACAGACAAAACAGAAAGACCAAAAGCAGAATCTTTTTGTTCATAAACAGTACCAACTTTTAAATTGATGTAAACAAATAATATAAACTTTCCCTACGTTTATGTTTCAGGCTATGCAAGAAGAACCGGATTGCAAGAAGGTTTCAGACAATGTAACACCCTTATTCACATTCCTACAGAAACCAACATTGACACCGATACAAACGTTTCTCTCTCTCTCTGTGTCTCTATTTTATAGCAGGCTATGTGCAAGAAGAACCGGATTGCAAGAAGGTTTCAGACAATGTAACACCCTTATTCACATTCCCACAGAAACCAACATTGACATTGATACAAACTTTTCTCTCTCTCTCTCTGTCTCTATTTCATAGCAGGCTATGTGCAATTAGAACCGGATTGCAAGAAGGTTTCAGACAATGTAACACCCTTATTCACATTTCTACAGAAACCAACATTGACACCGATACAAACTTTTCTCTCTCTCTGTGTCTCTATTTCAGGCTATGTGCAAGAAGAGATTTGTGTTGTCTCTATTTCAGGCTGAAAAGAAGAGATCTGTGTGTCTCTATTTCAGGCTGTGTGCAAGAAGAGATCTGTGTCCCTCTATTTCAGGCTGAAAAGAAGAGATCTGTGTGTCTCTATTTCAGGGTGAAAAGAACAGATCTGTGTCCCTTTATTTCAGGCTAAAAAGAAGAGATCTGTGTCTATTTCAGGCTGAAGATCTGTGTGCCTCTATTTCAGGCTGGAAAGAAGAGATTTGTGTTGTCTCCATTTTCAGGCTTTGTGCAATAAGAGATCTGTGTTGTCTCTATTTCAGGCTATGTGCAAGAAGAACCCGACTGCAAGAAGGTTCTGGACAACACCCACATCCACATCATCCCCCAGGTGAACATCGAAGGCCCTGCCCAGGCCCAGCCCGGAGACTGCTCCGGAGCTCACTACAACGGATCTCGATTCAACGACCTGGTCGACAAACAGGTAAGAGGTTTACTTAGCTTCACACCTAGGGCTGCTCTTGTGTTGGAAGGGCAGGTGAGGTTAGTGCGTCTCTGCATTCAACGACCTTGTGGATAATTAGATGAAAGTTCATTTAGCTTCAACTGGGGCTGCTCTTGTGTTGGTAGGGCAGGCGAGGTTAGTGCGTCTCTGCATTCAACGACCTTGTGGATAATTAGATGAAAGTTCATTTAGCTTCAACTGGGGCTGCTCTTGTGTTGGTAGGGCAGGCGAGGTTAGTGCGTCTCTGCATTCAACGACCTTGTGGATAATTAGATGAAAGTTCATTTAGCTTCAACTGGGGCTGCTCTTGTGTTGGTAGAGCAGGAGAGGTTAGTGCGTCTCTGGATCTCGATTCAACGACCTGGTCGACAAATAGGTGAGAGTTCAGGGCTGCTCTAGTGCTGGTAGGGCAGGTGAAGTTAAAGCGTCCCTGGGCCCGATTTGCACCTTAAAGTGTTTCTTCCTTCTCAATAGATTTCGATTCTGGTCGGCAAACAGGTGAGTTTTAATTAGCTTCACACTTAGGGCGGTTCTTGTGTTGGTAGGGCAGGCGAGGTTAGTGCGTCTCTGGATCTTGATTCAGCGACCTGGTCGACAAACAGATGAGAGGTCACTTAGCTTCACACCTAGGGTGACTCTTGTGTTGGTAGGGCAGGTAAGGCTAGTGTGCCTCTGGATCTTGATTCAACGGCCTGGTCGACAAACAGTTGAGAGTTTAACTTAGCTTCACGTAGGGCTGCTCTCATGTTGGTAGGGCAGGCGAGGTTAGAGCGTCTCTGGATCTTGATTCAACGACCTTGTGTG
>CM065702.1:20347861-20360361 GCA_017654935.2 Phymorhynchus buccinoides | reverse complement strand
TGGGCTGCCCTCGCTGTGGCAAAGGTCGCTGACACCCCTCATGGCCTTCCTTAAGAGCTCCATACAAGGTGATATGTGAGAGAGAGAGGGAGAGGAGGAGGGGATAGAGACAGAGGGAGAGGGAGGGAGAGAGAGAGGGGGTGGGGAGAGAGAGACACTGGACACTGGAAAACTTTATTTGACAAGGATAAAGATTTTAGGCGATGCCTATCCTTACAATCTGTCCTTGGATTAAAAAAAAAAAAAAAAAAATGACAGACAGAGAGAGATGGTGTGAGAGAGAGAGATAGATAGGCAGAGAGAGAGAGAGAGAGAGACACACACACACACACACACACACACAGAGATGGGGAGGTGGGGGGAGAGACTGGGAGAGAGAGACAGAGAAAGAGAGACATGCTGAACACTGAATGCTTTTATGTACATTGTCCACGGGCCACAATGAGAGAACGAACGAACAAAATGTTATTTATTCAGGGTAATGAGATAAGCTAATAAGCTAATTAGTTTATGTGTATGGGGTTGGTTGTTTTTTTTATTAGAGAGAGACAGGGAGAGAGAAAGAGTGAGAGAGATACAGAGAGAGAGAGAAAGAGAGAGAGTGGGAAAGAGAGAGGAAGTGTGTGTTCTTTTTTCCTGTGTGTGCATGCGTGCGTGTGTGTATGTTAGCGTGTGTATGTGTGTGTGTGTTTGTTCTTGCATGTGTGCGTGTATGTGTGTATCTGTCTGTGTGTGTGTGTGTGTGTGTGTATGTGTGTGTGTCTGTGTGTGCGTGCATGTGTGTGTGTGTGTATGTGTGTGTGTGCGCATCTATCTGTGTGTGTGTGCATCTATCTCTGTGTGTGTGCGCGCACGCGCGCATGCATGCATGCACGTGTGTGTGCTTACACATTCCTCTATCTGTATGTACATAAATGTTTGTGTGTGTGTGCGTTCAGGTGTTCACGGGTGGGTGAAGGACGAAAATGACCAGCCCATCACAGAGTACTGGGTGGAGGTGGACAGCAAGACGCGCCACGCCCACCAGGAGAGCGCATTCTACATGCACACCACCGTAGGCGCACACACCATCACTCTTAGCGCGGCAGGTGAGACACCTATGCATTTCTCTATGTACATGATAGAGATAGAGATAAGTGTCGCCTTCTACATGCACACCACTGTAGGGGCACACACCATCACTCTTAGCGCGGCAGATGAGATACCTATGCATGTCTCTATGTACATGATAGAGATAGTGTCGCCTTCTACAACGCACACCACCGTAGGGGCACACACCATCACTCTTAGCGCGGCAGGTGAGATAACTATGTATTTCTCTATGTACATGATAGAGATAGAGGTAGAGATAGTGTCGCCTTCTACAACGCACACCACCGTAGGCGCACACACCATCACTCTTAGCGCGGCAGGTGAGATACCTATGTATTTCTCTATGTACATGATAGAGATAGAGGTAGAGATAGTGTCGCCTTCTACAACGCACACCACCGTAGGCGCACACACCATCACTCTTAGCGCGGCAGGTGAGATAACTATGTATTTCTCTATGTACATGATAGAGATAGAGATAGTGTCGCCTTCTTCATGCACACGACTGTAGGCGCACACACCATCACTCTTAGCGCGGCAGGTGAGATACCTATGTATTTCTCTATGTACATGATAGAGATAGAGGTAGAGATAGTGTTGCTTGATAGTGATACATGCACACCGCCATAGGCGCACACACCATCACTCTTAGCGCGGCAGGTGAGATATGTTTATGCGCCCAGCTAAGAAATAGTTAGGACCAGCATGTCCGCCTTCGGCTTGAGAAAATCCTTGTAAGAGTGTGTGTGTGTGTGTATATGTGTGTGTGTGTGTGCGTGCGTGCTTGTTTATGTTTGTGTGTATGTGATTAGTTTGTGCTATTTGCTATGGGAAGCTTTCTGCTATGTAGTCTGCAATATTCCAGATGTTCCCTCTTCAAAATTATTCCAAGTAAGGCATGAGAATTGACCAGTAAGGCAGAAAGATAGTAGATGGCAGGAAGCCAAAAGAAAAGGCAGAGTCAAAGAGAATGACAGAGTAAAGGAAGTTGGAAGCACAGAACTTCCAGAAGGTGGGGGAACTAGTTGTACAAAACACCCACGCTGGTAACCGCATGGGCGGTAAAAAAAAGTATGAATCTGTAATCATTTTGTTTTTCTTGATTGCGCATATTTCGTTTCCGGCTATGAGATGGAATTTGAACAAGGAAGAGATGACGAAGGTCAACTTTGTCTTGATACAAGAAAACAAAACAAAACAAAGCAAAAATAAAAAAATATCAGCTTTGTCTTTAACCCCTTCACTGCCACAGGAAGACTGTGAAATTATCGACTTTCTTATTATAAAATTTAAAAGAGACCTGTTGGCAGACCTGTTTACTCTACTCTTTTTTGAGTAGTTTTCTACTCAATTTGGATCTCTACTACTCTTCAAAATTGAAAATAATGCTAGATTCTGCTCATTTTCAATAAACATTGTTTGATGGTTTAATGAATAAAACTACACATCTTGCACCAAAACTACTCATTTCAGCTATCCAGACTACTCAAGACTTGTGTAGGGGGTAAGCATGTCTGCCTGTTGGACTCAATCTGAGAACATTATCTCGAGATATATGATAATAATAATAATAATGAATCATTTATATAGCACTCTCCTCCACAAAATGTGGAGCTGTATATCTTTCCTGACTTGTTTAACTAAACCAAAAAAATCATCATCCCAGGGATATGACATACAAAAATTATGACATCATCAGTGACATCGCATACCCGGTAGTAGACACAGGGCAAGCAGTGAAGGGGTTAACTCATTCGCATCGCAACGATTTTGAATCATTAAAAAAACTCACAAATCACTCCAGCCATACACAGAAACAAAACAGACATAAACAAAAGGAGAAACGAAAGAAGATTACGGGTTTTTACTTCAGGTTTAGACATAAGGAAGTGGTAGATCAGACTTTTTTTTATAGACTTTATATAGAAAAAAACTCTACACCGATTGGTTTCCCCACAACAAACCACTGCAAAAGCAAAGTCAGGGGCAAAATTGTGGTCTATGGGAGCGAAGCGAGTTTAGAAGTGACCAAGGTACGGTGTGCACACAGATTTACTTTCCTTGAAGCAAATGCATCAAATTGACAGCTACCTATTAATTCCGGACATATATGGCCAGAACGACTTGAATGAGTTAAGGTAAGGAAAAGCTAAGCCTTGATGTTGTTTTTGATCCAATGATTGTAATGGCTCTTCTTTCAGGCTATGAGACGGCCCATCAGACAGTGAATGTGGAGAAGGAAGGAATGACCGAGGCCAACTTTGTCTTGAAGCGAGAGAAAAACGTCACCCTCGGTTACCATGACTACAATGCTGTGGTCAGCTTCCTGCGAAATATTACATTGAAGTGTCCGCAACTGACCAACCTGACAAGGTGTGTGTGTGTTCAAGTTCAAATATACTTTAATATCTCCCAAAGAGAAATTCAGGTTAGGTGCAACAACATGACAGAGATACAACATAACTGAAAGAACATTAATCAAACGTGTGAAACAAAATGATACCAACCAAATAATTATCATTAAAATTCATTACATCAACTTAGAACTGTGCACATTTAAAACACGAGAGAGAGAGAGAGAGACAGGGGGGGGGGGGGGAGAGAGAGAGAGAGAGAGAGAGAGAGAGAGAGAGAGAGAGAGAGAGAGAGAATCAATAACCATTATTAATTTATAGCAATCAATCAAATAACAAAATTTGGAATACATCTTGTCATCAACAATCAATACACATGATAATAGTATCTCCGCACATTACAATTACTGCAGTTAGATAGCTGTTAATATTCACTCAGAACAAGATAGAATAAGGACTGAGAGAGACTCAGACTCAGAAACTTTATTTTACAAGGAAAAGAATTTAGGCTGGGCCTAGTCTTCCATTCTGTCCTTGGTTCTAAGCATGCAATGCATAACTACTACTATAAATGAACATTGAGACACAGGAAAATCGCCAGCAAAAAACCCCCAACTAACAGGAATATAGCAACGACATGGTAGGCAGAGCATCAACTTCAGCAATAAAAACAAACAGAATAGAAAACTAACCAACCAAATAAACAAATAAATAAATTAAAAAACCACCTTTCACTACAATTTACTTCTTCTACTACCATTACTACTATTAGTGTAAGACAGGGCAGAGAGAGAGAGAGTAAAATGAATATACTACTTTGATGTATGTGTGTGTGTGTGTGCGTGCGTGTGCACGCGCATGCCCGGTCAAACTTAAACTTTACTTACAGGGGGAGGGGGGGGCTTGCAATAAGATAGGCCTTGTCTTTTCTTTTAGATTTCTAGAGTACCAAGGGGGGTTGCGTACCCCTCAAAATGACGCAAACAATGACGCAAGCATGACATGATTTCTTTACGATTTCAAGGGGGGGGGGGGTGGGGGGGGGGGGGGGGGGGGGGGGGGGGGGTATACGCGTTACCCAACCAACGCGCGGACCTGTTAGTACTCTATCGTTTTTATCCCTGTGTGTACATTATGATCAAAATTCACAGCATTGGGAAGTCCAGCCAAGGCAAAGACCTGTGGATGCTGCGTTTCGGCTCCGAGCACGCCGACCGCCGGCCCCCCTCCGTCCTGCTGCTGGGCAACCTCCATGGCGACGAGGTGGTGGGGAGAGAACTCCTGCTTCAGCTATCGGCCCACCTGTGCGATCACGCCTCGGAAAACTTCGTCGGACAGGTAAGAGTTAATGTAATGCAGTGGAACCTCGCTTTTAAGACACGCCCCCCCACCCCCCCCCACCCCTCCCTCTAGAACAATGGAATTTTGGCATAAAAATTGAGATTTAGTTTTTACAAGATGGAGCAGGACACAACAGACTGAACCAGCATCTCTTCAGGAAGATGCATGCTGTGCCGTCCCCCGTGTGTCCCTGCGGAGAAGCAGAGCAGGACACGGCCCACATTCTGCAGGACTGTGGGAGCCTCCGGCCGCTGAGGGAGGAGATCTGGCCAACGCCGGAGCCCCTCCAAGACAAACTGCACGGGTCTGTGGACGCCCTGCAGAGGACCACCAATTTTGTCTCAAGATCTGGACTCCAAGTGTGATCGGCGATCGACAAACAAACAAGATGGGGCAAAGATGCAGAGTCAATACACAGAAAACAGAATTGAGTTATCTTGTCTAATTTTGACTTTTTAGCCATTTAAGGTTTATCATTCGAGATGGATCATTTGCAGAAATCGGACACAGAAGACAGCATTTTGTCTCTTAGTTTCTATTGACTTGATTTTTTTTTTTTTAAACAAAAGAAACAAAAAAACAACCAATGAACAAAGAAATCTTTCAAAATTGTCTTTCGTTTCATGTTGCTGATCCTGGTAGAATACATAAAAATAGACATAAATACCCCCCCCCCCCCCATCTCCTTCCTGCCTCCTCTCTCTCTCTCTCTCTCTCCTCTCTCTCTCTCTCTCTCTCTCTCTCTCTCTCTCTCTCTCTCTCTCTCTCTCTCTCTCTCTCTCTCTCTCTCTCATGTGTCATTAAATAATGATAGTTTTATTCTATTATCATTGGTATGAAACATGGTGTGTCAATTTGTTAATTTTTATATGATTTCATCAGTGTTTGTAAAGCGCTGAGAGCTTGCTTTTAACATGATTTTTATTGCGCTATCTAAATTAAATTATTATTATTATTATTATTATTATTATTATTAAATAGGCCCTCAACAGAACATTGGTCTTTTGGGGCTGTTGTTTATTTTTGGCTTTTGCTCTTAAAAAAAACCCGCTCTTGAGTGACTTACGTCTGTTTTTTCATGCACTGTCACAATTGTTTCTTTTCTTCAGCTGTTGAAGGAAATCGACATTTACGTGGTGCCGTCGCTGAACCCCGACGGGGCCTCGCAGGCCGTGAAGGGCAAGTGTGAGAAAGGGCCGGGACACGGAAACGACCACGGCGTGGATTTGGACTCCAACTTTGACAGGATCAGTGAGTGGTGTGCTTCTGTAGGTGTGAGTGGGTGGATTTGGACTCCAACTTTGACAGGATTAGTGAGTTGTGTGCTTCTGTAGGTGTGAGTGGGTGGATTTGGACTCCAACTTTGACAGGATCAGTGAGTTGTGTGCTTCTGTAGGTGTGAGTGGGTGGATTTGGACTCCAACTTTGACAGGATCAGTGAGTTGTGTGCTTCTGTAGGTGTGAGCGGGTGGATTTGGACTCCAACTTTGACAGGATCAGTGAGTTGTGTGCTTCTGTAGGTGTGAGTGGGTGGATTTGGACTCCAACTTTGACAGGATCAGTGAGTTGTGTGCTTCTGTAGGTGTGAGTGGGTGGATTTGGACTCCAACTTTGACAGGATCAGTGAGTGGTGTGCTTCTGTCTGTCTGGCTGACTGTGTGTTTGGTCTGTGACCTTGTCTGTCTGAATGAAGGCAGATACACAGGAATTGCCATTGGGTGGATTAAGACACCATCTTTGATAGGATCTGCAAGGTTTATGTTGAAACAGAGGTGTTTTTTTGTTTGTTGGTTGGTTGGTATGTATATGTATGTGAGTGTGTGGATGATGTCTGTCCGTCTGTCGGTTCGTGTTTATTTGTAGGTGTGAGAAAGGGCCGGAACATGGCAACAACCCCATGATGTCGATTTGGACTTTTAATTTTGAATGGATCTGTGAGCTTTGCTCGCTCTGTCTCTCCGTCTGTCTGTCTGTCTCTCTCTCTCTCTCTCTCTCTCTCTCTCTAGTCTTATGTATAAACTGTATGACATGTTTGTTTAAATAATCTTCTGTAAGTTACTTTTGTAATGGGCCAGAGGCCTAAACATTAAAATATATTTTTTTAATTTGACTCTCTCTCAGCCTCAGAAGTCCACAATCGGGCTTTTGACATTTTGTGCATGTTTTTTGCTTAAAAACTAATTAATGAGAATCTGACGAGGAATAATTCTCATCAAATTTTGCTTAGTCTAAACTGGAATTTTTCTCACAATTTTTTTGGGATGTTTTAGATTAACCCTTCCACTGCCAAAGTTGCATTTTAGCACCACAGTAATTTAACACCTTTGTCACTAAAAGGCATCACATTGGGCTCTATTATCCAAAGACCCTTTGTCTTAGTTTTGGGAAGTAAGGATAGACCTTATTTTATATATGTCACAGGAGAATCCCCAATACTACTGGATTTTGTTCTCTACCAAGGTAAATTTAATGGAAATTTTTGGCTAAAATATGGCTGGCAGTGAAAGGGTTAAGTCAAGGCTGAAATGTTGTCACAAGCGTTGTCGTTCAAGTGAAGACTGGAACTTTAGTTAGCACAACCGTTTCCTCTGTTTCTCAGAGCTTCACCACAAGCTGAACAGCGGTAAAAAACTGGAGCCGGAAACCGTCGCCCTGCAAGCGTGGCTGGATCACAATCCCGTCTCCTTCGCCGTGTCCTTGCAGGGAGGCAACTCCCTCCTCACCTTCCCCACCAGGAGTACCAGTGAGTTGTCTTTTCTTGAGCGAAAATTTTCCTTTAAACGTTTAAAAAAAAAGAAAAAAAGAAAAGTTTACTGGCATACAATTGTTTTCTTTTATTAAAAAACCCCGATGGTTACTGGCATATACATTTTTCTTTCTTTTAAATATCAGGGATGGGAATTGTCCACCAAACAGCAAATTTCCGCCGAAATGACATTGCTTTTCTGCCGAAAAAAAATCTGTCCGCCGAAAAAGCAAAAAAAAGTAAACTAAATTTATCCATTCTAATGCTGTTTTAGGGCTTCAATTACCAAAAATAACTACAGCGTTACCCCCAGGAACCCTACTAGGGGACTTCTGCGGCCCCCAGACCCCCGTTAACTTTTTCAATTCTTATAATAATCATATAGTAAAAAGCCAAGTGTCCGTCCGTGTGTTATTTGCGCGGTTTTGCAAATGCGCAAAACGTGCATCCGCCGGCCTTTCGGCGCCCGTATCTCTGCTATTACTGGACCGATTGCCTTCAAATTTGGCAGGTAGATGACCGGGATGGTGACTATCGATGTGCCAAACCGGAAGCGAATAGATTAACCGTTACTAGGCGTTACCGTTACTAGGCATTACTGGTACTCAGCGTTACTGGTACTCGGCGTTGCGCTAGTAATAATAATAATAATGAGCATTTATATGCGCTTATTCTTAAACAAACCCTAAGCGCTTACAATAATAAACAAATAAATGAATAACCCCCCACCCACCCACCCCAAAAATGCCTAAAACATTAAAAACGATAAGTTTACTGGCATAGAGATTTTGCAGAAATTTACAAGACAAGTTCCTTACCCCCAGCCCATCAGAAAAGAAAAAGATACCAGTCTTTTTATTAAAGTTTTTCTTGTCAGAACAGTGGTCTAAGATTTCCGGGATTCTCTTTTTTTCAGTATAAGTCTCACTTCAGTCATCAGGGCCGTTAGCTAGTAACACAAAATGCATGTAATCGTGAACTCCACCTTACTGACTCAGCAGCAGTGCAGTGTCTCCTCAGATGATGGCTTAACATAGGTTTGTTCCTTGTGGACTGCTGGTTTTGTGTGGTTTGCGTCGTAACAAAACTGAGATGTGTCTGCGAGTTTGGGACTCGTAATCAGGAAAAGTATTTTTAAGAGACGTCTCTGAATTCAGAGAAAAGTGAACGCTCTCTTCCCCAATTTCAACCGGTTTCTCCTCCGAAGTCGGAGTGTGGCTGCCCACGTGGCGGGGTAATCAACAACGGTCACACACGTAATGTTCTCATCCCTAGCTGGTGCATTTGTGCCGTAGTGTTCGAGTGCTTCGGCTGTTGGGATGATCCCTGGAGTCTTTTAGCCAGGGTACGAAAACAACAAACAACAAGAACCGGTTTCATATGTTCATTTTCAGTAGGAAGTACCCCCCAGATCACCATAAAGGGTTCTTCTGCATCCCTTCACTTTACCAAGAGACAACATCTCCGGAACCCCCCCCCCCCCCGAAGTGTGGGTGCGGCTGCCCACGTGGCGGGGTAATCAAAAACAGTCACACACGTAGCATTTTCTTCTCATCCCTAGCTGATGCCTTTGTGTTCAGGTGCTTCGGCTGTTGGAATGATCCCTGGAGTCTTTTAGCCAGGGTGTATCAGCAAACAGCAAGCAAACATATTCAGAGATAAAATGTCTTTCCTCTGGTGCCATGCCTGAGGATGAGCAGCATGGGAGCAGTACAGCCAGGGCTCCCAATCGCCCCGCAAAACAAGGGGTCCCAGGGACTCCTTAACTTACAGTATAGAGGGTCCTAGAGGCGGGATGGAGGGTCCCAGCGGCATTGCGAATGCTAAAAATATTTTTTCTAGTGCATCCCTGGGACCCCCCCTTTCACATTCTTTTAGAGGGTCCTTTAGAATTTTAGCACTTCATGGACCACCAAATGGGGGTTCCTGAGAGCCCTGAGCCCAAATCGGAAAATAGATGCCTGTGATCGTTGTTTGTATTACAGAAGAACAACCTGTAGGAAACGTTAATGCTGCCATTCACAGCGATCCGGCGGCAGCCTTTGTGAATGGGCTGGCCACAGCCTTTGTTGATGGTATGCCAGTGGTTGGTGAAAATCGTATTTTAAGTTTGGTTTAGACCCCATTGCATAGTGAAGCCACCCACCCCCCGACTCATTCTAACCTTCCCTGTTAGGACTCTCTTACCAAGTATGAGAATGAGAGTCAGTAGCCAAATTTTGTGTGCTTCAGAATTCGCTTAAGCGTAAACTCTTGTGTCGCGACCATCTCTCTAACGCTTTGTAAGTCAATGGAACGCTTGTTCTGTTTAACGTTATTTTTCTGACCTGATTACTAATCCAAATCCAAATCCAATCCAAATCCAAATCATCTTTATTATCTCATAACAGAGAAATTGCAGCCAGGTGCACACAAGCAAAACAACAATAAACACATTTATCAACAACAAAGAATATGAACTAGTAACTAATAACACTGCAATGTTGTAATTAACAAACCAGACAAATATGAACAAATAGTCCAGTAAAAGCAGAACGCATTTTTTAAAATACATTTTAAATCAAGACATAATCAGTTGAAAAACGAGGCAAGAATAACGTTTTAAAATGCAGCATTAAATAGTACCTACACCATCTCTACACAGACAATTTAGACAAGGACATACACAGCAGTAATCTATTGCAGAACAAAAGGACTACAAATAGGCTTGCACAAATACAATCCGAAGGAGCTGGACAGGCTGCTCAGCAAAACAATCACTCGATGCAGTACATTAAGAGTTCAACAGATGGATTGATCTTAGTTAGAAAGTTTTCTGTGCTCTTATTTTCAGTTTTAGAGTTCTGTATCGATGGTAACACTTCATAGTATTTTGCCAGAGCTTGACTGTTATCATTAAGAATGTTTCTGGCTTTCTTGACTACGTGCAACTCTTGCATACCACTCTGACTTGAACCCACAACCTTACTGCACACATTCACCATATCTCTCAACTGACCAGTCTGGGTCTAGTGCACCTTTTTGTGAAAGGCTTCAGCCAGCGACCGAATAGAAATTGCTCACAATCACAAGAAAAGTATTTATAAATTGTTTGGCTGAAGCACCACAGGGAATCTCTCTTAATGTAAACATTGCTTAGAAACAACTCACTTGTGGCGACAGAGCTTTTCGACTGTTGCTGAAACAGCTTTTTTTAATATATTATTCAGTGATTTTTTTCTTCTTTTTTTTTCTCTTTCTTTTTGTTTATTAATCTGGTGCACTTACTTTTGCTTCCAAATGATTTGAGCATATCATCGGTGAAATTCACAAACCTCGTATTATATCAATTTTGGTAGTTTAGAGAAAAATGAAAAAAACTGTTTTAAAAAGTAACCGTGTTTACCACAATTTATTAACTATAATGAATATGTTGTTCAAGACATTGCAAGTTTAGTCCTGAATGTTTTTAAAATTACTTTTTTTTTTTTTTAAGACTTGAAAAGATCGAAGATACGAGGTTTTTGTCCTTAAGTAGATCTAAATTTGGGACTTAAAAAGTGTTTCTTCAATTTTCACAACCTCATTTACCCCAGACAGAAAGTCGTTAGAGATACGAGCTTTTGGTGGAAGGTGGCTGGAAAAATTAGAGAGCTGACTATGTATGTAACTAAAAATTAAAAAAATTGGGTAAAGGTAAAGATGTGCCACCCCCCATGCATTTCTCGGTTAATTGTATTTTTCCGTTTTTGCCTTTCTTACCATACATAAAGCTGTATTTTAGGAACATTTTTAGCTAATTACCTTTTTGGAATACTAACCCTAACCCTAACCCTACCCCTAAACCTAACCCTACCCCCCACTATGTACTGCAGTACACCGCGATTTGTCACAGTTGTGGTTCGTTGCGTTTTTCCGTCTTATACGGTGGGGGTTAGGGTTAGGGCTAGGGTTAGGGTTAGGGTTAGTATTCCAAAAAGGTTATTAGCTAAAAATGTTCCTAAAATACAGCTTTATGTATGGTAAGAAAGGCAATAACGGAAAAATACAATTAACCGAGATAGGTAGGGGGGGTGGCACATCTTGACCTTTACCAAAAATTGAGATACGAGGTTTGTGAATTTCACCGACGATATTCTGAACTTAGATACTGGATTGAACATTTTGTTTACAGCAAATAGCAATGTACTTTCGTTAGGCTAACTAGCATTTGATTGCTTCATTTGATTTTTTTTTTGGTAAACATTTTGCACGCTCTATTGATGTCAAAGATGCTAATTGATGTATCAATGTTTGCATTCAAACCCCACCTCAATACCTTACACTGGCTTCCAGTCGAGGCAAGAATAAAGTATCAAATTGCTTGCCTCTGTTTCAATGCTGTCCATTCATCTGGTCCTGCCTACCTCTCTGATCTCGTTCACCTGTACTCACCCTCCAGGTCTCTCCGTTCCTCTTCTGACAAACTTATCCTTTCTATTCCTCGTACTAACACTAAGACATATGGTGAACATTCATTTTCTTCCAGCGCCCCTTCTGTCTGGAACACCCTACCATATGAACTTTGTTCTGCTACATCTTTCAAATCTTTTAAAACTCACCTCTTCCGGCAATGCCTCTGATTTCTTCCTTGTCCTGTTTCCTGCCTTAACCCTTACGCTGGTTGTCGCGACTATAGTCGCGATAGATCTATGCTACCGTAGACTGGTTGTCGCGACTATAGTCGCGATAGATCTATTCTACCATAGATTGTTTGTTGCTGCTTCCCTCGAGTCAATAACAAAACGGCAACAGTATAGATCGTTAGTATGTGCATGAAACGACTCTGTAACATGAAAATTATGAGTTTTAGCTCAATATTTTACACACTGGACACGATGAAACAGAGAGGAAGTGGTTTCTTGTTGCTGTCTGCTATGATCACAATGGCTGATCAACATACTCCCGTTCACGATTTTTTATTTTTTTGTGTGTGAAGAAAAACTCTG